>CM053793.1:512228057-512703057 GCA_028749045.1 Cupressus sempervirens | reverse complement strand
TATATTTAAACCAAAAAAATAATACCACTTTATGTGGCCCCTTTTTTTGAGGACCTAAAACTAAACAATTTTGGAAGAAAAATATTAGTTTAAAAACTAGATCCAAAGGGCTACCACTTTTTTTTTTGTCACATATTAAAATTTTGAGTGTAATTATCTTAAAATTATTGTCAATGTTCAGAAATTGTGTCATGCCCAAATTTTACAAGGCAAAACAAAACCAACAAAACTTTTTTTTTTTGAAAGATGAACTACAGATCATACATACAAACTTACATTTTACTACAAATACTCTATCAAACTATGGGTGTTTGGAATATATAACTTATTTTTCCCAAGGATACTAAGATAATACTTACTTGATCATTGAGTTGCAATGAAGGCTAAGTAACACTAGGAATACTTCAACCATAGTCCTAGAGTTCATGGGTAATGTTCTAGGGTATAGTTAGCAAATAAATAATTCTATTTGATGCAAGAGGATTTTTTTCATAATAAATATTCTAGCCTTCATGTTTTCAAGGGAGACCAATTAGTTTCAAACATTCATTGAAACATAAGAGCTAGATGATGCTATCACTTTGATTTCCACATCCTGACCTTGAATTTAGACATTGTGTACATAGATGTGAAGTACAAATTTCTACATCAACTTAGTTGTAATGATTCAATAGTTTGTGAGTATGTAGATGTATATAATTGTCCTATATGTTCTAATTTTTTGGTTATGTAACCTTAACTTGTTGCATTTGATGTCTAATTCTATTCTAGCTATCGACATCTTAGAGTAGTGGATACACCAATCTAATTTTAGACAAGAAGGACTCAACAATATGGCACATGATGTTAGGTTTATTTAGAGGCTATTAAACATCATGTTAGGGCATTCAACTGAGTATGAACAAGAATTTCACATCTAAGGTGGAGCTGCATTTAAGAGTACACCTAATGAAGATGTGATTGTATACAAGCTATGCACTGAACTAAGATCATAGTTGGATCATCCTACAAAATGGGAACTAGCTAGTAAACTTATGTAATATGCATCATTTCATTTTCCTTTCCAAATTATGTGTTATCCATCACTAATGATCTAGGAAATTCTCCTTTTAGTCTTTGGTAACCTTCACATTACAACCTTACATCTTATTTATTTCCTACACACACACACACACACACACACACACACACACACATCCTTATTCCAAAGAGACATAGAGATTTTTTACATCACACAAGATCTATGGTGTAATGCAAATCATGGTGACTTATAATTAGGCCTCAAACTTAGGTGACCTATATTTTAACATTTGATTTCTACACTAATGATGATTACCATGATATAGGTAAAAGTTACTCTAACCATTAGTGAGTTTACATAGGGGTTGATCATTATAATACACTTCAATGTATTGAACATACTCAATGTATAGCCAACACCCCTAAAGAAGATCAAATTATATAATGTTGATGTATTAATAATAGAATCTTTATATGTTATTAATATTAGTATAATTCTTTTAATTTCATAGGATGTTATCCTTTCTACTAGTGACTATTATCCTTAACATTTGACAATTAATTTAATACTTAATTTTAAAAAAATCACTATATACTACTAGTTTATTTTTCCACCTTCTAATATTATACTTTTATTCATTTTACTAATCATACCTAATGCACTTACCAATTACCTTGTTTCAATTACACCACTAATTTACCACTACACCTTTATTACTAACATAATTGTTAATCTTATTTTAATACTACTTCATTTACTAAAAATTTAAATCCTATTTACTAACCTAACTCCCTAGTAAACCACATGGCCCTTCACCCCATTTAATCACATAACATATTTTACCCTTAACTAGGCACCCAGCTATCTTGCATTGATTTCTTACAAACTACAACATCTCCCTAAGTCACCTATATTACCTAGAGTGGTGAATTCCTTCCTTCCAATGGTGGAGCACCTAGGGAGGGGGATTCTAACTTATGTTAGAGAAAGACTAATTCTTCCACATGTGCCCAAATGGTTTCAAAAAGAAAGGGAGGCACCAAAAGGGTCCCTTGACATGCATGGGCACATTCAACATTTTCCATGGCCCTTATGCAATGCTTTACCCAAGGTGTCTAGGGTGAAAAGGTTAGTTTTGAAAGCACAAAAAGGGAATGATGTAGGCCATCCCACATTCCTCTTTTTATATTATTATATTTCTTCATTTTTTCTTATTTCCAAGCCATGTGCATTTCCTTGGAAGGTGGGGCCTCCCACATGTGTAGAAGTGGGTCAAGTTAATGTGCCCAAGATGGTTGAACTTGGGGGTTATTATACTATGTGCATCATTTTAAATTTATATATATGACAAAAAAACCTTTAAGAGCTCTTGCTTCTTTTAGTGTTTATGGGGGGGTCAATTCTCTTGGGGAGAGGAAACATAAGGGAATTATTTTATTTTATTTGAGAATGGGTGGAATGATTTGACCTTCTTCTAGGAACCTAAAATAATAAGTACACTTTACATAGGTTATCATATTTAACTATTAGCTATGAGTTAGTCACCTAGATTATTATTATCAATGAGTCTTATCTCTTAGCTAACATATTATTATTTTAATAACTTTCTATGTACAAGATTCCAAGTATATTCTGACTGAATAAAATATTAGTATGTAATAGGCATCCAATATATTTTCTCATCCCCATATGAATTCCAGAGAAGTAAAATGTACACCTACAACATACTTTCTCTCATGGATTTTAGACTATGTATTAGCTAAAGCTAATTTCTTCTATGTCAACTATGAACATTTAAGTAGTAGAGGTGGTGACATATTGATGTTATCTAGTCTAGGGATTGATTGTTATAATTATAGCATAAATTTTAAACACACTAATGTACAAGATCAATTACAAATGTTTTTCTATGGATAACTTGAATTACATATGGTATTACTTACCATGCAAAACAACATGAATCATTTCACATGATTTAATTGAAAAGAAAGAACTCTCATTTCCATTATAGCATTTACATAACATAATCTTATAATGAAATAACTCTAATTTGCAATAACAATTCATTACAATATTTCTCACACATGAGGACTTCTTAGGGCTTGCCAATAGAATACAAAATCTAGGCAATAACAATGAGCTAATTCACATAACTTAAAATATTTTTCCCTACAATATTATATATTCTTTTGCATGAAATGATCCTTTCTTTCCTACACAACTATCATAGTGCCACAATCTTTCTCTTGCAAAGACTATGATATAAAAATTCTCAAAACTTCACCTGACACATTCTCAATAATATGTAATAGGAAGTAATCCTTTTCACAATACAATGAAACAATAATGGAACTTAACATCACAATACACTATGAGATAACATGGGAAAGATTAATCTCTCCACACACTTGATTTTAAACAATACCAAGAGTGAAACCCTAGTCTCTTGAAAGGAACCCATCTTCAAAAGACTTGCAAAACAACATTAAAAAAACAACAAAGACCATGGGTGCTCTCCACCCAACCATAGGCCTCCAAAGAGACCACCCTCATGCTAGGGGAACAAGGTTCAAACCATGTTTCACATACAATCTTGCAAAAGCATATACATTACTTTTCAAAACTTGAACAATTCCATCCCAAGGATATTTCACAATGGTTCACCTATGGGACCATAAACATAGGGTGAAGGCGTGGCTTTTCAAATGGAAATTTTTCATATCAAATGATATCTACATTAACAATTTTAATGCCCATTTAGGGCTATCACAAGTTTACAAATTTTGTGCCCTTTTAGGGCTTTCACAATCATCCTCCATACACACTACCATTAGCTATAGATTCCTTGGAGCCCATACTCCATAAAGTTCCATGTTACATCATACTTCCCTTTATCACTCCAGAAAGATATGAATGATTATGGCATATAATGGAGCCCATACTCCAAGGTTTTCAAATAAATTTTTAAGCCTAACTAAGACATTCACCTTGGACTTCTCTTCCCTTCCCAAAGGGTGAATAAAGCCCTCACACCCATAACAAAACTTTACATTCAAATCAAAACAAGGAGATCAAGAAAGAAAATCAAGAAATTTCATGAAACACAATGCAAAATCACACCACCACAACACAATACAAATTTTCACAATAACAATACGTAATCCCATAACAACTCTACATGCTTGAAGATTCATTATGCAATGCTAAAAGAAAAATGATCATGGTTTGAACACCAACCTTGGTCCATGCTAATGACAATTCTAGTTGATGAAGAGCTCCCTTAGCCTCCCTCAAAAAACCCTAATAGTCTCTAAACTTAGAAAGTGGGTGAACACCCCACTAGTTTGTCCAAGACTACCTAAAAAGGCCTTCCACTAACTATTTTAGCAAAAAAACCAAGTCACTTCCTCTTGCACACTTTTCTCCCTTTAAGTTTGCTAATTTTGACTAATGGAAACATAGAAAAGAGCTCATGTGACAACTCCATTTTCGAATCAATGGAAGAAGGCATTGGTAAAGGGGTTTGCCAAGTTGTCTAGTCACTATCATGGTCAAAATTAGGTCCCTAACATGTTATACTATCAGATGGGTTGCTTGTTTTCACATAAAAGACACTTTGGGACAACCTAATGACCCCTCAAAACCCTAGTCAAGTCTAAATTAAAATTTCCTTTAATTATTACCCATCCTATCCCTTGTCTAGTTGGTTTACTTAATCATTAACAAGGTAATTAGTTTTAGGGAAATTTGCTAACATGACCAAACCCGAGATGACATGTCACTAACACACAAAATCCACAAGTGTCAAGTGACACATAAAAGCACATCACAATTCACAATGACATGTCTCTAATGTATTCATGAATTTGAATTCACTACACATACAAACTCACATTTACCAAATAAATACATCAAAATGAGGCTTTGAATATTCCCATGATTTTCCTTGGCTATGTTATGTTCACATGGGCTTGAGCTTTCATTCATAGTTAAACCCCATGGTCAAATTCCTGCACACTAAACTCAAGGATCAATAGTCCAAGAAAATCATGTAAGCAGTAAGTAAATATGTGGAATAAATCATTATGACATTAAACATTAGGCTTGCATATTTCATCATTTCAAATTAACTTTCCCTTTTCTAATCATTTTCATGTAGAATATTCGAACCATTAAAATAGCAATCCCTACATATCAATATTGATATTTATGTAACATGATCTGAATAACATTCTAAACAAACTTATAACATTTTTTCTATCATAGTGATGAAATATTAAATCCATGAGTATTAAGTCACCAAGCATGTAAATTAGGTTCTATTGCTTATTAAAATCTATCCTTTCACACTACTTTCTATTTAAACATTATAAATTGTCATTTCAAGCATTTCTACAATTTAGTTTCTATTAAAGCAATTAAAATAATTTAGAATGTGAAATGAGATCATTAAATATATCAATTAGGTCCTAAGGTGCAAACATAAGTGTGGATCATCAAAATGTAGATATTAAAGTGGCGTAACCCTATAGTCTCCAAAGTGTATCAAAATGTTGAATTAGAAGTATCATAATGCAAATATGTCAGCTATGCTAGGGTAGATTGAGTGGGGCGTAACAAATTATTGATTTCAAGAAAAAAAGTGGCCACTTATACCACCTTTTGGCACCACAACTTGGTGCACTTACCTACCAATTGATAATGACAATGCTAGTATTGAATATGTGGAGAATGGAAATGTACCATTTCATAATGTGAATGTTGAGATTGACCATGTCAAAAAATGAAATACACATCAACCTTACATATCTTCTAATTATAACAAAAATAAAGGTCCTATAACATTAAAATTTAATTGAAATTGATGAAACCATTATTAGTAATTTAGAAGGAAAAAATCACAAAGAACCATTCGACTATGGATTCAAAAATATATGAATTGTCTTTTGGCAACAAAATAGCAGTGGAACAATGTCAACTTTTTGTGCACTTATTAAAGATGAGATCAATTCTTTCTAAATTAAATATTTGTTTCAATGAGAAAAGAGAAAGAATATCCATTAATGTGAAGAATATCTCCACTTCTATCAATATTACTGGAAAAAATAGCAGGGAGAAGGACAAGAGAGTTACTTAAAGGGTTATTACAACTTCTTTGGTAAGTCATCATTTGAGAAAGGGTAGATATATAAGAAAAACTTGTATTGACTTGACCTAAATCATACTACATTGAAAAGAACACTTACTAGACAAGAAATAATTGATGATCCTCTTCAAAATGATACATAGGATTTTGGTGGGAGACTTCCACATTTTAATGAGAAGCTAACTAATGATGTGAAGAAAGAAATTAGATAGTGTTGGCTCTCTAGATCAAGAGTTTCACCAAATTCTAAAGATATCTTAAAGTTGAGAATTGGCATTAGAGAGCACATGCCATATCCTCAACATTATTTGGAGGTAAGTTGAACAATGTTTTTCAAACAATTTGGAGAGTCATCAAAGATTGAATATATCATAACGGGCTTTGAAATTCTTGAAGCCATTTTATTGTGTGCCTCTTAAGATTCCAAATACATGATATTGAAAATATCAAGTGGAGTTTTATATGCACCATGAAGTATTACACTCCATCTATTCTACTTTGCATAGTAATGAAATCTTTGAGATTTGTGGTGCTAGTAGGCTTCCAAAATAATCAAGAGACTAGCTAGATCAATTTTTATGTTCTAGAGTTGATGGTTGTTTATTTTATAGAAATACTTGCTTAAATGATAACTTCTTAGAATGTGGTAGCTTATCCAAATTTATAACAAGTTTCCATGAGGGGTGTGAACAAGATCTTGGGAGGATAATAGTAAAAACAAAGGTACATGAAACACTTAAATACACATTGAGGAGTGGAGGTGAGGACTCTAGATGTGAATTGGTTGCAAAAGAAATCAATGTGGCTAATTTTAGATTTCAAGACAAATGTTTTCTATAGGTATGCAAGGCATAGTCATAGGTCTTAGTGGCTAGATCAGCAATCTAGAATATGTAGGGATACTTTTCCCATTGGCATTATTATATCAATTGTTGAGTTTGCAAAGAACTACACATTGTAGCCCCAAAATAAGACCCAATTTCAATATAACAACTCTATTTAGATTTTTATTTTTGTCCACATAACATATAGACATTCCCTTGATAGTACTAAAGATAATTAGAAGATTATTAAAGAGTACCATTTTTACATGAGTGATGCTAAATCTCACTCTCTTGAGTTTGTGTAGCATTCTTTTGAGAGTTATTTTGATTTCCTATAGAAGCATGATATTTCTATGGATAGACATATCATTTGGTTAGATAAATTAACATGTCAATTCAAGAATGCTTACATGTCTTATTGGTTATGCAAGATGCACATAGAGAATGGGGTGCCTAATATTTGGTTTTTTTAGTCTAGCTAGGGGTAAGGGGAATATGGTGGAGTAGAAGCATGTGTAAAGAGAACTCTAGTTAAGGAGAAATTAAAGATTTAGGATCAAAGATTCTTGATAATCATACAATTATTGATTGGTGGAGTTTAATATTATCATAGGGGAAAACACTTGATTTAGTAGTACATAGGTTATTTGGTTGGTTGAGAAGGGTCCATAGGTGTTAAATTAGATTATGTTATGATTAGAGATTATTTAAAAATGCATTCACTCTAGAGCTCTAATTCTATTACATGAACCATTTTGGATAGTATAGCTAGCTTGGTTTTTCCCTAGTTGTTTTTAGTGTGATTGGGATCACTATGAGTCAAGTGAGTGGGTGGATACATGGGATCCAGATTATCTTACTCCATTGTCTTTTATAACCTCTATAAAAAATTATGGCATGGAAAGTTCAGTTGAGCATAACCATCTATCTGATCTTCTTTAGCTAGGATAAGTCTTTGTATTGGTTGTACCATAAGGGAATTATGAGGAATTAGATTATTTGCTAGCACAATGTGTAAGAGATAAAAAAGAGTTTGCACAACTGACTATAGATGATGATAGATTCACATATTATACTAGTTCAATTTTTATTGTTGGAACATGGTTATGGACATACATGCTTCAATGAAATGAAATTCCCACATTCACAGACTAAAATAATTGTCATATATTCACATCTTATTATAGAAGAAAATGTGAAGTTATTGAAGCCTTAAGGGAGACCAAAAGTAAAAGTATATTTTACTATTAGAAATTTTGATAATGAAGTCCTATTGGAGACCCTAAAGAAGAGAGAGGACCCTAAAAGAACACTCAATTAGGTATATTTACTTCATACATGTTCTTTTCTTCATAAGGATTCAGTGGACCAATGATTATCTTTTTTTAATTCAATCAAATTATTATTGTGTAATAATAATACTAATATTTTTAATAATATTGGAATGTAAACAATGAAACTCTTGAGATATTGTAAATATAAACTTGTTGATTTAATGTAATCAAAAGAAATATTTTTAACTTAATTTAATAAATATAGAGGGACCTAATAAATGATGTTTTTACTTAATACTAACACAAATTATAATTATTGTACAAACTTGTCAATTGAGGGTGAGCCTAACTTGGGAATACCATTATTGTAAAAATGATGTTTTTCCCTATTGTAAATACTAACTTGGATCTAATAGCTCCATATAGGAGGGTGAACACTAGTGACACCCTTATTTTGACCATGGAGATCCTACAACATTCACAACCACCCTATAGCAAACAAACTCTAAGATGCTCTAAGTGTTTTTAGCAATGGATCTTCCAAGGGTTATAACTCAAATCTTGTGAGGGATAATAGTGAAATATTGAATGCTATAGAATGGTGGTGCAAAATTCTACAATAACCTCTCTTGATTTGGAGAAATCACATTCCTTTTGGATTTGGCACAACAATCTCACCTAATGCCAAAACTCGTAGTTTTCCTTAGTTCATTGGTGCATCACTGTGATAATTTAAAACCACTAATTATGGCATCATATATCAGCTTTTTTATCTCCTTGTGCATGCAAATGAATAAACACACACACACACACACACAATTATCCATAGATAAACTATGCAAATATATATCAAAATACATAGAGATCCATATGCAAGATGTGGCTGATCATGCCACCAAAATGTGTATGCCATCGTAGAAGTCTCATGGTGCACTCGATGACAACTATACTGAATGATGCTTTTGGTGGATTGTCAAATGTGACCTTTTCCTTATACTACATGGATCAAACACCTTTTATATAAGCAAAAAAAGAAAACCTAAAAGTAGTCTACTAAATTTATATGATTATAGATATATAACATTAAATTACTCAAATGCATAATGATAATTTTTAATGAATATTGATAGTTTCAAACTTTTATCATAAATACCTATCTCCTTGATCTCCTATAGTAGTCAGGAGTCCTCTGATATGTTGTTGACAACACTCTCACCTCATTTATTGTGGCTTGTATATGTTCAAGTATGGTTTTTAGATTTATCTACAACTTAAACTATAAGATTATAATTGATAGCATACTAAATTTATAACATACAATCAATAATTCAAGCTAGAACTTACCTCTATGAACCCTTCCTATGAAAAAAATGGTTGCATGAGGAAAGATACAAAAATCTAACATCCTATGAGGCCTCACCTCGACCCATCATAGCATGTATGGTTTATTCACATTTTTGATAGTCATGACTTGATATTTTGGCATACCAATGAGTTGGATGGATAATGATATATTCTATCCATTTGATTGTGACATTTACTTATGGTGACCTTCTCTTATGATATGTACTAGCAATTAAATTACATGCTTGATGATTTATAGTTATGAATTCAATATTTCTATACTATGATAGAAAATGGATTATGATGATATTCATAATGTTAATTTGGATAGGTTATACAAAGATTTTTGTTGATATGAATATTTTTATATTTAAATGTTTCAAACATTTCATAAGAAAATTAATAGAGAGGGAAGTTAATTGTGATAAGTGAATATGCTAGCTAGTGTGAATTATGCAATATTAAGTTGTCAGGCACATATATACATTTATTTTTATATTTTCATTGGACTACTAATGCTTAAGTTTAGTATGTAGGAAACTAAACTATGGAATTTAATCATAGAAAAAAGGCCCAAACTTATGTAAACATGGTATAGCCAAGGTGAATCTTTGGTCAATTCAAAACCTCATTGTTATGTGTTCTATTTTCTAAATGTGAATTCTATGTGTGTAATAGATTTAATGTCACATGCAATTAGTGGCATGTCATTGAGATGTGTAATGTTATTTAGGGTGTTGCATGACACTTGTATTGTTTATGTGTGGATGACATGTCATTTAGAGTTTTGAGCAAGAAGTTGTTAATCTAATCTAATCCTCATTAAGTATTCAAGTTAAACCAACTTGGAAGAGTGTTAAGAGAGGTCACCATCATGTAGAAACTCGAACTCAAACATGATAGGGACTTTAGAAGGCCTAAAAGTGGTCCCAAGGTGTTATTTTAGTGGAAATAGGATACCCACATGGTAACATAGCATGTCAAGGGTCTAAAATCACCATTTAAGTGTCTAGGTAGCTTTGGAGTCCCTTTTAGCAAGTCATTCCTTGAGCATTTAAAAATTGGAGCTGTCACATGACTATAACCTTTCCTTTGCACTTGGTAAAGGTCCTACTTTTAGAAGGGACAATAGTGTAAGAGAAAGTGGGCTTCATGATTTTTCCAAAAGTGAGATAGTGAAAGGTTAGCAATCTTTTTAAGGAAGTTTTGGGAAAACTAGTGGATCATTCCACCAATCTCTAACTTTAGAGACAATTGGAGTTATTGAAAGATAAGGGCAAAGAGAGATCTTCATCAACTTTCATTTTCCATTTCTTGGATCAATATTGGTGTTTCCATAGAATTTTGTTCTCCATTGAGGATGAATTTTTGTGTTACACTCATGGGCATGTAGGAATGTTAATTTTATATAGAATATATTGTTGCTGTGTGTGTGAATGACCATGTTAATTTGGGGTGTAGAGGCTCCACTCACCCTTGGGAGGAAAGAGAAGCCTTGAATGGATGAGTTAGGTGGGATCAATAATTTAGTTGAGAAACTCTTATGAGAGAGAGAGAGAGAGAGAGAGAGAGAGAGAGAGAGAGAGAGAGAGAGAGAGAGAGAGAGAGAGAGAGAGAGAGAGAGAGAGAGAGTATGGCATATGGGCTCTATTGAACCCATATACCATTCTAGTGTGTATGGGAGGTATAAGTGAAGCAGTGTGCAGATAAGAATGTGATGAGGAGGCCTTGTTGAGGCATGTTTCAATTGAAAAATGTATGTGATTTATGTGGATATAGCATTCTCCTCCTTGGTAAGCTCACCTTCACCCCATGTTCATGACTCCATATATGAGTCATTGTGAAACCCTTGGTTGGGGTTGTGAAATGTTGTGTTGTGTTCTTCATACTTTAGTGAGTTTTGTTGATTGTAACCCATTTGAGCCTTCTTTCCCCTAGCTTGAGAGTGGCCTCATAGAAGCCTACAATAGGAGGTGAGCCTCTATCACTCTGGTTAAATATTTATGTATGTTTTTGTGCTCTTAGAATCCAAAGAGGAAGCTTGTGTTATCTTAAGTAATCATCCAACAAGGGACAAATATATCATTTATGTATATTATTTGTAAGGATGAATTTCCATTTACGTTGTTAAGTACTACAATCATAAAGATGAAATGTCCATCTTATGTACATTATTGCAGGAAGTGTGATTTCATGTAAGGGAGGAAGAACTCAGAATATGACCATATGCATTGATATTATAGGTTTCAATAACATGCATTTAGAGGTATTGGAAGATAGAAGGGATTCATTTCAAAGGATAACCATTACTTTTTATACTAAAAAAATTAATATGCATTATTTATATCATGCTCATTTGAATTATGAAGCAATGCAAGAGAATGTATTTCAATTAGATTGTTCATGTAAATAAATTTTGCCAAGCATTAAATCATCAATAAATGTCATTCAAGATTCATTATTCATATAAAATATTAATTTGTTAGTTTCGTATTGATCTTATTTCTAATGCATTTCATGTATTAAGTCCATTCTTCAAATAATTTGGATAAATTTATTAATTTAGACCTATACATTGGAATATTAGAATAACATAAAAGAACTATCAAGTTAGACTTAGGTTACAAAGCTTGAGTGGAGAGAAGAAGTCAAATGAATAATATAGCAAAAAGAATCCCACAAGAGAATAGGCATGTACATGCACATCTAACTCTCTTGATTTTGTATGGGGAGTGATAAATAATCCCCTTCCCTATTAGAGACCAATTAAGAGGACGTGACAATCCTCCCACAAAAATGTACAGTTGACTAATTTTCAAAAGAACAAAAACATCATGGAATGTTTTGAAAAGTATAGTGTTTGAACTTCATGATCTACATAGTTTGTAGTAAAAAACAACAACAAAACTAGAAAAAAATCACTATGTTTTTTGTGAATCTAGAAAAAAAAAGTTTGACTTCAAATTTTTTTGGTAATTTTTTCTAATTATATGACCCTTCCAATGCATGTAAGAGCATTTTGTGGGCACTGTCCTAGAACCTAAGACAAGCTGCCACCTAGATCTAAGCCTAAGAAGGATAGGATTCACATGTACCAAGGGATCTTTGGGATTGGTTAAGCTAAAAGAGATATATGGGTCTTAGGATGATGGGTCTTATCATTCTTGGGATGGAGTGCTTAGGAAAGTGGGTGCTTGGTAAGTGGAGAAGCCAGGAATGGAAGGGTTAACAAGTTATGAAAGAATTTTTTAGAAAGTGGGCACTTGGTGTTGTTTTTAGGAATATATTTTAGGTAAAGATTAGTAAGTAGGTTAGGGTAAGTGTTTAGGATATAATAATAAAGTGTTATGGATTTTTTTGTGAGAATGTAGTTAGGAATTAAAATATATAGGATTTAAGTAATTTTTAAAGTAATTTAGTAGTTAATAAAAGTAAATTAAAATAAGTAGTATTTGAAAAGGTTTTAGTAAGTAGGACATTGTTATGGATGGCATCTAGGATTATACATGAGCAATTTTAATAGCTTAGTAATAAAAGAAAAACATTTTGAAGTTGGAAAGTGTGTTATAGTAAAGGTTAGTTGGGTTTTTAGTGGGAACTGAGCTTAGGAAATTAATTGGGAGTAAATAATATTTGATGATATTTTCACATGATTACTTAAGGTATTAGATACATGAGTAAGTAAGAAAGTGTTTTACTAGGACATGGATAGTGTTTAGGAAGTGTTTAGCACATAGGAATCCTAGTGATGATAAATAGAATGCTATGTTTTTTAAAATATGATTAAGCAATAATTTAGGATATAATATGGTCTTGTTAAAATTTAATTTAATTTAATTTTTTAATGAAATATTTTAGTAGGGCTTAAAGGGAATTGGGTATCATAGCAATATTTAGCGGTGATTTAGTTGTAACCTAGGGATGATACTGTAATAATATATATTATGAAAGATAGCTAGCCATTGTTTAATATTCCATGTTAAAGATAATATAATCACCTTATAGTGGAATGAATTTGGAAACTTAAATGTAAAATTGAATAGTAAGAGTCATTAGTAAATATAATATTTAAAGGGATAGAAAAGTTAGTACATAGATTAACTAAATAGTAAATAGTGAGGAGGTGAATTTCTTGAGTTAAACCATTGAGTTAAATTATAGGGCCAACTCATAATAAGTGTAGTATATTTGATTGAGATAATCAAAATAAAACTTACCTCATGTGTTTAGGCTGAAAAACCTTAGAGAGATCTACACCCTTATACCATAGCTCAATTGGAAACAAGAACAATGCATAGTCCTAACCATGTCATGATTAATATAAAAATATACATTGATAATAAGAATATCACATATCATAACCCTATCTTAGGTGTAGGATTCATAATCATATGTGCCTTTAAAATAAATTGTGTACACTTACCTAAGCAATGGTCTGATGAATATATTCCTAGCTTATGTATCACAAACAACAAGTTATAAACCCTAATGAATACTAAAAATAAGGGCTTATAGAATTAGTTTTTCTTCCATCAAATAATTGATATTGATAGATCATATTTTCACTATGCTAAAATTTTGAAAATATATTTTGAAAAGGTCATTTTCCTATCCCAAGTAGTTAAGGTTTTTCCAAAATTTCATGGGGAAGTTGCCTTAAGAGTTACCCTAGTTCATAATCTATGCCCTTCTTTCAAGTCAAAAGGTCTTCTCTTATTTTGAATCCTTTTCATACTTATTAAAGTGAGATGTTAATTTTTTTTTTTAAGTGTGACCATGTGGCAAAGGTAATTGAATTATCGGAGCACATCTTCAGCCCTTAGCATTTTATGGTGCAATTACATGAAGCAATCAAGATTTCTTTGATCACTCATTTTTAGTGGTCAATAGCTTAAGGGAATTCTAAACTATGAGAAGAAAAAGCTCTCAAAGAAACAACAATCACATGGTCAAGCATTTGAAGATGGTATTACAGGTTGAGGGAATGACCATATGAATGGCTGTGATCACATGGTTGGAACCCAAAAAGTTAAGCATTCAAGGAAAACCACAATAGGGAAAAGTAGTCATAACAAATGATAAGAAACCTTGTTTGTATGGTTGCAAGGATGAGTGAATAATTAAGGACATAAGTCATGAGTAGGCAATAGGGTAAAAAATTTATGAATAGTTTTTAATCATGTGTTCAAGATGCTTAAGTGGTAATGAGGAAATTAAGCTATGATCGGGTGATGCAATTAAAAAAAGTGAAGAGAGTGTTCAATCATGTGATCATAAGTTTAAAAGGGGTATTAAGAGCTTAAACTATGACATAATGATATAGTCATGAATAAAGGAATAGATGCTCAGTCATGCTATTTCACTACTGCAATGTAAAAGGTTAGATTGAGCTACCACTAGGTAAAAAGGTTTGAAACCTTTGGGAATTCTAGGTAAAAATCTTATATTGAATTAAGACTCTGACTTAATGAAGCAACTCAAAGCCTACAATAAATAACATGTTCACATAGTCACATAATTAAAGGCTTAAAGATAAATTATGCATGTGATTCTCAGACCCTTTAGTTGTTAAGGGTGATTGTTGGGTTGTGGATAAGAAGTATTAGTGTCAAGATTTAGGAGTGACCATGTGACATATTTCAAGAAGGACTAAATATTGTGAAGGTGCTCAATCACATGGTTAGCTACACAGAGCATGGAATAAGCCTCAAGTCAACAATGGGGTTTTAAAGTAATGATCATTAGGTCACTAGCTCCAAATATTAAAGTGAAAGATTGATTGCAAAGTGATGACTAAAGGTAGTTATAGGGTTGCAAGCATAAATTCTTGAATACAAAAGTGACTATTAAGAAGCTCATGATGATGAAAAAGTGTTGTACAATCAAAAAATGCATTAAAAGATTTTGAAAAGCTAGTAGTACAAGAAGATTGTGATGCTTTTGGTAATTTTGAGAATTCTCATACATGCTAACATAAATAATTTTCTATTTCTCAAATTTCTATGAAAGAGTTGATGTAACAAATATCTAACTCTAACATTTATACAATTTAAAGCTAACGGATTGAGCACAACTATTTTTTAGAGTTTTAAGAGCTTTCATAATTTTCATTTGCAAAAAATATTTGAGAAGTTTATTTCAGAGAAATGGTGCAAGAAGAAGGAAAGATGATATCATAAGTTAATGTAAAAGATACTTCATAGGCTACTGAGTAGTCTAAATTGAAGTTGGCAAGCCTATATGTTGAAGAATTGGTATATTTCCTTTCTGGTTCATCTCACACCTAGACCATGAACTCTCATAGTTTTAAGGAAACCTAGAGCTTCTATAGAGATGCTACTATACCTAACAATGGAAATGGATTTTTTTGATACTTCTATAAAAATATATTTGAAAAGCCACCAATCTCTAACCCTTGGATAATGAATATGGAAAAATTGATTATGCCAGAGGTCATACTAGATGTAGACCTAGTGAAAGCTCTAATTAAATTATATAATATTCCTAGTACTAAAGGATTCCATAAGAAGGATATGTGTGTCCTCTGCACACTAGACATGAAGATGTTTATGGAAGTCTTTGACCTAGGAGGATTAATAACAAGGCCAATTGAAAAGGAAAGAATGAAAGAAACCTTGAAGAATCAAAAGACCTTATTCCCTAGACAAGTTATGAAATGACATATTCCTCAAGCTAAGAAAGAAAAGGGTGAGCTACCAAAGAAGGTAGGAAAGTTTATGCTATTGGAGGTTTTCTACAAATACTTCTAGTTTATTTTATTCAAGGTAGAAAAGGGAATTGGATTAGATGGCACAATGAATGCCCATGGATACATTTATATCATGGCTTTGGATATCCAAGATTCAAACTAAAATGTTGGATATGATTTTGTGACACATGCAATTAATGTGATGCACAATGAAATTATAGCTACCCAAATAGGAGATATGGTGAATTTCAAGTTCTACCACTATTTGCTACTAATGCACATTATTCTATATAAGAATATAGGGCATATTAGTCTGCAATTTATAGAAATTATAGAGGAGAATGGAGAGAACTTGTTATTGCAACTATGGACTCAACTATAGTATAGGTTTTACACTTATTCTAATGTCATTGCTTTCCATAATGATTTTGTTTTTCCTATTGCAAATATGTTACCAGATATAACTAAGAGGGTACTTAGGGAAATAAGAATGCTATTAAGAACTTTTTCCTACCCAGATGGGGATAGAAGACTAAGCCATGATTGGGTTGGTCTATTTCTTTTTGATAATTTTACAATAATAAGAGTATATGGATGTCCCTAACCTAGTAATCTATTACCTAGGTATATCCTAGAGATATTAGGTAAGCTATTTTTTTTTGGCAATTGATTATGATGAATAAGGAGTACTCAAGTCCAATAGTGAAGAAAGGTTCTCTTATATCTAGAAATACAAAAATTGGGGATTTTGTAATAGGAAAAGATACCATAGAAGAGATAGATACATGCATTAGTGAGTTTATATTTCCAAAAACCCCTGCTAGAATCTATGACCCAAATGATTTGGTGAGGCAATCCCTAATGAAAATGAGGAAATATACTCTCCCTAAAACCAAACCTAATTGGGCGGAGGATGTAATTTTGACCTGTCTAGAGATAGAGGTTTGTAGAGATTGAACCCTTAGATGAAGGGAAATAATTAGAATAGAAGAAACCATGGAGACAACATATCCATATTTTAAAGGATTATTCCATGAAACAAGATATTTGGGTAGGTAAAACAAGTGCCTAGATAATTTTGATTTAATAATGTCATAGGTGCCTATAGAAATAAGAATCCCAATACCCTCAACATGAGGATGCAATGAAATAACTTGCACAATAGAAGAAATAATGTGAAATATTACATAAATACTTGATAATAACTAAGAGTAATAGGCCACTTCAAGAGGGAAACCTCCAAATATCTCCAATGAGAACACACTTCATAATATGATTTTGAAATAGGACTCATAGTGTCCTATATACCTAGTTATGCTTAGGTTAAATAGACACACCCCTGCATAACACCTAGGTAGACCTAGCTACCTAAATAATGATATAATAATGATAACATGACTTAATTAAGAATTAAGGTAGCCACAAGTTGACTATTCATAACCCTATATACACTAATATTAAGGGCATAGCATGCCCCATCTCTTGAAAGAGGCATTATCCTCAATGCTAACCAAGTGTGGATTCTTTTTAATGAAATCCTCATCCTCCCATATGGCCTCTTTACTCAGTAAGTTCTTCCATTGCATGAGATACTAAGTGAGGGATTCTATTCCTTAACTTCTTGATGCATGTTTGAAGAATGTACTCTAGTTCTAAAATTATTCTTCCTTCTCCATCAAGCTCTAGTAGTACTGTTTGAGTAGGAATATTCTACCCAATTACCTTTTTCAAATAAGAAATTTGAAAAATGGATGTATCTTTGTTGTTCGTGGCAACTCAATCTATAGGAAACACTACCAATCTTTTGCATGGTTTGATATGGTACATTATATCTTGGAGTCAACTTATACTATTTTTTTGTTGCTTCATTGATATTTTTTTATAAGGCTAAAATTTTAAGAAGGCCTAATCCCCAATTTCAAAATTTCTTTCACTATGATGTTTGTCCACTTGTTGTTTCATTCAATTTTGTGCCATATCTAAATTATCCTTGAGTCCTAAAAGTACCTATTGTTGATGAAGCAAGTGGTCCTCTACTACCTGAAATCTTGGTGACACCTTTAATGATGATGTAATGGAAGGAGGATGATATCCATAAAGTGCCAAAAGTGTAGACATTTTTGATGAGCTATGAAAAGAAGTGTTGTACCATCATTCTACAAGAGGTATCCAATCTACCCATTGAGATTTTTTTTTGAAGTGAAACAATGTAGATATCCTTTCCAATATTTATTAACAAAACCAGTTTACCCATTTGATTGAGGATGATATGAAGAAATATGAGCCAATTGAGTACCCATGTATGAGAATAAATCTTTCCGAAAGTGACTAGTAAAGATAGGATCATGATCACTAACAATAACATTAGGTATACCATGTAGCTTTTGGATATTCTAAAAGAATACTTTTGCCACTATGCTTGTTGTAAAAGGATGTGACAATGCAATAAAATGTGCATATTTAGTGAGGCAATCAACTACTACCATGATGACATTGTAACCTTTAGATTTAGGAAGTCCTGTGATGAAATCCATGGATACCTCTCCCCAACCTTGGCTAGGAATAGATAAAGGCTAGAAGAGATTAGGTGTCTTAATTATTTCCCTCTTATTTATTTAACAAACCAAATATTTTAGCCACAAATTTTCTAACATAATCTTTTAGCCATTTCCAAAAAAAATCTTGCTTGATCCAATGACTCTCAAAAGCAATCGGTAGACCTTCATGCATGGGAACTACTCTTATCGAATTTCTAGAAGCATCACATTCCAAAATGAATTCCTTGGTGATGTCTAAATTGGCAAGCACTAGAGTTGTATAGATAGCCTTCTTTAATTGCTCAAATGCTACATTAGTAGATTCATTCAAATGAAAAGAATATTTCTTCAATAGAGTGGTAAGGGTTGTTCCTATATGACCATAATTCTTCACAAATCCTCGATAGTACCCTGTCAATCCCAAGAAACCCCTCATCTTCTTAATGGTTTTTGGAATAGACCATTCCATGATAGCCTTAATTTTGTTTGGGTCCACCTTTACTCCTTCATGTGAGACTATTTGTCCCATATACGCCACCTCCTTAAGACCAAAAGAACATTTGGATGGCTTAGCATAAAGTTGATGATCTTCAAGTAATTGCAATGCTTGCTATACATGCTGCAAATGTTCTTCCCAACTCTTGATATAAATTACTATATCATCAAAAATCACTAACATAAACTTTCTCAAGAACTTCATAGAAATGGAATTCGTCAAACTTTGGAATGTAGATGGCACATTGGTAAGACTAAATGACATCACTAAAAATTCATAATGACCCTCATGTGTTTGAAATGTTGTCTTTCAAATATCTTTCTACTAAATCCAAGTTTGGTGATAACTTCATCTAAGATCTAACTTGGTAAAATACATAGCTCCATTTAATTCATCTAGAAGATCATCAATGACTAGAATAGGAAAATTATCTTAATGGTGTACTCTTGTTGAGAACTTTATAATCTAGACACATGTGCCAAGTTTCATCCTTCTTACATGCCATCACAATAGGTAAGGAGTAAGCCCTTTGGCTATGCCTGATAATTCCTACCTCTAGCATTTCCTAAACAATTTTTTCTATCTCACTTTTTTATATGTTTGGGTACCTATAAGGCCTAATCTTTGGTGGCTAGCTCCCTAGAACTAGTTTTATGGTATGATCATGATCCCTCTTAGGAGGAAGTTCTTTAGGCATATCTTTGAGAATCACTAAGTGACAATCAATTATTTCTTGTAAATCTAGATGAGTAAGAGCATTATATTGAGAGACTTCTAATGAACATAGCTGGTCCATAAATCCATATGCTCTTTTGTCAAGAAACTTTTGCATTTGATGAGAACTTACCATCTATGGGGATTTTTCCTTCAATTTGCTTAGCTCCACTACATTTCCTTTTAATTGAAATCAATAAATAGTTTATGGAAGTTCATCTCAATTGTTCCCAATGTAGTAAGCCATTGTACTCCCAAAATAATATTTTTCACACCCATGATTATCACATACATTGGCGTATCAAGTTGATAATCTCCCATGGATAATTTGATGCTATGATACTTCCTTGAACAACTAACTATGCCCCCATCTACAATCAAAACCTAAAAATCTAAAGCTAGATATATAAAATAGTTTAGAATAGTTTTCAACTTTTTGTTGATGAAATTATGAGTGCTACCTAAGTCTATCAACATTGTTACTTTCTACTCCTTTAAGAAATCCACTACCTTGAGATTTTGTGGTGTATTAAAAAATAAAAGTGCATGCCAAGAAATGATTGGTTGAGAATAATGTCATTCCTCACATGACTCCCTATCCTCATCTAATATGGGCTCATCCTATTCTTCCTCACTTGGACCTTCAATATAGAAAAATTTCTTTTCACTACATTTATGTTCTCAATTGTATATTCTATCATAATTGAAACACAATCCTTTTTCTCTTTTCTACTCAATTTTTGTGGAGTCAACATAGTAGGTTGAGGAAGACAAGGTGGTTAATAACCTTTTTCTTTCGTCACATTAGCGCCTTGCTTTTTAGAAATCAACAATTTCTCCTCTACCCTCTGTGCCAATATAAAAGACTCATTTACTGAGATGGGACTAAACATGTATACCTCATGTTGAATGTGATCCTTGAGACCACCCAAGAATAAATCATTCAAGTTATCCTTTGTAATTGTATCCACTCTTAAGGATAGATTTTGAAATTTCATAATATAATCCTTAACTAATCCTAATTGTTGAAGCTTAGCAAGTTGGCTAAAGAATTTTTCCATCACACTATTTCTATATTGTCCTTGGAGTTCTTTTGTAAAAATTGACCATTATATAGTGAGACCCTTTTCCTCCTATGAGTTCAAAGCCAACGATACCAAGTGAATTGATTTGGTTCTACATGTAAGGAAGCCATCATGAACTTTTTTCCATATGGGGTTTGATGTACGTCAAAAAAAATTCTCCACTTGATTTATCCATGCTAGAGGATACTTGCCATCAAATTGGTGCATATCTACCTATGGAAAAAAAATTCCTAGATCTCATAGGAGTATTAAAATTTGTGTCAGCATTAGTGAACTTGAAGGTTTCACTTTGATTTCTTGACAACACCTTCCCTATTCTATTCATATAGGTGCTTAACATGCTTCATATATATGATATATTTCCTCATAGGTCAGACATATTCCTCTTAACCTCTTCCTTGAACTTACTTATTTCCTCATTGGGATTACTATCCTCTATTGTTTCCCAATCTTAGTAAGATGATTTCCTTGGTGTGGGAGCATTCTGTTTGCCTCTTGTTGGAAGCCCTGTCATGATGGAAACCAATATTTTTGAAATAAATCACACAAAGGAAATATAAATTCTCTAATTTTTTATTTTTTTAACTATAACTTACTAGGGCCAAGATACCCTTAGGAAAAATTCAAAAAAAATGGCAAATTTATTGCCTTGAAAGGGAATTTTCCTAATTTTTTAATAACTTGCTTATTTTTTCTTCAATTTGTCCAAGCTTTTAAATGTAGGCTCCTCTACTATGCATTCAAAAATCCTATACAAGTTATACTTCAATTTGATAGGATCTGAGAGATATGTATATCTCAATAAATTTTGTAGAAATACTAATTCTATAATAATTTTCTAAAATTTGATCCAATTACTCATTAATTTAGACTATAGCTTCATTAATATGATCTTAAAAAACCCTTTCAAAATCTTTGAAAAAATCATTAAATTCTGAAAGTTATGCTCTTCCCAAAATCACCCCAATGTTGAGAAAAAATCTTGCATCTATGGTACCAAGATCATGCTCTGATACCACTTGTAATTAAATATCTTGCACAATAGGAGGAATAATATGATACATTACAGAAATACTTGATAATAATTGAGAGTAATAAACCGATATGAGTGGGAAACCTCCAAATATCTCCAATGAGAACACACTTCACAATATGATATTAAAATAAGACTCACTAAGTCCTATATATACCTAGTTATGCTTAGGTTGAATAGACAAATCCCTACATAACACTTAGGCAGACCAACCTACCTACATAATAATATAACAATGATAACATGACTTAACTAAGGATTAAGATAGCCACAAGTTGACTATTCATAACACTATATACACCAATATTAAAGGTGTAGTAGAGGATGTAGTTCAAATAGAAGTTGATGATGATCAACTAGAAAGCTCCTCATTGGCTCAAAGAAGGAAGAAGAAAAAATTGATAGAGATTATTGACAAGGTCAAAGGAAAGGCATTACAAATTTTTCCTAGAGGGTCACAATATTTTGACACTATTAGACATAAATTTTTGATAAAACAAGTTGGGGAACATGAATAAATCCCTAACAAAATTGAGCTACAAATCCAAATTCTTGATGAAAGAATAATTTAAGCTTAGGAATTTATGAAGGATTTTGAATTTATAAAAGTAGAAGAATTTCAATTTTTTTTGCATAAGGTCAAAAAAAATAAGCTTAAGCTATAGATGTAACTAGGAGACTCACCTAAGAAGACTATTGAATTGCTGTAGAGGTTGTAGGAATATGACCCAAATAGTGAGAGCCTCACCATTGATGAAGCTAGAGAGTTGGTCCAAAGAAGTATAATGCTTCTCTTTCTTAGTTGGGAGCCCAACTCACCTTTCATGCTTGACCAAATTAGAAAACAAGAAAAATTAGTCTCTTTTGAGGAGAAAAATATTGTTGGTGAGTTGCAAGGGTTAGGTTTCAACATAGACATTAGGACAATAGTAGTGTGGAACATGGCTCCTTAGGCTACTAAACCAACTCTTATGGAGATAAGAGATTCCCCCCAAGGAAATGTTATATTTTGGAATGTTACTACTACTTATAGTGACTAGATACATAATCTAATGAACACAACATCATTGAGGGGGAAGAGAAAAATGGATATGCTTGAAGAGAAGCTATACCAAACATACAACATATCCATTGATGATAGGAGAAAATATGAGGATGAGCTCAAGAGAACCTATGTGTTCAAGAAGTGACTAGCCAACCTTGATGAAGAGGTGAGCAAGGTGACAAGGTCTGTCACTTAGTTCAAAGAACGGGGAGCCCAAAAAGTAGTTGATGTAGTAGACATGGGAGAGATCCTACAAATAGACATTGGTAAATGGGTTGGTGGAAAGGAAGTGGTAATCAAGAGAATTCAAAACTTGATGATGCACAAGATAGGTTCCCTAAAGCATACCTCATAGAATGTACATAGTAGTTACATTGCTATGCAAGGAGCTAAGTTTCAATGCTTAGAGACATTATCATTATTGTCCCCTTTATTTACAACATGGGGCCCTTATAAATAAGTATTTGATAGTTTTGTTCCTTTGCTAACCCAAATGAAGGAACTACCCACAAGAGTAATTATCCATGTTATAAAAAATATTAATAGAGTAAAAGGCTTAAATAGTTTCTTCTTTGGAAAATTTGTAATTAGTCCAACATAAAATAAAGATAATTTCTACAATGACGAACAATTTTTATACTGAATTTCATTGATGAGAATGGAAGCATAGAGGAATGGCACCTAAGTGGTCTTCTTCTTTTGAGGACATTTTGAGACATTCATGGTTTATTGTGTATTACAAAAATGAAATCAATGTTATAGTTGTGTATGACATGATTGATCTATTATACATAATTGAATTAGACATGGGGAAGTTACTACAAAGGTAAAATAAATAATGAATGCTAAATGGAAGAGATGTTTAGATGAACTAAATAACATTTGAGATGCCACCTAGCTAGATATTGATATTGATATTTTTATTTAGGAGATTGTAGCTAAGATAAAGGCCTTGATATCTAGATAAAGTGACTAAGCAACCAGAATTATAACTAAAAGGTAGAAGGGAAAAAATATATAAAATACAATGATAGTGATAGTTTATTAAAGTGCACACATTCTCATCCTAGAGACACCTAAAGAAAATTTTCCACCTACCAGTTTTGGAACTATTTCCCTACTTTTGTCCAATTGCAAAGAATGTTTGTAAGGAGAAAATATCAAGAATGACTATGTATCTTGGTTTGAATCTAATTTTTAAAAGTGTCCTCCCATTTGAATCTTGTTGAAATCTTTGTTTATAAAAGGATTACCAAGATGTGGAGTGAGTGTCTGAGTGTCTCTGTCAGAAATGTATCATTCCCAAGAGATGAATAGAATAAAAAGTTTAGAATATCTATGTCTTTGAATTCTATCTCTATTTTTATTTTATTTTTACTTTGAGGTTGAGTGAACAAATTTAATTTCAATTTAATGTAGCTAGGATATGTTGTATGTTAGTTTCTTGTAACTTTTAATTCGAGGAGTTAAGTAAATTCTTCTATGAATTGATAGGGTTTCATAATATATTGGGGGTGATATCATAAGAATGGGATTTAGGGTTTAAAAATGATAAATTTATTTGTAAGTCATTAAATAGATTAGGATTCACTTGTATGGCTCTGTGTAAAATTAGATAAGGTACTTGTATGCAAGTAGTCAATTAGTTGAATAAGTCACACTTAAACAAAAGTTATTCTCCTAAAATTTTGTAGTTCAAAGAATTACATGTTGGTCATTCACTTGTTGTAATAGCTTATTTTGAGTTTATAGTTGGCTACTATAAAATCAATAGTTAGTCACAATTCCAAGAAGATATTTGATCATTGTCTTCTATAATGGTTAAATGCTGAAAATAAATATTAGTAAATAATATTTTCAATCCCTAGGTGCACCTGAATTAGCCCTATAGAGCTGAAAGTGTAGAAATTCTTTGTGCTTTATTAAGTTGGTCGAGATCTAGAAATAAGTGTTCATTGAGCATGGTAAATAGCTAGCCCCTTGGCATCCATCTTCATTCTACATCTTGGTGCTTTTTTTAAGACCTCTAGTTTTAAAACCCCAACAAAATGGTGACTCTAAAGGGGAGCTATGAAAAGAAAATCCTATATGAGATGTTGGAGTCTCTAGTTTAAGCTGAACATCTCTAGTCATATATTTAGTTTTTTCTTGTGCCTATGTTTGGCATTGGTTCCTTTTTGAGTAACAAACGTAGAGAATCTAAAAAGTCCCAATATTATAGGAGTTGTATGATGTAGGATGTGCTTACATTGTGCCTTATTGCCAAATAGAGTTTACATCTCCCAAAGTATACAATATTAAAGTCTTTCTAGGTTGGGCCCTTGTGTCAAATCTATTTTCAAAAGTGTTTTTCCCATGAAAGATTCTCTCCTCTAGCCATATTAAAGTTCTTTTCCCCACTAGTGGGTGGCAACTTGGACAAGGTTTTGTTAACTAGTGTTGATATTATAAGTAAGAAATGACTAATAGAAGAAAAAAAATTTGAGCATATGTAAGGGAAAACCCATGAATTCCTCTTTATACATTTCTACCAAAATTTGGGAAGAATGTTTAGCATAAAATGAAAGGGGAGTCCAGTCATACATAGAAGCCTAGAGATAATCCCCAATACTAGCCTATAGTTGAGAAAGACATTTTTTCCCATCATTATGAACCTAAGAGTACTAGGCTCTTGGGTAACATTTTTACAACACCTTTTCAAGAGGAACAACTTTACCAAGACAAAATAGTTTCATTCATAGGAGATACCACTTTTAGATTAGGTGTTTTAGGAGAAATGAATCAACATCTTAGACCTAGAAGAATTAAGTCAAGTAGATCTCACCCTAGACATGTTTTGTTTATTGAGAGAACTATCATTGCCCTAAGTTACCCTACAAAATTAGAAACAACTATTATTGATCATGATGATCTATTAATAGAGGTAGAGGCACTTAAAAAGGGGGTTTTGAGGAAGATGCCAAATAAATCCATTTGGAAAAGGAGAAAGAAAAGATTACTATGAATGCTCTCATTGAGAGAGACAACCTGCTTAGAAGAATGGTTGGTTTACAAGAACATAACAAGAAGTTAGAAGATAATCTCACTTCTTTACATTCAAATCTATTTGAAGATATTGGGGATATGAGTAAAGGGAAATGAGAGCACCCCAGAAATTCATCTGAGATCAGTATGCACATCCTGTATACAATACTTTCTTGTACAACTTCTAATCAAAAAATACAAGTGCATACTACTATGCCATAAAAGTGGAAACAGAGATGGTTGATTTCCCACAATTAAAACCTTAAAGGAAAGTGATTGCAATTTATCGATCTAAACAAAATTCAGCAGCATTACAACATACAGATTATTACTCTACAATCATAGAATTAGAAGAATTAGACAGAATAGAGAACACAGATATACGTGGGGAAAACCTTTCCAGGTAAAAATCCCCACCCTCCAAACCGTCAACCTAATGTATTATTCAATAACAAGTTACAATACATTTTCAGCCTTCACATGGAGATTTACATCTTGCTCCATTCTAGAGAAAATTTGGCAGCATAAGCCTGTGCAAATATCTTCTCATCTCACTCTTTCACTCTATTGCATTACAACATGCAATACTCATTTTATGAACATCTTAAGACCCAAAAACATGCCCACAAAGGAGTTAGCCATTTTCATGGCTCAACCACCAAGAAACATGCACAATGCCACATGTACATCCAATACCAAGAAAAGGGCATCCATCCCTTGAATAGGCAATGACAGCTTGTCATAGAATCCACCAAAAATAGCAGTCACAAGGGAAGTGTAAGGGAATCCGTCATACCAACCTATTTTTGGCATATTCTCTTACACACACCAACCACTCATTCTTGGGTGCCCAAATAGGCCTCATGTCATAAGATTCTCTTACACCTATCATAGTTCATTCCTTAAATAGCTCTTATGCGTCATAGGAATCTGTCATAACTATTTCAGCCATGATCTCCTTCACACACTTCAAGATGCCAACACATGTAAGTGATCAACATGCCAACTAGACATGTACACTCACATTTACATATTATTTTCAAAAATACATTTTACAAAACAAATAATAATAAGAATAGGAATTATACAAGGTTGAGACACCTTATTCCTAACATTCTCCCACTTGTCGAACACCTTGTAAGAGCAACAAGAACATAATAGGAACTAACCGCTATAGGCTGAAAGGCCCATTGACTCCGAACACCATCTGAACTTCTCAGTGCCCACTGGTTTTGTTAATGCATCTGCAACATTCTTCACAGTATCTACCTTCTCCAAATTTACCTTTCCATCTTCCACCATATCTCTCACAAAGTGAGACTGCACATCAATGTGCTTCATTCTGGCATGGAAAGTTGGATTCTTCGCAAGGCATATAGCACTTTGACTGTCATGCCAAATAGTCATCTATTCTACATCAACACCAACATCAGAACACAATCTCTTAAGCCAAATGGCTTCCTTACAAGCATAAGAACCGATGAAACTATATCATCATAGCCATCCATGAAACAATGTAAATCATAACATATGCTCTCGTGCTCCAACTAGACACTTGTCCAAATAACACAAGCATAAGATCCATGCAATAACAAAGGCTACACACACTACCACCACTCCACTGTGCTCATGAGCTACACAGAAGCATCAAAAATATCAACTTCTTAGCCCAACAAAACTGTGAAGTCATCCTCCAGAAAACAAGATAAAACATCAGCCAGAACAACAACCAAACTAATTTGTCCAATCCAACTAATAAACCCACGAGATTGAAAATAGCATCCACAGTAAATGCTAACTCATCCAATCACCCATACTTCAAAGGTATCGAACACCAAAAAACTCGTGCCAACAACATAACCAACCCATATACTGCAACCTCAAGCTCTATGTGCAAACCAGTCGATGAAGACCAAACACATACAAGAACTCCCACTGCATGGATAATGTCAAATCTAAAAAATCAAAAGCATACTGAGTCTACTGATAAGAACACAAGAAAGTGAAACCATGTAGTACCAAGGACCATCCAGTCTCCACAAATCTCCTATGTTCTCCACATCCAACAAAGACAAGAGATAAAGGAACCAGCTTGTCATCACCAAAAAATAATGAAGTACAAGTGATAACAATTGACCACAAAAGAGTGACCACATAGCTCCAACAAATATCAAAAAACAATGTTATGTGAACCCAAACATTCAAGAAGATAACCAAGACCAAAGAAAGAAGCTGCAAACCATAAGCATGTAGTATGTCCTTCTACAAACACTTCTAAGTGCCAACTGTGCCATGTATGATCCCCTTCACAACCCCAATAGAAAAGCCACAAAAACATCCAAAACCATTGAACCTCAACATATCAAACATAATATGATATCACGAATCTACATGGATTAAGCCTCTCAAAGAAGATCAAACAAATCCATTTCCCATTTTAGGAAATCAGCCCACTACCATCTCCTATTGTCATCATAAATGAAAGTACACCTCAAGGAGATAATCATGTTATCCATCTCTCGCAATGAATCCTCTAGAACCATCTAACTGTAGCTCAAGATCCACAAATATGAAAGAAAAAATAAAGCACCTCAAAGTAACATTGGGCAATACCTCTCAAGTGATAAACTGCCACATAGACTAAGAGTGGGGAATGAGAATGCTCCTCCAAGATATGCAAGTCACCCTATGACTTATCAAAGAACAATCTCCTCATAGGTCTCTATTGAACTCACATCCAACAAAGGTGTAGGCTCCTCAGAATTTCTGCTGAAATCTCATCAAGAGTATACATCTCAACAACATGTCTCTCATATCAAGAGAACTCTAGCCTCACCTTAGTCTCCAAGTATCCACAAGCACCTATAATCATTCACTCCATGCAAAACTCCACCGCAACATAGCACTATCATGAAGTATCAAGCAAATGATCAAAGTACTTAATACCAAGAAAATAAAACAAGATCAATGTCAAAGCTCCAACCATGGAATCAGGAACATAATCATGACATCATGATCTAAACCATCTCCTCCAAAGAGATAACATGCTTCATGTGATCATATCAAATAACTGTATCGTGTCACAACTCTAAACTAGTAATAAAGAGAGAACCATGACATAAAAGCCACCATGATAACATATCAAATAAAAGCATAAACAACATCTATACCAAGGACCCCTTGAATCCTAAAGATGTCAACATCTCCAATCACATGAAGATACCATCTCCAATTAGTGAACCAACAAATACGAAAGACCCTTTTGCAGCAACAGGATCTAAGGCATCCTCCAACATCTACAAACTAAAGAAGATCATCCAGCACCATATGATGGAAAAAATACAGCCACTGCTAAAGCTCCCACTAATGCATGATACTAAGCACTCCAAGCATATGACACACCATCCTCCAAATCTGAAAATCATCCAGGTTCACACATCACATTGGGTGAAACCAAGATCTCCACACTAAGGAAATTCACCATGCTTTAGGACTCCATAACTGACTATCCAAGTACTCAAATATCATCCATCCTCTCATCTCATACCAATGACACAAATGCACAAGTGACCACAAAAAAGGTCAGCTAACAAGTCTGTACCAACATTGAATCAAATCTGGTGGATATAGACATTCCACATCCAAGTTATCCCACTACAATTAAATGGGTGGCCTACCTACCTGACTGCATAAATTGTAGATCCAATCATTGCAACATGCAAACCCACTATCACATTAGTGACATATACAAATGAGATTAAAGAGAATAATCATGTAGAAAACATGACTCAAACACTAGATCAAGCACAAATCTGATTTGCCAATTATGTCCACATCAAGCACCATAGTCTAGGAATCCAACAAAGCATCACCACAAAAATGCTGAGTGACTGATCACGTACCAACATCTCCATGTAGAGAAAGAAAAACACCTCCTCTCACCATGCACAAAGAATGCATGCATGTAGAACTACAACCATCTCATCTAGTACCACTCTAAAGGAACAAGAGTCTAGAAAATAGCTCTTCAGTAGATCTACAAAAAACCACAAGCTTTTTATTTCAGCATGCAAAACTTGCAAAAACACTGTGTTTAAGAACACCCATGCACATCCACACCCACTTCTCATCTAGAAGACTCAAAGTCTGAAAAAAAATACCAAACAACTGAACCCAGAATAATGGATTATCATAGATGAACATCACCATAGATTTTTTAGGAAAATCTATAAACCCCTTGAATCCAACGAAAAAGAATCCAAGCCATGCATGTATAAACATCCAAGAGGAAAACATAGTACTGAAACTTCAGGCCCACTTGTAGACCAATCCCACAACCACTACTAGTTCATGCATCTGAGAGAGAGAGAGACTATCAAGAAGCTTCCAGATCATCCAATGATCAACTCCATAGTCTCAATGCATTCCAAGTAACAAAAGAGACACCTTCAAATACCCATGCATCAAGAGTTATTTTGCTATCAACCAAGAGCTCTAGATCAATGTCATTTCAACATGACCAACTCTATTTTCTCTGTCTTCACCATCCTTCAAGAAATGTCTGTTGTCTCTTGAAAAAATCAATCAACTACAAGACTTCCACTCATCAAAGGATTAATTATCAGTTAATTTCTTCAAAACAAACTTCTTCAAGCTCTGCAAGCTAAGAAATCTTAATAGAAGAAATACCTAGAACCAAAAAACTTTGTGAATCCTCCCATGCAAACAACATGCAATTCACAAAAAATGGGCTTTGATACCAATTGAAGGGAAATGAGAGCACCCCAAAAATTCATCTGAGATCAGTATGCACATCTGGTATACAATACTTTCTTGTACAACTTCTAATCAACAAATACAAGTGCATACTACTATGCCATAAAAGCAGAAACAGACATAGTTGATTTCTCACAATTAAAACCTTAAAGGAAAGTGATTGCAATTTATTGATCTAAACAAAATTCAGCAGCATTACAACATACAGATTATTACTCTACAATCATAGAACTAGAAGAATTAGATAGAATAGAGAACACAGATATACGTGGGGAAAACCTTTCCAGGTAAAAAACCCCACCCTCCAAACCATCAAGCTAATGTATTATTCAGTAACAAGTTACAATACATTTTTAGCCTTCACATGGAGATTTACATCTTGCTCCATTCTAGAGAAAATCTGGTAGCATAACCCTGTACAAATATCTTCTCATCTCACTCTTTCACTCTATTGCATTACAACATGCAATACTCATTTTATGAACATCTTAAGACCCAAAAACATGCCCGTTAAGGAGTTGCGCATTTTCATGGCTTAACCACCAAAAAACATGCACAATGCCACATGTACATCCAATGCCAAGAAAAGGGCATCCATCCCTTGAATAGTCAATGACAGCTTGTCATAGAATCCGCCAAAAATAGCGGTCACAAGGGAAGTGTAAGGGAATCCGTCATACCAACCTATTTTTGGCATATTCTCTTACACACACCAACCACTCATTCTTGGGCGCCCAAATAGGTCTCATGTCATAAAATGCTCTTACACCTTTCATAGCTCATTCCTTAAATAGCTCTTACACGTCATAGGAATCTGTCATAACTATTTCAGCCATGATCTCCTTCACACACTTCAAGATGCTAACACATGTAAGTGATCAACATGCCAACTAGACATCTACACTCACATTTACATATTATTTGCAAAAATACATTTTACAAAACAAATAATAATAAGAATAGGAATTATACAAGGTTGAGACACCTTATTCCTAACAATGAGAACCAAAGTTCATGAGTATGAATAGATTGTACAAGAAAAAGTAGATTCTATGGTTATACAAATCCAACCATACAAGCCTATTTTAAAGGAAAGTGAAACCCAAGTGATTGATCTTACCACTGAATTTAATAATAGGATAAGAAGAAGGGAATGGTTGTCAAAATAAATTAACCCATGGCTACATCCAAAAGTGTCCCTACCATGTCAAAAATAGATCTAGAGTTGGAGAAGGATAAGAAGGAGTGAGAGGATGTAATAAGGGAATTTAAAAAGGTAAAGAATGAAGCCCAAGCAACATAAATGAGGAAGAAAATTCAATTTTTGACATCTACCTCTAGTTTGAATACAAGTTACTAGATTCAATATTCATTGGGAATGCCTACTACTATAGCTTGTGGCCCCATAGTGAGTAATGACATTGCTTTCCATCCTGGTCCTTCTTCCTCTTCTACCATAGTAGAACAACAAACTAGATTTCAGCCAATAAACAAAATATTCAGAACCAAGTTGTTGGATCTAGTTCTATTGGTCCTGTAGGTTTTGCAAGGAGACCTATATTTATGGAATGGTATAAAAAAATATTTTTCTTGGGTATCCTTGGTCAAACAAACTGTGTCCCAAATGATCTGGGAGATAAGGCTACAAAATTTTCTATAAATAGTGTTATTAGTGGTGAAGGACACCTCAAAAATTTTAAATACATGCTAAATGACTATGAAGTCGAGCATGAGGATGTAGTCATAAAGCTATTCATGCATTCCCTCACAAAAGATATTGATGACTAGTATAGGAAATTTCTTGATAATAGTGTTAGTTCTTGGGAAGAGCTTGAAAAGTAATTCAAAGAATAGTATGGAGATAATACTAATCCTAGATTTATATTGAATGAGCTCAACAATTTAAAGAGAATTTAGAATGAGTCTACATTTGACTTCAATCTCAAATTTCAAAAGGGGATTACAAACTACTCCAAGTAATGAGGTTGGAGGATAATGTTTTCCTTACAACATATTTCAATGCTTTTGATTCTAAGATGGCTTAAATTTTAAGGGATAAAGATCCTAGAACATTAAGAGATGGCCTTAGTGTTGGGATTCAAAATTGTGTGCTTTTTTTGAGTCACAAGTTGAACAAATTTTGAAATCTAGTTCCTATGAATGTCTATAGACACAACATTAGAAACAATTGAATGGGCAATGGTAGAGCTTCTGAGAAAACCAACAATGATGAAAAAATCTAGAGTTTATAATGGGTGAAATCAAAAGTTTCATGCTAAAGGGCTTGTGAGGAATCAGTGAGGAGAAAGCTTTTGATGTTCAAGAAAATGAAGAAGATGAACCCCTTAATCTTGCTCCAACTCCCAATCAAGTTAGTCCTGCATTAGATCTAGGTAATATGAAGGACTAGAAACATATATACATGAAGAAGTCAGCTAGTAAGAGAAGGAGACCATGCCCACCAAGCTAGCACAAGAAAGGGGAAGATAATGAAAAAATGTTAATGTTGGGAAGATTCTATGTTTTTAAAATACAAGAGCATAGACTTTTAAAGTTCTTTGAAGATGTGCACCTTTTAAAAGCCAATGCAAGGTTTACTCCATGAGTCCCAGCCAACATGGTGATCTTAAGTATATTTTGAATGACATCAACAATGAAGTGGCCCAAAGATTGATGAAATGGAACTTGATGATGAATTACAAAGTAAGAAGTGGAAGTATGTGGCTACTAGGTGTATTGAGTTAGATTTTAATGAGGCACAAGATGATAACATGTGGCACACCAGATGATGGTCACTATGTCACTAAAACAAAGATGCTCACACAATAACCATGCAACATGGCAACCAACTAATGTGGTGATGATGTGGCAGTGATAGGGTGCAATGACATGACTTGATGACATGGTAGTGTTGGTGTTTGAAAACGTTACCCATTTCCAATTATCCCCATGAGAATATGACACATCTAGGGGTAGCTAACTCCCATTATCAACATATCATTTCAAACATAGGGCCAACTATAAGGCATGACCCTTCTTCTTCTTCAGGCTCTACAAAACCTAGGCAGGTGAACCTATACATTCCTTATATGGTACCATTTATCAAAGCATACATTGAATCTAATACAAAGCAGATAGAAACCCTTATTTCTCCTAACAACTTATGAAATAACATATATCTGTAGTAGCTAGATACAAAACAATGAAATTCATAAGCTGAGTGAGGGAATTATGTTTATAGCTCTTCAACATGAAAGGAAAATTCATTTGATTAAAGATGTTGATTCAACAAAACCTCAAAAATGCAATAGTATAACCAGTGATCCTATAACTGATCAGTGCCTAATCCATTGGGAAATTCCATGAATTCCAAGCATACATCTGTGACATCAGGACGTATCTCATATACCTAGACATCAGATCTATCCAACCACCTTGTGATTCAGACATCAGTGTTCATTTAGGTCTCATTCTCACAAAATATGCTTCTCAAACAGCCAGTAACCTTGTTTAAACATATCGAGCATTTACTTGGCCCTTTGCTCCAACAGCAAAATACATCAAACATACAACCTGAAAGGGATACAAATGGGTCTCAAATCTTTGTTCCAAAACCACATAAGACTTATAGATTGCTGAGATAGGAGACAAGAACCAGAACAAAACTAGTGAAACTATTGCTCATATGTATTCATTTCCTTGAAACTATACATTTAAATGCATAAAATTAAAACATGAAACAACCTAATATCTCAGAACTATCTATATTATCTCTACAATGTTGTTCACATGAGAGTTCTACTAAAGAAAATATGTGGTATCATAGTATGGGAACATATCAAAACTGGATCCAAAATCTGGTATCTTAGTAGTGATTGGTTTTTCTCCAAAGACTGGAACCTCCCAAAAATTGGAACCAATGAATGATAGAAAGAAAGAATGATATAGAAGAGAAAGAATTCTTGGATCTATTCTGAAGATGACAAGTGTCCACTTGAAATTCAATCCTATACAACTGAGTAACCTCTTTCTTCTTTCATCCCATCTGATTTGATATGATTTCATCATTGCCTTGTAACTGATTTGCAAAATATCCCCTCTTGAATGATGAAATCCCTTATTTGCTAAAAACTGATTTGCATCAAAATGCTGATAAAACTTGCTTTAACTGACTCAGAGATGCCCCCAACTGAATTCTCCTTGTCTTTTACACATATTCAAGCTATTAACTTGCCAAAAATCATAACTGAACTTCCTGGTCTGAAAAAGGTTGCAATTTAGGTATCTGATAGAAAACCTCCTATAGCTCAAACTGACCTGTGCAAAAACTGACTCTAGAATCGGAAAGTTCATCTTCTCTCGATTTCGACAATATATAACATCGCCTATCTAGCCTCTTGGAAACCTCCTGGAAGTCTGTTTGAAAAATAGTCCTCTGCTATGTGGTTTGAAACATATTTTGCAAAAATTTTAAACTTTTATAAAGTTTAAACTGTATGAAGGATTCAGACTAAAAAAAATGCGCGTTCAGACCTATATGAGGGAAAAAATTAAAAATTATTTTTTTTTCCAAATTTCCACCAATTCTATCCGGGTCAAACCTGCTGACTAGTCTATGACACATGTCAACACGAGATTTGTCCATCTAGTCATTGTGTCAGTGACACGTGTCACCTTCTCGCTAACTCACCCTATTAACTCGTGAGCAACTTCTCCTTGGCGAGATAGCGAGAACCCTCAGATCTGCCACATGGAACGATCCAACACATCATCAAGATCTACTCGCCACATCATCTTGGGCCATCTAGCCGACTACCACTTCTCAACATCTGATTTGCTGACAGCACTACTATTGAACCCACATAACATTTTGGAACTCGCTGAATTTTTATGTTTTTTCGGTGACCTCGCTACTTTGCTAGCTAGAGTTGTAAAGATTTTTCGGCTAACGAGGTAGTGACTAGCCAAATTCTTATGTTTTCTGATTGCGCTGACATCATCAATTTTAAATTGTGTGCCCATTCAAAACTATGCTCTGTTCAGATATGGCTGACATCATCCTCCTTTGGGTTGGATTGGGGGGTCCCACGCACATAAGCCTTGCCTTTAAAAGGCTCGTGCTTCATTTCACAATACACTTTGAGTGCAATTGTATTTAAAAAAGTAAAGATTATCCCTTGTAGCCAATGTAGGATAATGGTTTTGACCATTTTCCTCATTTACTCTGCTCGCATGGTGCTTTTGGAAACATGATTCTTCCTTGATAGGGATGGCTATCTTCTTAACATAGGTGTCTGCTGGAGAAATCTCTGTTTTAAAAGGCGTGAAGACTCCTTTCGGCTACCTGCGGCTTTTCTTGCTCATTCACTGCAGGTGTCTTCTTTATTTGGCATGGACTTTCTTTGTTTGCAAGGGCAGCTTGTGCCATGGATGTCCTCCTTCTTTTGTAGAATGCCTTCGAAACAAGGCATCTTCCTTTTAAATGCCTGATTAAAACCAATGTGGGCATCCTGCTGCAGGGTTATTTCTGTGTGCTGCTATAGACATCTTGATTTATGTTGTGCCTTTCCTTTGTTCCAAGTCATGCCTTGTTTAATGCATTTTCTTGTAGGCGTTATTTCTCATATGACAAAAATTGCCTGCTCTTTAAGTGTGAGTCTTCTACCTTTTAAATGACGTCTGCATAGGCTTTTGAGCATGGTGGTTTCCTTGAAATAGCATGGTTCTCTTTCTACTTCAGCAGCCTCCAAATGGCTCCTCTGTGAAGGCGTGGGGTTGCTCTATGTGAGTTTCACTTAAAAGGCATGACTATTTTTTTAGTTGCTTTGCTAAATGCATATGTTCTTTGTCTCTGCAAGTTGCGTGGAATGGCTTTTTAATTGGCTATCCATTTCTAAAGGCGTTGAATGCATCTTGCTACAAGTTACGTAAATGGCTCTTAACTTGACGTCTTTCAATGTAGAGGTTGTTTTCATTTCTATTATGGGTCTTGTGATTTCTTCAAGCAACATGGGATCTCTATCATTTGGTGCAGCGAGTGTCTAGCTCCAAAAACGTGTCTGCCTCCTTCTAAAATGGTGTGACTTCTTTTTCTTGCGAGGGAGTTCTTTTCATTCTGCCAGCAGTGGCTTCATTTTTCTTACAAACTTTTCTTCATCAATTCGTCTTTGTGGCCCATAGCACATATACCACAAGATCATGGCATCAGACCTGACATATTTTAATGCAATTGAGAGAGTATAAATTCTATAATAAACATATTTATCTTTAGAAGAAAAAGGTCAAACCTAGCATCTTCCATATAATAGTGAAAACTATTTTTCATTCCATTGGTGCATGCCATTGCATATCCCCATATATCCTTCTCTCAGTTGATTGGCTTGCCTTTATATTTTCAAAAGACCATATTCAGTCTAATCCATTTTAGTCATTTTGAGAACTCAGTGATGCATTTAAGATCCCAAGACATCCAATCAGTCTGAGGCAATTAGTCGGACCCCAAAGTAGGTCCGACTAAAAAAGAAATTTCATTTTCAAACATCTGAGTTGGCAAACTGACCCCTTCAGCATTGATTAGAAACAAATTCGATCACTGATTAATCAACTGGAAACCATTTTACCACCTATCTGCGAACTGCAACTTTTAGCTGACAAGGACTATCAGCTGGCTTTAAAAACTAATCCAAACACCTGACCAAGCTCTTAAAACTAGGACATTGAATCTTTGTTTCGCATACTTACATCCTGTTGAATCTCATCTCATGAAGAATTCAGGGTCAAAAGATATTGACCATCAAAGTCACTCCTTTAGAATTACCTACACCAAAACATGTCAAAAAACCATAAATTGGGTTTGGATTTGGCTCGGGAAACTAAGCAAATGAGCACATGGGGAAACAAAAATTGGGGCACTCATTCTTTGTCATGAGGACATTATGAATATGCAATTTGGGCTCTTGAAAAATCACGAGGCGCATTTGGAAAGCATCTGAATTTGGCTACCTAGATTTACAGGACAGGAAACAATGATAACATAACAATTTTTACAAATGGAATAGCCCTAGAAAAGTGTGCAAACGAATTCGTCAAGATTTGAAAACTAGCGCACTTGGAGTATTCTCAGATTAGAACATAGGGAAAGAAACCATTCAATCTCACCTATCATGGATCATGAGTTATAATGTCACAAATAGGGGTACTGATAAATCTGCAAGTGCTGACACCAATAAAAAGTCATAAATTGTTTTTGGAATCACGTTTGAAAACTGATCAAATGGATTCATCAGGACTTAAGAATTGAAACATAACAATTCTTTGATGTCTAGAATATGATGCAAAAGGAATTTTCTCATTTGGATCAACTGGTCAAAAGTTATTACATGTCAAACAGGGCTTCCCAAAACTAGGTGCAAAGTGCAAAAGCATGAAAACAGTAACTGACCAACTTTGAGGGATTCAAAACCTATTCAAATGGACTCAAAAGGACTCAAAATATGAAACATAGGTTCTCAGGTATGGACACTAGATACTCTCAAAGTAGAAAGTCACAAAACCTTTCTGGGTGCGAGATATTCAGGTGCAAACATAGCCTTCTGTCACTATTTGACACTAGGGTGAAAATTGCAGATTTGGCAATTGCTTAAGACAGGACTTCGCCAAATAGCTCGGAATGATGTTTTAACTTCATGGAATAGGTAGACACACTAAATGAAAGGTGTTAGAAGCATTAAACACCTCTTAGGCCTCTGACTAACAACCAGGTACAATCTCATTTAAAAGCATTTAAGGGCTTGATTTTTTCAATGGTTCTCAAAATTGACCATGCAATTTTTAGTCCCAACAATGGCTCTATCTAGGGATGCATGCCCCTTGTGGGCATGGCAAGGATGCAGATCTCTGGAGGAAGCAAACTACACACCTGAATAGCAAAAGTTTCTCGAACAGCTTTATTGAAAACAGGAAACTACTCTAACTATGTACAAGCGATGCCCCCGGGCCACCAAAAGTTTCAAAACTTCTTACCTCTGTCAAAAACTTGATTCTCATTTACATCCTTCTAAGGCAAACTAAAACTCTCTTTCCCATCAATTACACCAATCAGATTAGCACTTTGAAGCAAAACACTCGGTAAAATTGAATTCACACTTTCATTCTCATAATGCATACATATATCAGAATTACCCTTTACTTCATTCTCATTATGAGAGAACAAATTAGCATGCTCATAATTATACAAATTGGACTCAAAATCAAAATCCAACAATTATTCATGCATGCTGATCGGAAACACAAAAACTTCATAATCTACATTATTCACCAAGTTGCGAACACCAAAAACTTGCAACTCACCTTGTGTCTCCGACTGCAAAGAGTTTTTGGAATCTGATTGTTGACTACTTGCAGTCGTATCATTCACTAAATCAGATTCATCCTTCACTGAAACCTCTTCACACTCAAAACATTGATTAGTCACCATACATGAAAATTCATTCTGAAAGTGTTGATCTAAACTATGTTGATCACTATCATTTTCTTCATCAAACTGAATGTCGGAATACACCTTACTCATCTTTACAAGACTTATCAGCACATGAAGAAAATCTATAATCTGATTGACAACCTTCACTATTTTCCCCCTCATCATATGAAAAATCAAAATAATGTTCAGCAAGATCAACATGGAAAGAACCTGAAATAGCATTAACCTTCCCTTCATTAACATAATCAGCATTCAACAAATCATCATGTGCAAAGACATTTGAGGTACTGTCATCTACACTTCCAAAGTATAACAAAGATTGTTCAGATTCTACCTCTTTTTCCACATCAAAATTTAGGGAATTGATTTGACTGAATGAGAAAGTATTATGAGAGAACATATGAAGATCCTTAGAGATACTTACATGCTTTTCAAACTCATGAGCCAACAATTTTGAGATTTCATTGGAGCTCAAGAAGACTGCCTCACAAATCTTATCTTGGCTGTGATTGTCATCTAGGTAACATGAAGAACTTGCAACAGGAAGATCATTAGTGTAACAATCTGGAAAATCAAAATTATTACAACATTCTTTCTTATCATGGCAATCACTGGATCTACTATTGTTACAACTTTCTTCAACTTCATATGTAGTGTAACTTAATTTATCTTCTCTTTTATATCCATCTTTTTCATGTTGATTGCTATTACCTGATTCATTAACATTTGAATCCACCTCTTCACAATCAAAAGACAGATTATCTTGCTCTACGGACTCATTGTATTCATTACTACCTTGGCTTTTAGCACACTCATTATCATTAGGAGATATTTCATGAAATCTATAATCATCATCTTCCATCTCCTCAATGAATTTTTCAGTTTGCAAAATTCTTTGTGATCTTATAGGTGCTAGCCAATTGACTGAATCGGGTACTAGAACATCAAGGAAAACACTAGGCAGGGAAGATTCCTCAGGTCTATAATGAAAAGGCATCTTACTGATTACTGACTTAAGCCTTAAATAACATTGTTCGACACTTAGACCTTGAGTACTACCTACTTCAGTTCTTATAATATTGACAATCTTTTTGTAAATTAGTCTATTCAACATAGCAATGTTATTATTCACAATTTCCAAACTATCAGAATTTGGTAAACTAATCTCAGATCTGAGATCTGACTCCATTATAAAACAAAATTTCCACCTCTTCTTTCTAGTGCTGAAAATCACTGAATAGAGGCAACTTTTTTAAACACTTGACTTCCATGAAAAGAAGCATGAAAATCAAAATATCTCTAGTGCTAATGTTGAACCTCGATCTGCTAATTTGTCATAGGTGCAAGACTAAAAATCCTTTACACCACTGCTCAAACTTTGTAGAGTCGCCACCTATTTACAAGAGGAATAAAATAACCACTGTTGTGATTGATTTTTTACATTTCAATTTCTTTATAATAGCAAATTTCAAACAACACTTTAAAACTTATCAAGAATTTAAAATTTCTTTTCCAAGATCTATCAACAGTCTCAGATCTGCCCATACAACTGAAAATCTTTCAAAATTTTGCAATGAAATCAACTAGGAACAATTGGTACAGAGATTTGAGAGTCGCCACTCACTCATGTGAGAAATAAAACATAATTTATTGTTTGACAAATCTGAATTTGACCTTCAATGTAGGAGAAACTTGCAGATCACTGACATCTTGGAAAGAATTTACACTTATAAATGAATTCTTGACTCTGAAACTTTCTCAACAGTATTTGCAAAGTGGACTGATTGAAGATAGACCTATGAGAGTCATAGAACACAATTTTCGTCCAATTTTACAACATACTGTTGATAATGAATAAAGCTTAATTGGGGAACATGAAACTTCAACAAGGAAAAGGAACACATCTTGCTACATATTTGCTATATCCAATCCATTTCATGGCAGAGATTTTGGTTCTTTCTGAATGCAACTCCCCAGTAGAGTTTCCATTTTGTTGGTGTTTGAAAATGTTACCCGTTTCCAATTATCCCCATGAGAATATGACACATCTAGGGGCAGCTAACTCCCATTATCAACATATCATTTCAAACATAGGGCCAACTATAAGGCATGACCCTTCTTCTTCTTCAGGTTCTACAAAACTTAGGCGGGTGAACCTATAGATTCCTTATATGGTACCAGTTATCAAAGGATACATTGAATCTAATACAAAGTAGATAGAAACCCTTATTTCTCCTAAAAACTTATGAAATAACATATATCTGCAGTAGCTAGATGCAAAACAATGAAATTCATAAGCTGAGTGAGGGCATTCTGTTTATAGCTCTTCAACATGAAAGGGAAATTCATTTGATTAAAGATGTTGATTCAACAAAACCTCAAAAATTAAATAGTATAACCAGTGATCCTATAACTGATCAGTGCCTAATCCATTGGGCAATTCCATGAACTCAAAGCATACATCTGTGACATCAGGACGTATCTCATATACCTAGACATTAGATCTATCCAACCACCTTGTGATTCAGACATCAGTGTTCATTTAGGTCTCATTCTCACAAAATATGCTTCTCAAATAGCCAGTAACCTTGTTTAAACATATCGAGCATTTACTCGGCCCTTTGGTCCAACAGCAAAATATATCAAACATACAACCTGAAAGGGATACAAATGGGTCTCAAATCTTTGTTCCAAAACCACATAAGACTTATAGATTGTTGAGATAGGAGACAAGAACCAGAACAAAACTAGTGAAATTGTTGCTCATATGTATTCATTTCCTTGAAAATATACATTCATATGCATAAAATTAAAACATGAAACAACCTAATATCTCAGAACTATCTATATTATCTCTACAATGTGGTTCACATGAGAGTTCTTCTGAAGAAAATATCTAGTATCACAGTATGGGAACATATCAAAACTGGATCCAAAATCTGGTATCTCAGTAGTGACTAGTTTTTCTCTAAAGATTGGAACCTCCCAAAAATTGGAACCAATGAATGATAGAAAGAAAGAATGATATAGAAGAGAAAGAATTCTCGGATCTGATCTGAAGACAATAAGTGTCCACTTGAAATTCAATCCTGTGCAACTGAGTAACCTCTTTCTTCTTTCATCCCATCTACTTTGATATGATTTAATCATTTCCTTGTAACTGATTTGCAAAATATCCCCTCCTGAATGATGAAATCCCTTATTTGCTAAAAACTAATTTGCATCAAAATGCTGATAAAAATTGCTTTAACTAACTCAGAGATGCCCTCAGCTGAATTCTCCTTGTCTTTTACACATATTCAAGCTATTAACTTGCCAAAAATCACAACTAAACTTCCTGGTCTGAAAAAGGTTGCAATTCAAGTATCTGATAGAAAACCTCCTGTAGCTCAAACTGACTGATACCTGTACAAAAACTGACTCCAGAATCAAAAATTTCATCTTCTCCCAATTTCGGCAATATATAACATCACCTATCTGGCCTCTTGGAAACCTCCTGGAAGTCTGTTTGAAAAATAGTCCTTTGCTATGTGGTTTGAACCATATTTTGCAAAAATTTTAAACTTTTATAAAGTTTAAACTATATGAAGTTTTCAGAGTAAAAAAAATGCGTGTTTAGACCTATATGAGGGAAAAAAATAAAAAATAATTTTTTTTTCCAAATTTCCACCAATTCTATCTAGGTCAAACCTGCTAACCAGTCTGTGACACATGTCAACACGAGATTCGTCCATCTAGTCATTGTGTCAGTAACACGTGTCACCTTCTCACTAACTCACCATGTTAACTTGTGAGCAACTTCTCCTTGGCGAGATAGCGAGAACCCTCAGATGTACCACATGGCACGATCTGACACATCATCAAGATCTGCTTGTCACATCATCTTGGGCCATCCAGCCAACTGCCACTCGTCAACATCCAATTTGCTGACAGCACTGCTATTGAACCCATGTAACATTTTGGAACTCACTGAATTTTTATGTTTTTCTGGCGACCTCGCTACTTCGCTAATCGAAGTTTTCAAGATTTTCCAGCTAGCGAGGTAGCGACTAGCTAGATTCTTATGTTTTCTGATTGTGTTGATGTCATCAGTTTTAAATTGTATGCCCATTCAAAATTGTGCTCTATTTAGATATAGCTGACATCATCCTCCTTTGGGTCAGATTGGGGGGTCCCGAGCACACAAGCCTTACCTTTAAAAGGCTCGTGCTTCATTTCACAATACACTTTGAGTGCAATTTATTTTTAAAAGTAAAGATTATCTCCTGCAGCTAATGTGGGATAATGGTTTTGATCATTTTCCTCATTTACTCTACTCACATGGTGCTTTTGGAAGCATGATTCTTCCTTGATGGGGACGGTTATCTTCTTAACATGGGCGTCCGCTTGAGAAATCTCTATTTTAAAAGGCGTGAAGACTCCTTTCGGCTACCTGGGGCTTTTCTTGCTCATTCACTATAGGTGTCTTCTTTATTTGGCATGGAGTTTCTTTGTTTGCAGGGGCAACTTGTGCCATGGACATCCTCCTTCTTTTGCAGAATGCCTTCGAAACAAGGCATCTTCCTTTTAAAGGCGTGATTAAAACCAACATGGACGTCCTGATGCAGGGTTATTTCTGTGTGCTGCTATAGACATCTTGATTTATGTTGTGCCTTTCCTTTGTACCAAGTCGTGCCTTGTTTAATGCATTTTCTTGTGGGCATTATTTCTCATATGACAAAAATTGCCTGCTCTTTAAGTGTGAGTCTTTTGCCTTTTAAATGACATCTGCATAGGCTTTTGAGCATGGTAGTTTCCTTGAAATAGCATGGTTCTCTTTCTACTTCAACAACCTCCAAACGGCTCCTCTGTGAAGGCGTGGGGTTGCTCTATGTGAGTTTCACTTAAAAGGCGTGACTATTTTCTTAGTTGCTTTGCTAAATGCATATGTTCTTTGTCTCTGCAAGCTATGTGGAATGGCTTTTTAATTGGCTATCCATTTCTAAAGGCGTTGAATGCATCTTGCTACAAGTTGCGTAAATGGCTCTTAACCTGATGTCTTTCAATGTAGAGGTTGTTTTCATTTCTATTATGGGTCTTGTGCTTTCTTCAAGCAACATGGGATCTCTCTCATTTGGTGCAGTGAGTGCCTAGCTCCAAAAATGTGCCTACTCCTTTTGAAATGGTGTGACTTCTTTTTCTTGCAAGGGAGTTCTTTTCATTCAGTCGGCAGTGGCTTCTTTTTTCTTGCAAACTTGTCTTCGTCAATGCGTCTTTGTGGCCCATATCACATATACCACAAGATCATGGCATTAGACCTGACATATTTTAATGCAATTGAGAGAGTATAAATTCTATAATAAACATATTTATCTTTAGAAGAAAAAGGTCGAACTTAGCATCTTCCATATAATACTAAAAACTATTTTTCATTCCATTGGTGCATGCGAGTGCATATCCCCATATATCCTTCTCTCAGTTCATTAGCTTGCCTTTATATTTTCAAAAGACCATATTCAGTCTAATCCATTTTAGTCATTTTGAAAACTCAGTGATGCCTTTAAGATCCCGAGACATCCAATTAGTCTGAGGCAATTAGTTAGACCCCAAAGTAGGTCTGGCTAAAAAAAAAAAATCATTTTCAAACATCTAAGTTGGAAAATTGACCCCTTTAGCACTTATTAGAAACAAATTCGACCACTGATTAATCAACTGGAAACCATTTTACCACTTATCTGCGAACTGCGACTTTTAGCTGATAGGGCCTCTCCGTTGGCTTTAAAAACTGATCCAAACACCTGACCAGGCTCTTAAAACTAGCACACTGAATCTTTGTTCTGCATACTTACATCCTGTTGAATCTCGTCTCATGAAAAATTCAGGGTCAAAAGATATTGACCATCAAAGTCGCCCCTTTAGAATTACCTGCACCAAAACATGTCAGAAAACCATAAACTAGGTTTGGATTTGGCTCGGGAAACTAAGCAAATGAGCACATGGGGAAACAAAAACTGGGGCACTCATTCTCTATCATGAGGACATTATGAATATGCAATTTGGGCTCTTGAAAAATTGCGAGGCGCATTTGGCGAGCGTCTGAAGTTGGCTACTGGATTTATAGGATAGGAAACAATGATAACATAGCAATTTTTACAAATGGAATAGCCCTGGAAAAGTGTGCAAACGGATTTGTCAAGATTTGAAAATTGGCACACTTGGATTATTTTCAGAGTAGAACACAGGGAAATAAACCATTCAATCTCACCTATCACGGATTATGAGTTATAATGTCATGAATAGGGGTACTTATAAATTTGCAAGTGCTAACACCAATAAAAAGTCATAAATTGTTTTTGGAATCACGTTTGAAAACTGATCAAACAGATTCGTCAGGACTTAAAAATTGAAACATAATAAGTCTCTAATGTCTAAAATATGATGCAAAAGGAATTTTCTCATTTGGGTTGACTGGTCAAAATTTATTGCATGTCAAACAGGGCTTCCCAGAACTAGGTGCAAAATGCAAAAGCATGAAAACAGTAATTGACCAACTTTGAGGGATTCAAAACCTATTCAAACGAACTTGAAATGACTCAAAATATGAAACATAGGTTCTTAGGTATGGACACTAGATACTCTCAAATTAGAAAGTCACAAAATCTTTCTGGGTGAGAGATATTTGGGTGCAAACATAGCCTTCTGTCACTATTTGACACGGGTGAAAATTGCAGATTTGGCAATTGCTTAAAACAGGACTTCGCCAAACAGCTCGGAATGATTTTTTAACTTTATGGAATAGGTAGATGCACTAAATTAAAGGTGTTAGAAGCATTAAACACCTCTTAGGCCTCAGACTAACAACCAAGTACAATCTCATTTAAAAGCATTTAAGGGCTTGATTTTTTCAATGGTTCTCAAAATTGACCATGCAATTTTTAGTCCCAACAGGTAGAATAGGTAACCATTTAGGGCATGACATATGGCATCAACCTAGAGTCCATTGTGTGATTGGGAGGTAAGGATAAAGAGCTATGACAATACAAAAAAATGTCATTGTCATAGGATCAAAATGTTGAAAGAATCGTAAAGTTAAAACAAGAGGCATGCAATGTTAAGATAATCTTCTTTCATCATGAGATAATGAAGAGAAAAATTGGAGGTTCACGATACTAAAATCTATTGTAAGATGAGAGTTTGAGCAATGAGGATTTTTGATACCACAAAACCAAAAGTTTGGTGTAATGTTGGGAGTTGAAGTCTTAAGGTTTAAGATGCTACGAGTTGCCATGAAACCAGGGGAAGGTAATTTTAATAATAGAGTGTTATGATAGGATTGTAATATCACAAGTTCTTATAAGGGGAATATTTTCAAATTTTAATAATACATTGGATGATGCATTTTCTGCCTTAGTGAAGTGGCAAATCAAAATATGACAAGTGGCACCAGTGGATTGGGAAATAAAGGGAAAGTGAATAAAATTAAAACTTTAAAGATATTCAATGTTTATATGTTGAAAGGATTATAAATTGAACAATATTATATAGTTTATACTATATAGTATTTTAAATTTTTCATTTTTAAAAAACTTTGTTCATGGCCTCGGGCCTAAAATTTTAAATTAGTCCTGACAAGGCACAAATTTTATCCAAAATACATAGTATAATATACCACTAGAATCGATAGGAGAAGAACTATCCAATTTTGCAATCAAATTTTGCACAAGAGGTCACTAGGTAGATTTATGCAAAGATTTATCTTAGGTATCCAATTTTCAATTTAATTCAGTTAAGATAGTCCATATCTAATTCCTAGTGAAGTGGTGAACTAAGTGAATGTAAAAGGAAGTAAAATATAATTATTTGTGAGTTTTTTCATCTCCAAATGAGTTAAATCAAATCATTATCAAAATTTCATGATGCTTTCAAATATTCTATTAATAGAAGGGATTTTCATCATCGAGGAAAAGATATTTTAGGTTTGTTACAAAATAATGATGAAAACCAAATTAGATCTCATCGGTAGAAAGATGAGAGGGGTTTTATAGTAGCAAGGAATGGAGATTCATGTGGACACATGTCACTTCTAGATGAGATATGGGATTCCATTATTCTTCTATATCTTTCTCTTTCTCATCCATTGTAAGGGTTCCAATTTTTACTATGAAACTAGGTTGTTGCTTGGTTTTACTTCCTGTCTATTGAACAAAGGTTGAGCTATGAAGGTCACACATCTATTCTTGTGTAGGTTTCTAGGTTCATTTCATGTCTTATTTCTCTGAGATAATGAAAATTGATGATAGATAAAGTAACATATCCCAAGTGTATTTTAGTGTTACCAGTTAATGTATTCAGTCTTTCCAAGGATAAATACAAAAGGGGATTTGAAATGAATTATCTATGTTCTCTGATTCTATCTCCTAATTCTTCATATGACATTAACTTTTTGATTGAATGAATAAGGTTCATTTAATTTAAGATAGCTTAGAAGAGTTGTGTGTCAAATCTATTAAGTAAATGCTTCAATGATTTAATAGGGTTTTTGGGTGTATGGAGGGGATGCTAGTAAGAATGGAGGTTGACAATTTCAACTAATAAATTTAATTATAAGGCAATCAAGTTAGGTCATCCTAATGGTAGTGACTCATTGCAATGGATAAGGCACTAATCACTAAATCAAATGCAAGATGAGATGAAGGTCATTTGCACAAATCATTTTAATTAAATCAATTAGTTGTTCATGTTTTATAGTGGGATGAAAGAAATTAACCCTCACTTAGATTATGGGTTCATAGGTTATGATCTATAGCTATTTCATTCCTATGCTATTGCATAAGTATTAGAAGATATAAGGGTTTTATCTGCTATCGATAGGTTTAAATTTTATGTTCATTTTCATTGGTACCATATATTAGAACCTCGAGGTACACTTGCATAGGTTTTTTAGAGGTTGAAGAAGAAGAATGGTCTAGCCTTATAGTTGGCCCAAGAATTGTAGTCAAGTGCATCCATCATTGGAATTTGCTAGCCTTAGATGTATTGGTCTAGTTTCTTGGTTATTTTTAAACCTATTAAATTAGGAGCCAATAAAATGGTGCCTTTTTTGGGGAGATGATGGCAAATAAGCCTTGTTAAAATGACAAGAATCTTTGGTGTGAATTGAATATTTTAGTCCTATTTTTTAGTATGGTTTAAGGAGCTGGAAATCTCTAATATATTGTGTATATTCAATTTTGTACGCAAGGCTTTGTGTTCCCTATTTATTCTTCATTCATGGATAGCAGTATGTTGTAAGATTAGATGTAAATTGTGTTTTGTAACTATTAGAAGTTAGTCTTCAATTAGTTTAGTTTTGCATGTGCTATTGAGAAAGTTTTAGAGTAAGAATTGTTCAAAAGTGTTTTCTCTCTTCAAAGTGTTAGATGATTTCCAAGTCCCATAAGTTGGAAGTTTAGTTCATATTTTTCATGTTATAAATCATGTTGTAAATCTTTCTTATGATTGTGGGTGGGGTCTCTCTAAAAGATCTTTGTACTAGTGTAGATTGGTTCTATATAAATGTGTTCAAGAGCTTTCAACTAAATTTTGTGGATCTAAAATTTCTATAAGAAGGTGTAAGAAATAAGAGAGAATATATGGATTCTTGACTGATAAGTTTTGATGTGTTGTATTTGATCTACTGTCATACAAATTTCAAATGTTAAAGATGAATCACAACAATGATTTCATTCTATTCTCCTCAAGGAGATGGTAGCTCTACAAGGATTTGATCAGTGGTATGAAGAATTGAAGTTTTCACATGTGATAAATAAGAAAATTAAGTTTGCAGACATCAACACTCAAGGTATTTTTCTACTTTCATGGGATTTGAATGATTTGATCATTTCATCATACTTTGTGAAAGATAGATTTAGAAAATGTTTTTATATTTTGAAGTATGTTTAGAGTATGAATTGGTAGGGAAGTTTTTAGATCTACTGCAAGTAGTAAACTTTTAAATTATTGTGGTGAATGAATTTTAAGTTTCTAAGAAATGAAGAATTTATTTTCACCTAGTATGCAGTCCATGGACGAGAATTGTAGATCTATTTCTGCCAAGAGATACATGCCATTAGTTTTCCATGGCATTTAGGTGGAAGCATAAACCTATGTCACCCTTTGTGATATCCTTGGGTGTTTCGATCAGAAGGCTTTCGGCCAAAATAGTTTCAGCTGGAACGGTTCCAGCCTAACATACATGGTGGTTTTGCATGCCTACGTGACTCGTACTATTCTAGCTGAAACCCTTTCGGCTGAAATGGTTACGGCTGAAACCCCAAGCCACAATAAAACTATCCTAAACCTCTTGTGGCTATCATTTTCACTATTTCAGTTCCTACATTCCTCGGGAGTGGGTCAAGTGTTTCGGCCGTAACTGGTTAGTGGCTTTTTCCTCCCCACTTTTTAGTAGTTTTTTAATGTGTTTTTTGATTAATAGATGTTAATTGTACTTAAAGTACTTTTTTTATCTATTTTGTGAATGAAATATTTAAAATTTTTTATTTTTTAATATGTTTAAATTATTTTAGATTGTTTTAGAATGGTGTTTAAATTAATTTGTTAGCAAAAATGTAGTTAAACATGAGATAAAAATGTAGAAAAACATTAGTTAAAAGTGTAGAAAAACATTAGGTAAAAATATAGAAAAACATTAGGTTAAAATATAGAAAAACATTAGGTTAAAATGTCAAAAAAATTAGTTAAAAAATATAGGAAAACATGAGGTAAAAATGTAGAAAAACATTAGTAAAAAATGTAGCAAACCTTTATGGGACATTGTTCAATTTCTAACATAACCTGATGGATCTAGAGGTGAAACAATAATATCTTATGGTGAAATTAATTTTGACATTAAATACGCCTTCTAACATAAACCTATATTAACTAAAATCATAACCCATACCACATTCTAACCATAACATAGGCCCTCTACTAATCGAATGAAGGTCACTTAGATATTGATGATGTTCATTTTAACAACTAGTTGTTGTTAGGTAATAATGAGTCTTACATTACTAAACAACACATTAAGATTAGTTAAATGATATGTTTTTAGGTACATTATCCATGCATCTATGTCTTAAGGGGACAGAGGAGTCGTAATAGGTCATACTATTTTTTATAGGTTCTAATAAGTCTTAATATGTATTATTAGGATATAATAGGTCTTATTAGGTAATGATGATTCTTACATTACCAAATGACACATAACAACCTCATGATACATTTCTAGGTATTTTTATCCATATATATGTTAAGGGGACCTAGGGACTCCTACTAGGTCATTACGTTTGTTATAGGTTCTAATAGGTATTCATATGTTTACTAGCACATTATAGGTATTGTTAGGTAATAATGAGTCTTACATTACCAAACAACACATTAAGATCACTTATACATTAAATTTTTTGGTATGCTATCCATACATGTGTGTCTTAAGGGGACATAGGAGTCATAATAGGTCATACTATTTTTTATAGGTTCTAATAAGTCTTAATATGTATTATTAGGATATACTAGGTCTTATTAGGTAATGATGATTCTTACATTACCAAATGACACATAATGACCTCTTATGATGCATTTCTAGGTATTTTTATCCATATATATGTTAAGGGGACCTAGGGACTCCTACTAGGTCATTACGTCTGTTATAGGTTCTAATAGGTATTCATATGTTACTAGCACATAATAGGTATTGTTAGGTAATAATGAGTCTTACATTATCAAACAACACATTAAGATCACTTATGTTGCATTTTTCAGTACGTTATCCACACATGTGTGTCTTAAGGGGACATAGGAGTCATAATAGGTCATATTATTTTTTATAGGTTCTAATAAGTCTTAATATGTATTATTAGGATATAATAGGTCTTATTAGGTAATGATGATTCTTACATTACCAAATGACACATAATGACCTCTTATGATACATTTCTAGGTATTTTTATCCATATATATGTTAAGGGGACCTAGGGACTCCTACTAGGTCATTACTTTTGTTATACGTTGTAATAGGTTTTAATATGTTTACTAGCATATAATAGACTGACCTTACTATCAACCTTAATAAAACTATATCCCATTTACTTTATTAACATTCTTAACTCTAATTCAAACTACTAAATTAAGTCATGAGTTCTAAATTGTAAACTAACATTTGCTAACTAAACTCATTTACTGATCTACTGACAAATTTTTCTATCCCTATGTCCTAACTCTCATCTACACTCCCCATAATCATCAAAGCATTTACATCAAAATCTAGAATTTAGTCAAGAATTATATTTTTTTATTTCATGTATACATGTGTACACTTAGTTATCATTTAATCAAGAAATTTTATTTTATTTTTATTGCATATACACATGTACATGTACGAATATTTATTTTTCACATTTGCATGAGCACGTTACAATGTACATTAGATATGGCCTCTAAGATCATTTGTTTTAAAATACATATGTATGTTACATGATTGAATTTAACACCATACATTTAATGTTGTGCATTTATATGGACATGTGTTTCAAATTAAATTTAACTTTTAATTATTTTAATTTAAATACACTTGTATGTTTATATTTGTATATATATGCATATGCAGATCTCTAGATATATATCACTCTTGTAGCTTCACATTTAGATCCTCATATTTATTTTCATATATACATTATGTAATCTAGTGCTAGGGATCATGCTCTTGCATCCTCAAGGGATGCCAGTGTTCATGGTGGGGGTCAGAGTGGTGAGTCTGGTATAGCATGTAGATCGACCTCCTCCACTCATGATAGACAATAGTTATTTAGAGATACAGTTGTGAGATTATCTCGTGCCATGCAAGTTTTGGATACCTCACTTTCCTCTTCTACCACCCTCCCTAATAGGGAGAAGGTCATAGTGATGCGAGAGAAGTTATTTTGTATGATTCAGACAGTTAAATCATACAACCCTTTTGATGATATGAGCATTGAGACATTTTATTCTTGTTTATGTCATAGTGTCACTGGCACTATGAAGTATACACAAATTGACACTAAGGTTTCCATCGGCATGGTGAAATCCATGTTTCCATCTTATACAGATCATCGTAGAGTCAGAGGCTACTCTACAAAAAAGTGTACTAATCCACTTGTTGCACCATTGATGTATCCTTGTTGGTTGGCTACTCATCATAGATGGTCATAGAAGGATGAGTTCCCTCTATATTTCTGCAAACAATTGTTTATAGAATTTTATTTACACTATGATGTTGACTATACTGACTATCCAGGGCATGTTAGGCAGGGTCAAGGGATAATTTCTAATAGATTTAGACCCGTACACACTCTTGTGCCCATTAACAAATGGGCAATGGTGGGTCCAAACCTTTTAGTTATGCCGAGAGGTCCACAGATGGCTCCTGTAGGTGAGAGTGTTCCTGATGACACAATTAGGACATAGATTTTTTTGAGCATCGCCACTGTCACCACACAGTTACACAAGATTTCTTCTAATTAATGTGGTAGACATATGCTATGATCTTGAGGTACCGCTCCCATAGCTACATCATCTAGCACACCTGTTGATGATGATTATGGAGTTGCAGACATACCTTCTCCTGTAGACATTTCTGCAGTCTTAGAGGTGGATGCATTGCACTGTTTGGCATCATATTTAGCATTTGATCTTTTAGATGCATATCAAGCATTATCTACACTCTTATGGATTCCACTTCATGACATGAGCTCTTAGATTAGTCATATTTTGTCATGTATAGTAGTCCCAGATGATTCATAGAGGCAAGAGGACATTTCGGCACCTTCTACTGCTCCTGCTGCTACACAGGCCTAGGCTAATACACCAACCCCAACTACTTAGGACGCTACAACACCCCCCCCTACTCAGGATCTCAGTGCTAGATAGCCTAATCTATTTACTTCCATGCTTTTAGATTAGGGCCGCACTATTAACTTGGACGCTGATACTATTACATGATTCAGATATCAGTCAGATTGGCAGAGCATTACATAATGCTACAGTAAATATCTCTATATGTTTAGATTTATTTTTATTATAGTAAATAATATGTCTATATGTTTAAATTTATGTATATGTGTGTGTTTGTGTATGTGTTATAGGTTTTGAGTGATAGTATGTTACATTTTGTTGATCTGTAGACATCGACAGATCCTACACGTCATGGGTCCCAAGTATGTTACACTATATATATATATATATATATATATATATATATATATATATATATATATATATATATATATATATATATATATATATATATATATATATATATATATATATATATATATATATATATATATATATAATGATTTATATACATGTAGATTTTGATATAATTTATCTGTACACATAATTAAATGGTTCAAGTTATCATTTGACATAGGGTTCAAATGTAGCTGATTAGATCATATGTGGCCTTTTATTTTATTACACACATGTTATGTCTAGATACATATTTATATGGACACTTTGATGTTTTATATGTTATTTCCATATGCATACATTTTATATCCAGACACTTTGATGTCTTATATGTTATTTTTAGATACATGGTTTATATGGACACTTTGATGTTCTATATGTTATTTCCATATATGTGTTTATATCATGGACACTAAATGGTGTTTTATATGTTATTTCCAGATACATGTTTATATGGAGATTTTGATGTTTTATATATGTTATTTTCAGACATTTGATACATGATCTATTTTTATACATTTGATATGGGTACATTATATTCTCCAGATATATGCACATGTATGTTATTGATCTTTTAATGTACACATCTATCTTATTGATCTTTTGATGTCTTAATCTTTTATGTAACTTATGTATGTTTTGTGCACATGTTTCTATATGTTATTCATCTTAATGCCTTATATTCATGTTTTCAATATTCAAGTTTACATGTATATGTATAGTTATTCATCTTAATGCCTTAATCTAAGTGTAATTAACTATATAATTTTAATGGTCCATGTACATAAGAATATAACATATACATGTACATAAAAACATATAAAGACTATGATCACCTAGAAAGAATGCATGAACTATAACATTTAATTAATAAAAGTTAATATACATAAGTATATGTTTTCAATATTCATGTTTATACATATATGTTACTATTTTTAATGCCTTAATTTAAGTTTAATTAACTATACTTAATGACATGTCTTAATAAAAGTATAATTAAGTTCTATATATTTAATCTAAGTATAATTAACTATATTTAATGACATGTCTTAATTAACTATATTTAATCTAACTATAATTAACTATATTTAATGACATACATTCTTAATTAGCTATAATTAACAACATTTAATTAATAAAATATAATGTATGTAATAAGTAACATAGTTCATATAACATATACATGTAAGAACATATAAACAGTATGACCTAAAGAATGCATGTTACTATATTTAATTTGTAAAAGTTAATACATGCAAGAACATAATGATTATATACAAACATAAAGAATGTATCATATAAGAACATATAAAGATTATATGTACATAAATACATAGAAACATTAACAATCATATGTAAGAAAACATAAACAATGTATATATAAATACATACAAATACTAAAGGGGTTGTTTTAAGGAGAGGTCAGGTAAAAGGTGGTACTAAGGGGATGTTCTAATAGGTGGTCTTAAGGGGAGGTCCTAATAGATTGTCTTAAGGGGAGGTCCTAAGAGACCTAGTCTTAAATGAGATATCCATGTTGAATTTAAATAAAAATAACAATACATGTCTAATTTTGCATATCCAAGATAAATGATCCAATGTACAAAAATTTATAAAACAAATATCTTGTGAATATTAAATATGAAAGTATAAGAGCTATACAAGCATAGCTCAACTAGAGCTCCACAATAAGTACATAGGTAAACTAGAGCTCCACAAACAATGTAATTTTAGGATCCTCTCTACTTTTTATTATCTCTAGAAGTTTTTCATGTTCTTATATAGGAAATTTCCATTTTTTATTTCCATGGTGTCATTTTCTTTGTACTACTTCAAATTGTAATTTGGTTGCTATAACATGGTTACTGTAGTGTAAAACCTTTTCTCTAGGCTTGTATTCAATAAATTCAATACCACTATCAATTACCCTTGTTTGTTGATAATATGTTCCTTCAACAACAACTGATCCAATTGGATATGACTATTGATTAGCATCTATAGTTCCTTCTAGCAACTTGTGTTTTGCTTTTGTGCATCTTAAAAGATAATAGTCCACTTTTTTGCATTATCTAGTAAGGCTTGAACTTCAAAAATATCTCTTGCATGTATATAAAAATATAAATTAATATAAATTAATTTTTAAAAAAATATACATGTATATTAATTTATATATATGTATATATGCACACAAACCTGCCATAACTAAATTAGAAATGTGCTCATAATCAGCTGAATATACAAGATCATGAATGTCAACATCTTCAAAAGGAGGCTTTCTAACTATCTCCTTCAAATCCCAATGTGAAACATATCCATTCCCAATATTTTCACATGCACTCACTAGATTGTCCTTAATGTAGTCATCACAAAAACATGTTTTCTCTCTTACTTTAATTATTGGAGGTTTATGGTTTCTTGTAGTCATCACTTGATGTAAACTTCTAATACCAAGAATCATTTGACAATTGTAAGGATTAGATCGATCTATATCTGTTACAAATACAAAAAATAATCTTCATATTTGAAAATAAATATTTAATTAAAAACTCAACTTGGTTTGAAAAATACATTAAAAATAAATATTAGTTCACCTTTCACCTCCCAAAAGTAATGCTTATTGTATTCAATATCTCGAATAGCAAAATGAACTTTGCACCACTCAACAATTTTATTTGCGCTCTCTATCTTATTCGCTATATGTACATACAATATGCATGTATATATAAAATTTAAAATATATGCTACTAGAGTATTAAATATGCACATTTAAAAAATGCATATATTTACCTGCAAGTTCATGTTGTCAAAGTGCATGTTTTATACATGCTCCTGCTCCATCATGCTCCCCTTTTCCATGTCACTTTCAAATAGATTCCATAAAAACCTAACATTGGTTCTAGCATGTTGCATTGCTAACCAATTAAATGCTTTTGTAGATTTGAATTGTCCTGTGAACATGAAACATGATAAGTATCTACAATTATCCGTGTACATATATCAAATAGAAATAGACATGTTCAAATAAATATAAGTTAAAATAAAGTCAAATAAATATGTAACTATTTCATGTATACTAACCTGCACATCCATCAGACCAAATCCAGTGCTCTGAAACATTTATTCCACAATTTCTGAGATCTTCAGAGAACATTGCAAAACAATGAGCCACATAACTCCTGTCATGAACTCTATCATCACTAATATAGAAATGAATCTTTTTGATGATGATGTGTTCATTTTCATCCAATCTTTCTATCTGATCCACCTAAAATTGTGCATGTCTATAGGTCACTTGCACAAATATTGCAAATTTTTTAGAATGATAATATTGGCCTTGGACTCTGTATGAGGTGCAAATGTATAATTCTCAGAAAAATCTACAACTAAGAGTATACAACTAGGTAGAAAAAAAATTTTGGAACCACGAAACTATTTAGCTTGCCATTGTACACCATGACAATGTTGGATATGTGGATATATCAATGGATGGAACTTGGTCATGAACTCATCATAATGTAATTCACTCTCCTTCAATACAATTTTTTTGGATTCATCTCCTCTATTATTTTGGTATGTCTCATATTCATATCTCATCCATGAAACTGGTGTGGATTCATTAATATTCTCAACTTGCATAATTTCAAAAAAATTGTGTAAATCTCCACAATCTTCACACTAATTTTTGATGCATTGCACTTTGAATTCATCTAAATCTTCTAATTTATCACATATATGGACCTCACAAATTGTGTTGTACTACTAGGGATGACCAAATTAGGATCAAGTACTGCCATAACTTTTTTAAATGATTGCAAGTGTAGACCAAATTCAACATGATTTTTACAACAACAAGTTTCACACATCTTATTTATGTGTACAAAGGAAGAACATAAACTCTCAAACATTCTCTGACATATTTTGACATTTGAAAATTCTTGTTTGAATGCTTCAAATAATTCACTTTGAGTTATATCTATGAAATGTTTTAGATGTTCAATTTTGGCCCCTATTTCTTGATCTTTAATTTGTATAGTATCACGCCTGTTGGAAGAAACACGAGAATATGTGGTCCAAAATTCAATAACTCATCTTTTTACTTCTTTAGAAATCCTTTCTTTTTGAGGAACTCTACAAATATTCACCCAGTTATTCTCAATGTTATCATCTAGCATATTTCTCCTCTTGATGTATCTCTGGACAGTTCTTCTAGATATATGTAGTACATCAGAAATTGCACATACCTATTTTCTATGTGTCAATTTTCTACTAGATATAATAGTCATCAATGCTCTATGTGCATTACTCAAATCACCTCCTCGAGTTGTGTTGTCAATTTTGTTATAAGCATTTTGCAAGTTTTCAACTATTGTTTTATTAATATTATGGGCATGGTATTCCTATTATCAACACCCAACAACTCTAAAACAGGTCTCATATCTTTTCTCATAAATAACTTGACAAATAATTATGCTTGTCCAAATATACTTTTATCCTTGAAATATTTATCCCACATGTTCTGACAATGCTTTCTAACAGTGTTATCATTTATCATATCTTTAGATGGAATTTGGTTTAAAAGTAGTTCTTCATCCAAATCCATCAATTTTTTTATGCTTTCTAATTTGTCTCTATCAATAGAACTGCCAATTTCTTCCTCTTCATTACTTTAATTTTCTTCATGAATCTCATCCTATTTAGGAATTTTAGTAGGTTGGTTTTGATTATGTTTTGTATGGCCTTTCATTTTGTCATCTCTTTTTCTATCATATTTTCTTGATCTTTTCCTTTTACTACTCATTGAATATTTCAATCTATAGAAACAAAAATAAATAAATTTAGATTTCACTAAATATCAGCTAATTGTTCAATATATAATACATAAAAATAAAAATAAGTAGACGAGAAAAAAAGCACCTTCAAAATATTCAATCCTTTGCAATATTGATTAAATCCGTAGAATAGTTGTTGAAAATTGCTTCAAAATTAATTGTCTTTTGAAAATCCTCTTCCAATTTTCACTGTCCCTATATATTAAATTTTTTTAAAAAGAAAAACCAATTTTTTTAATATCAAACTGTGACATTAATCGATGGTGGTTTAATCTGTCGACAGGGGTTTCGGTCAAAACATTTCCAACCGAAATAGTCTATGTGGCATCCTATGTGGCAGCCAAACAAGCAAAAATCAGAACTTCTGTAAACATCTCACTTTGAAGGCCAATTTGACCTACTAAATTGAAGTTTTTTTAAAAAGTTAAAATAAACTTTTGTAGTTCTCGGAGTCATGATTATGATCATATAATTTTTTTTTAAATTTTGGTTATGAATAATATATTATAATTTGAAAATATTACAAGTAGGTATCTTAAGATTCATGAAGATGTCTATTCAAAAATAAGAAAAAAATAGCAAATCATGTTAAAAAAATTAATTTTTTTTATGCTGCACTAGAGGAGAGAGACTTCTTCAAGAATATGTAATTTGTTTTTAAAAATATGTAGATTTGATGGAAAAAGTTTGATAGGAGTAAAAAATTGTCAATTTCTAATAACTTTGACTGTGACTAGTTACAACTTCAAAAATATTAGCTGAATTTCAATTTTTCTTTTTTGGTGCACTAGTTATACATGTTAACTTTAACATATTCCAAAATCAAACCAAAATATGAACATTTGCATATTTTTTTTGATGGGAAAAAACTCTATATTTTTAGTATTTTTAAAAAATTCACAAATACACTTTAAAAATTCAAAAATAAATAAAATTTTCACTCAATTTTTTTAAAAAAAATTATATACATAAACTATATCCAGTTTTACACATTTCATTTGTTTACATCATCTTCAAATTCTAAGCACAAATGCCACTTTTATTTTGTTAAAGTTGAAGACTTTAAATTCTGATATCACTTCTCCTTTATAAAAGGTGACACAGGTTTGTGCTTTTACACATTCATAGTTTCCCAAATCCTATGCCATATAATCTTAGAAAGTATTTGGCTAAGTTCAATGGGAAACATGAAATTTCAGCCAGTCATCATGTTCAAATGTTCATTGATTTGATTGGTGATTTCAAAATTACTCATGAAGATGTGCATATGAAGTTTTTTGTTCAAGCTTTGGAAGGTGATTCTAGAGATTGGTATTCCTTTTTGTTGGCATATTCTATTTCATCTTGGGATGAATTACATTTAGCCTTCATGAAGTAGTTTGGAGAAAGAGTAAGCATCTATGATTCTTTTGAGAAGTTATTGAAGATCCAAATAAAAAATGATGAATTAATTCCTGAATTCAATATCAGATATGCAAAAGTTGTAAATGAGATTCCTAAAAATGGTAAGCCAAATGATCAAATGTGTTTAGTGGTTTATCTTGATGCATTTGATAAAAATATGTGTTATCTATTAAGAGATAAAGATCCTAAGACTTTGAATCAAGAATTCATGACAATGATAGAGATTGAAAATAACATAAAATATGAATTAACAAAGAGTCATTTCTCTAGAAGTGTGTGCCAGCAAGATAAGATTCAAAAGAGAAACCAATGTCATGTATAGTGTTCAAATTTAGATTCAAAAGTAGGTACCCTTGTTATGGTAGATATTTTTGTTGAAAATTCAAAATTAATGAAATGTGCAGATGAGGTTTCTTGGTTTCAAAAGAGAGATGATTATGTTCTTGATGAAGAAAGTGCACATGTTTTTAGTATTTCAGCAGTGGATGATAAGGTGGATTCACTTGATCACTTAGATATGCAATAAATGATTTTAGTTATTTCTTCTCTTATTGATAGATTGCATTATGTTGAGAATGGTATAAACTTTGATGGTGAAAGATGTTCATCTTAGTATGACGATGAAGAAGTTGAAAGTTATACTTCAAGTGCTGAAGGTAAAGTTGTTGATGTGATATATTATGAAGAAGCATCATGTGAAGATAATGATGAGAGTGGTTACTCTAATAAAGAGGAGGATAGTGATAGCACATGTTCATCTTCATATGAGTTTGATGCAAACTAGGAAGAAGAAAGAAATGATGAAAGTGAGTACTCTTATGCTAGTAAAGGTATGAGTTCTTTTTCTAAATCTGATAGTAAAGTTCCATTTCAAAATTATGCAAATTAGCTTGAGGTTGAAAGTTGTGAAGCAGAGTTGTCTACAAAATATGAGGATAAGAAGATCATTTATAAGGACACACTATCTAATTGTGTAGATAAATATCGTAAGATTGCATGTAGTAGTAAGAAGATTAATGCATGAACACCTACAGGTAAGATGAAAGAAGATTGGTTTGCAAGACATTTGAATCATCTTTATGAAGACAATGAAAGTAATGTTGACTTATATTCTACATGCTTCGTTGATGGAGTGGATTGTGTGTCTTCATGTGATAATTCTAATTTCTCTGCTTCATATGTTGAAAGTGTTCATGATAGTGATGTTTGAAATAATTTCAAAGTCTTCATGAATCGATTGTATTATGAAGAATTTGATGTTGATTAGCACATCACTTGTCATAATGTTTATAATGGATCTTTGCATGGAGTTATCAACCCACTTTTTGAAGAGCATATGGAATGTTCAAATTTAGTTGAGGATGAGTTTGATTGTGGTACATTTTCTTACTATTGTAAGAGATCAGATTGTTCTTCTTCTAGATGTGACATTGAAATTAATGATGAGATTGCATCTAATGATGTTGATAACAAGGTGTTTGATAAAATTGTTATTAAATATCAACATGCATCTTGCAATGAATTCTATGGTGAATACTCTTATGTGATGACTAACCCATTTTCTGATTTTAGAGAACCATTGGAGGACTTTGGTTTAGTTTTAGATTCTAACATTGATGACATTTGTGAGTATAAATCTGATTGCTCATTTGAATACCATCTGGTTATGTATAAAGATACACAATTTCATGGTATGTGTGATCTTTTTCCCCATGTTGAATATGAAGCTTTCATATCCAAGACTGATAGCATGAATGATTCATTAAATGAAGTGAAGTTTCAATTTGAGTCTGATATTTTTGAGCATGTTGATCAGAACTTTCATAATGAGAAGGTTGTAGAGAGTGATCGTAGTTTTTATATGCATTATGAAAGTGAAGTTAGATTCTATTTTGTCAAATTACTTGATTCATAATGATAATTTGATTGATGAAATTGGTAGAAATGATATTTCTATCTTACCTCATGAAATTTTAGATGAAAATAAGATACATGATAGAGGTAAAAGATTTTTTTGAAGTTCTGTGGCCTAGGGCCATCATTCGTATAGTCTAGGAGTAGTTGTTTCTTGCTTTCAATAAAGTTATTTGAAGGAAGTTTTTTTTTTGTGTGTGTGTGGTTTGCTTCTTCCAAAGATCTCAATTCTTTTCATGCCCACAAGACACATGCATCCCTAGATAGAGTCACTGTTGGGACTCAAAATTGCATGCTTGTTTTGAGTCACAAGTTGAAGAAATTTTGAAATCTAGCTCCTATGAATTTCTATAGACACAACATCAACAACAATTGAATGGGAAATGGTTTAACTTCTAAGAAAACTAATAGTGATAAAAAAATTTAGAGTTTATAATGGGTGAAGTCAAAATTTTCCTATTGAAGGGTTTATGAGGAATTGATGAGGAGGTAGCTTTTGATGTTCCAAAAAATAAAGAAGATTAGCCCTTCAATCCTATTCCAACTCCTAGTGAAGTTAGACCTACATTAGATATAGGTAATATGAAGGACCAAAAACATATATACATGAAGAAGTTAGCTAGTACAAGAAGGAGACCATGCCCACTAAGTGAGTGCAAGAAAGAGGAAGATAATGAAAAAATGTTAATCCCACATTGCCTATGCTATGTGGATTCTATGTTTTTAAAATACAAGAGCAAACACTTTTAAAGTGCCTCGAAAACATGTACATTTTAAAAGAAAATGTAAGGTTTTTTTAGTGGGTCCTGGCCAGCATGGCAACCTTAAGTATATTTTGAATGACATCAACAACAATGTTGCCCAAAGATTCATGATGTGGAACCTAACAATGAATCATAGAGTGACAAGTGGGAATAAGGGGTAGCAAGGTGGATTGAATAGGATTTCAATGAGGTATAGGATGATGCCAAGTGGCACATTAGAAAATGGTCTCTATCACTAAAACAAAGATGTTCAAATGATAACCATGCAACATGGTGACTAGCTAATGTGAAGGTGATTTGGTGAGCTAAGGTGGCATGATCACATGGTAGTGATAGGGCATGATGAGATGTAAAAATAGGAAACCAATCAAGGCATGGAACTTGGCATCAACCTTGAGACCATTGTGTGATTGGGGAGGTGCAGATAAAGTGCTATGACATTACAAAAAAAACCATTGTCATAGGACCATAATGTCAGAAGATCCTAAAGCTAAAACAAGAGGTATATGATGTTAAGATAATATTCTTTCCCCATGAGATCATGAAGAGAAAAGTTGGAGGGTCACAATCCTATGATTTTTCATAAGATCCGAGTTTGAATAATGAGGCTTTCTAATACCATGAAAGGGGAAGTTTGGTTTAAGGTTGGGGGTTAGATTCTTAAGGTTTAAGATGCTATGAGTTTTTTTGAGATCGAGGGAAGGCAATTTTAATAATATGATGTTACGATAGGATCATAATATTGTAAGATCTTACAAGGGGAATGTTTTCAAATTTTAATAATGCATTGGATGTTGTAGGCCTACCTTGGTGAAGTGGCAAATCAAAATCTAAAAAATGGTACTGATGAATTAGGGAGCAAAGGAAAAGTAAATAAAAATTAAAAGTTTAGAGATATTCAATATTCATATGTTGAAAGGATTATAAATTGAATGATATTATATAGCTTATACTATATATTATTTTTTATTTTTTATTTTTTTAAAGCTATGTTCATCGATAAAGGCCTGAAATTTCAAATCAATCTCAGAGGTATGATTTTTATCCAAAATGTGTCATATAATATAACTTTGGAATCAGGAGGAAACAACCTATCCATTTCTGTAATCAATTTTTGTACAAGAGATCACTAGTTAGAGAAATGGAATGATTTGTCTTAGGTTCCCAATTTTTTGTTTAATTCAATTGAGGCAATTTAGATCTAATTCCTAGTGAAATGGTGAACAAAATGAATGTAAAAGGTAGTAAAATATAGTTATGGGCAAGTTTTGTCATCTCCAAATCAGTTAAATCAAAGAATTATCAACATTTCATGATGCTTTCAGATATTTTAGTAACAAAATAGTTTTGTGTCATTGATGAAATGATATTTTGGGTTTCTTACAAAATAATAATGAAAACCAAATTAGATCTCATAGGTAGAAATATTAGAGAGGTTTTACAATAGGAAGGAATAGAGATTCAAATGAACACATGTTTCTTCTAGATTAGATCCAAGATTCCATTCCTCTTCTATATCTTTCTCTTTCTCATCCATTGTAAGTGTTCTAGTTTTTAGTGTAAAACTGGGTTGTTGGTTAGTTTTATTTCCTATCTATTGAGTAGAGCTCTAGTGGTGAAGGCCACACATCCATTCTTGTGCAAGATTCTAGGTTCATTTCATATCTTGTTTCTTTGAGATAATGAAAATTGATGATAGATCATGTAATATATCCTAAGTTTCATTTAGTGTCACTAGTTAATGTATTCAATCTTTCCAAGGATAAATACAAAAGGGGATTTACAATGAAGTATATGTTTTCTCTTATTTTGTCTCCTAATTCTTCACATGCTATTAACTTTATGATTGAATAAATAATGTTCATTTAATTTAGGATAGCTTGGATGAGTTATGTGTTAGATCTGTTGTTGCTTTTAAGTCATGGAGTTAAGTAAATGATTCAATGATTTAATAGGGTTTTTGGGTGTATGGAGGGGATGCTAGTAAGAATGGAGTTTGAGGATTTTAGCTAATAAACTTAATTTTGAGGAAATCAAGTTAGGTCATCCTATTGGTAGTGACTCCACATTATAATAGATGAGGCATTGGTCACAAAATTAGATGCAAGCTAAGATGAAAGTCATTTGCAAAAATATATTTTAATCAAATCAATTTAGTTTTTTCAAGTTTTGTAGTGGGTTGAAAGGAATTAACCCTCACATAGCTTAGGGGTTCATAGGTTATGATCTATAGCTATTTCATTCCTATGTTATTGTATAAGTATTAGAAGATATAAGCTTTTCATCTGTTGTTAATAGGTTCAAATTTTATGTTTATTTGCATTGGTACAATATATTAGAACCTCACAATACACCTGCCTAGGTTTGTAGAGCCTAAAGAAGAAGAAGGGTCTAGCCTTATAGTTGGCCCAAGAATTGTAGTCAAGTGCATCCATCATAGGAATTTGCTAGCCTTAGATGTATTGGTTTGGTTTCTTGGTTATTTTTAGATTTTTTAAATCAAGAGCCAACACTTAGAATGGCTATAAACATTGAGAATAATAGGAAAGCCTTTGGAAAACTAGGAAGAAGAGATGATCCAAAGCTCTTCAATCCTCAAAGAAACAAGAAAGAAGGTGATAAGCCTCCTACTGACAACAATCATCAAGAGGATAAGGTGGATTAGATGTTGAATATATTCAAGAATATGAACCCTTAGATTGGAAATTCAAATAAAGCAAATATTGGTGATAGATCATAGTTCAACAATTTTAGCAAACTAGTGAAAGGGCCCAAGGTCATAGAAACAAGGTGGTCAAACACCAATTTTGGATAGATTAGGAGGATAATAAGTATCCAAATTAACACAAGGCAATAAGTCAATATCTTGCATCCCTAGAATGCTTTAAGGTAAATTTCTTGCATATTATAATTAGGCCCACGGACAAGTTAGAGGTCAATAAATGTTGGTCAATGCTATGAGTTGACCAAAAATCTTCAATTTTATGTTTTTTAGAGTTCTTGCATGATTCTTCAATTTTTGGTAGGCATTTGAATTTAGTTGTTTCGAAATATTAAAAAGTTGCAGAAATTGTCAAAAAGTTATCTTGCGATTTTTCTTGCAAATTTGGAAGGTCAACAATCAGAGTTTGGTTTTGCTGAAACATGTAAGAGTGAATATGTATAGTCAAGAGGCTTGGCCTATTAAATGAATTTCTTCAACCTAGGAAAGGGTTAAATTTTTGTTTTATTGAATTTGAATCAATAAAGAAATTTTTTGGTGGGAAACTATGTGTAGATGGTAAGTACAAACTTGAGATCTCCTTCTAGAGTGAAAGTAGGTACATGCTATAATTGTGAAAAAGTTGTGTTTTGATTTACTTTTAAATGTACTAATATGATTAGGGAATTTAGAATAAGCTTGAAACACTTTTGGTTTTATTTGTGTCTACTGGTTAACCTAATTTATGGTTAGGTTTATAAGTAAAATGAAGTCTCCCTCATAATCCCCATGGTGGAAAGCCCTAGTTTTTGTTGTACATAAGGGGTATGGGATGAGATGTTTTTTCGATCCATTACTTACATCAAAAAAAAATATAATGAAATTTTTTCTTTATACTACCCAATGGAAAGATGGGATACCTATTGTTCATCTTGCCAAGAATGCTGGTCAGAAAAATGCCATAGATCCTTTGTTGAAAGCATTTATTAACATGGTTGATGACCCTCAATGTTGTATAATTTGTCAGTTACCTCATGCACCCAAATATTGTGTTGTTGCATTATCTTTGTTGCTAATAAAGATGGAAATTAAAAACATCTTGATCATAAAAATAGTGTTGAAGATGTTGGATGTATTGTGTTTGAGTCATATTATGATGACATTTTTGAATGTAATAAAAATGATAGTGGTGCTTATGAAAGAAGACAATTCCATAATATAGTGCACTAGCAAATCTTTTTAGATGAAGGTGAGGAGTAAAATAGAACCTATAATGTGGCAATATCAAAAGATGAGGTTATTCTAAGATTGTGTACTAAGGATGAGATTGATGAAATCACTATCAACATGGTTGCCCAAGTACAAACTAGAGGTATGTTACATGAAACTAAAGGCAAAACAATCTCTGTTGTCTTTATAAACAAAACTAATCCAAAGAAAGTAGTAGTTAAGGCTAAGGATAACTATAACATGAAGGTTAAGATTGTAAATTAAGAGTGGGAAGCTGAGAAAGGGGATATTACAAAAGATTCTAAAGATAAAATTAATGATAGTAAAAAATAAGAAGGGAGATCACTAGTAGCTACTACTATGAATGAAAAGAAAAAGAACTAGAACATTGCAAGTTCATCTGACAAATATAAAGAGATGAAAGGTATGTCTATAGATAGTCCCACTATTTATCCAATTGATATGTTTTCTATGTTGACTCAAATCATAGTAAAAGTTTCTTTGTCTGAATTGTTAAAGATCCTTAAACATAAGAATAAAGCCATAGCATGGGATAAGAATGTAGATGATAAAGATTATTCATGATTGTAATTCCAATAAGATCACTAATGAGTTTGAGAGGGAAATAACAACTAAAGTTGTTATGTGTCAAATTCCACCCATATATCTAGATGATTGTAGTAATTCAATGTTTGGGAAGTGTTGAACCTTTTTTTCTTAAGCATTATTTTGAATGGAAAGATATTCAAGACTTGTATCATTGATTCTAGAACATCAAATACAACAATTCCTTTTGTGGTAATGAAAGAATTGGGATTAAAAGTAGACATTCCCTAGGATAGATTTTATGCAATGAATAAAAGAAAGTTACTATCATAGGGATAATAAATGCATTACCTTACAAGTTATCTACTTATCTTGACAAAGAACAAACAATGAGTGTACTAGTTGTAGATATCCCACCCCAATATTTCATGTTGTTGTCTAGGAAATAGAGTGTAGCAATGGGGGGAAGTCTTCAATTTCATTTACCATATGCAATATTTAAGATTGGTGATAGGCCGGTGAAAATAAATAGGGAACCTAAAAGTGTCTATATGATTGAGAAAGAAATTGAAGATGAGATGACATGTTTTGTAGACACTAATGTCAATGCATGAATGGATGAAGTTTTGGTGTTAAAGAAAGAAAAAATTTAATCACCCATTGTAGTGGAAGTTGAGTTAGAATTAGAATAGGGAGATTTGTGGATAGTGTAATTTGATGGAGCCTTCTACAAAGAAGGATTAGGAGCATGTATTCTTTTAATTTATCTTCATGGTTACAATTATAAGTTCTCTTTTACTCTAAGCTTTCCATGTATAAATAACATTTCAAAGTATGAGGCCATACTGTTAGGATTAAGATTGGCTCATAAACATGGAATCAAGTGTTTATATGTTATTGCTGATTCCAAGTTAATTATTTCTCAAGTAAGAGGAGTATATGTCTCTAAGAAGAAAATATTGAAACAATATAGAAATATTGTTTGGAATATGATAGAGGTTTTTGATGCCTTTGGGAAAACACAAAATGATAGAAGTAATAATAAGATAGCTGACTTGCTAACAAATATTGCTATAAAGCCTAATGAAATAACCTTTGATAGCTTATAAAAAGTTGAAGTACAAACTAGACCCTCAGTCCTTGATAATATCCAAAATTAGAAGGTCTTTGAAGAAGACAAAGACATTAAAAGGTTTCCAAATTGTGAAGACCAGTTTTGGGGGTAGGAGATTGATTGTGTAGCATTTGTGGAGACAATAAATGGTAGGAATACCATTTTTTGGGGTTTCACAACACACACCCCATTTTTCCTAGAAATGGTGATCACCTACTTTAGTTTTTGGCTTTTCAGATTCCTAGTCTGGGGTCTAGGTCATTTTACTATTTTATCTAGTCTTTGTGATTAGATATGAGTCCCAGTTTGAAAACCCAAATTTAGGAATTCATTTTAGAGAGAATAAGTCATTTTTTTTGCAAAAGGAAAGTGCACCAATGGACTTCCCTAGGTGCACTAGTGCACCAAATCATTTTTAAAAAGAACTCTCTGTAGAAAAGTGCACAATAGTGCACTAGCACACTAGGATAGCTACACACCTCCCACAACTACATTCGGTCCTCATTTTATATAACCTTGGGACCCCCCTTACCTCCTTACTCTTTATTTTGTTTTCTCTAGCTCTATATTGTGTAGCACTACACCTATTTAGGTGTGCATCTACCTCGCTTGTCACCTCCTCCACCTAAAATCACACATACATTAACAAACATTTAAACACCTAAAGTCAAGGTGTGCAACTTTGCACCTTTTTTCAATTGCAAAAGGTTAGAAAAACTTGAAAACCTCTTAAAATCATTAAAAACATAAGCTAAATGCCAAATTAAGGTGCAGAATAGTGCACCTAATGAGGTGCGGTACTATGCACCTTTAGTTTCACCTTTTTGCACTATGTTTAACATAGGGTGCACATTAGTGCACCCCATGAGGTGTACCAGGCACACCATAGAGGTGTGGTTGGTGTGCCCTTTTTTACACATAAGGGTCATAAATTAGGTTTCTAGGTGTTTTTTCATCAATAGAGTTTTTGGGTTTTCTCATGTCATTATTAGGGTTTGAATTAATCAATTATTCTTTGAATTTGGACTAATAGACATGGTTTTTGTGTAGAGTCAATGGATTCTTCATCATCCTCCCTTTCTATGAAGATGGTCCCAAATCTTGTAGTGTTCAATTTTTAGGGTGTTCCAATGAAGTTACATTTTCAAGACAACTATTGATTAAAGTTGAAAGCAAACCTGAGTCATTACCAAAGGATGCATGAGCATTAGCCTTCATCATGAGTGATCAGAACCAAGACTTAAATTTGCATACATGGCTATGCCTCCTCTACATATAGATGTTGAAGATTTGACTCCAAGGGGTTATCAAATAATAGAGGTCATATCTGGGAAACATACATTAGATATGTCTAAGTTGATGGTCACAATAGGAATTAAAGAAGTGTTCAGGAGCTTAGAATAGGATGGGGTAGAATTGATAACACTTTAGAGATAGAATGAGGTCCTAATGGGATATTTAAGCAAAGTTGTTGGTCCCTTAAATTCTAAAAATCTCCAGGAATCCTTGAACACAAAATTAGAGACAAGGGATAGGGGTGTAATATAGTGAGATCCATTTTTGAGAGCTTGTCAGTAGTGCAGAGAAATTTTTGAGGAAAAGGGTGTACATATTATATAAGGAAACTTGAAGCTATTACACATTATGCAGGATAATGTGAATAGGCTAGTCACCATTTTGATCTAATGGATGAAATACATACCTAGGGAAAAGACTTGTAAGAACATTAGTCAATTAATGGAAAAAGGTATCGAATGTTGATGGAAGTATATATAGTTGAGGAGCTAGATAAAATTGATGATTGGATAAAGAAAATTGGGGATGGCAATAAAGTAATGGATGTGTGATGTAGGAGCATCCAGAGGTATAAGGGCAATCCAGTGTCACCCAAAAAAAAGTACTTATACTTAGTTTCTGTTTCATGTGTTTTCATTTTTGGACACCCATTTGGGTCAAATAAAGGTTCCAACTCTCACAGTTCCACTATCAGTGTGCTAGAAAATCTCAAAAAAATAGGAGTATGTAATTGGGCCATCATTTTGGTAAACTAGAAGGTGTGAATTGGGTAGATGAATGTAATTGTGATTTAGAGCATTCCAAAAAAAGAATCAAGTCAAAAGGCCCCATGGTTTGAAAGTTACTGCAATTTTTTGAGTTTTGGAGACCTCCTAAGAATGCTTTAAAGTTAGGTTAGGCGAATTAAATGACCTTGAAAAGGGCCAAAAAATGGAGGATGAGTGAAGCTATTCCATAGGGCTATAGAGCACTTTGAGAGCTTTCTAGAAATGTAAGCGGTTCGTCAATCGAAGCTACGGTTCAAAAGTTATGCCTCTTGAAAGTTCGGTTACCATTTTTGGATTCTTCTAGATTTGTGCCAACTTCTAATGCAGCTTCTGGAGCCTTCTATTTGGTCAGTGGATGCCTACTAGAACTTTCTAGAATGTATTCCTACTCCTTCACCCTCCAGGGTCTATTTAAGGAGATTCTTGGCATTGTAAAAGGCAGTTCGGAGTGGAGTTTGAGAGGAGGTACTGAAAGGAGAAATTATCTTAGCATTTATGCTATTGTAAGCCCTTAGGGCATGTTTTGAAGTTTATTTTCTCTGTAATGAATGTACTAGATTATTTTTTAGTTAATACAATTTCCATTTTCTATTGTTTCCATTCTATTGTTGGGTTGTGTCCCCATCAAGTGGTATCAGAGCTGGTTTTCCTGAGTGTGTAGACAGAGCGCCGACTGTGAGGCAATTTGCACTAGGACTGTGTGGTTGTGGGTTCAAGTTAGAAGATGCCCTCCATAAAGAGAGTGTGGTGAAAGGGACAAAGCTATTAACCTTGAGGAGGTTAGAGCTCTCCAAAGGTAGGTACAGACATTGAAAGAGGAGCTCCATAGAGGAGAAAATGTTGTCGCAGGTGATGATAGTGAGGATGACAATGAAGAAGAAGAAATGGGACTAGAAGGGGAATTTGATGGGGAATTTCTAAATCATGTAGAGGAAAGGCTTTTTAGGGCCATTACTAAGTTTTGGAAAAGACCTACAATTGAAGTGGGTGTATTTTCAAGAAACCTGAAACCAGATAAGTTGATCGATAGGATCAATCAACTGGAAGAATAGTTAGAGTATGAGGATATTAGGGACCCAAATAGGGTTAAGTTTGCAAAGGCCAAACTGAAAGGCCATGCCAAAATTTGGTGGCAAGAGGTTCAATTGGAAAGAAACAGAAGAGGAGAGGAGAAGATCACAAGATGGGATCGCATGGTGGACAAATTGAAGAAGCAGTTCATTCCTGTGGACTATGAGCTTGATTTGTTTAAGAAGATGCATGGGTTAAAAGCAAGCAGGAAGACCAGTCCAAGAATATACAGAGGAATTTTATTGACTCTTGATTAGAGTGGGGCATGCAAAAGAAAATAAGGAGAAGGTTGCTCGTTATATCAGTGGGTTGCGACCTAGCATCCAAGAGGAATTAAGTCTGGTAAGAATGACCAGCGTTGAAGAGGCATACCAGTTTTCCCAACGAGTTGAAGAGAAGCTAAATAAAAGGTTTGAAAGAAGACAAAGAGGGCACGATCAAGGAGGAAGGGGAAGTGATAGATCATCTAGAGGCCGCAATGAAACAAAAAGAAAAATGAAGATGTGGGTACTAGCAAGAACCAGAGGAATGAGGGTTTCAACCGCTCCCATGATCAAGACTTTGGAAATCAGAGAGGAAGAGGTAGAGGATGTGGACAAGGAAGAGGAGGCTTCTGTGGTACCTATTTCCATTGCAATGAAGAAGGTCATCATGCCTTTGAATTTCCTCAATGACAAGGAAGGACAAATAAGAAAAACTGAGGGCCAAGCTAGGGTTGCTCATGTGGATGAGGATGAACAATCATCACATTTAGAGGATACAGAAAGAGGAGAGACCTTGGTAAATGAAAGAGTCCTACTAAGTGGTGAGATTGAACCAGGACAATGGAGGAGTTTTTTCTATACTGGATGCAAGTGTGAAGATAAATGTTGTGACGTGATCATTGATGGAGGTAGCCCTGATAACTTGGTATCAGAAGAGATGGTCTCTAAGCTAAAGCTCAAGAGGGAGAAAAATCCCCAGCCCTATCATATTGCTTGGGTAAAAGATGATCATAAGGTCTTGGTAAGTGAACAATGTTTAGTGAAATTCAAAATTGGGAGTTACCATGATGAAGTTCTCTGTGATGTTATTCCAATGGATGTTTTCCATCTATTGTTGGGTAGACCATGGCAGTTTGATAGACATGTAGTACATGATGGGCATGCAAAAACATACTCTCTGACAAAGGATGGAGTTCGCCACAAATTGAAGCCCATGAAAAATGAAGGTGAAAAGGTATGTAGCAGTGCTAGGATTTGTCTTGTTCATGGAAGGAAGTTTTTAGATGGCATGAAACATCAGCATATGTGCTATGCTTTGATTCCTAGGAAAGATAAAGAAGGTAGTAGTGAAATACCACTTGAAGTTTCAGATTTACTAGGGGAGTTCCGAGATATTATCTCTGATAATATTTCAGATGGATTTCCATGAGTAAGGAAAATTAGTCATCAGATAGATCTGATTCCAGGAGCTAGTTTTCCTAACAAGGCTACTGACAGGATGACTCCTACTGAAATAGAGAAGATAAATAGACAGGTTTAGGAGCTATTGAGGAAGGGCTTGATTCGAGAGAGCCTGAGTCCATGTGCAGTACCTGTAGTACTCACACCAAAGAAGGATGGAGAGTGGAGGATGTGTACAGATTCTTGAGCTATAAATAGGATAACCATCAAGTACCAATTTCCTTTGCCAAGGATGATCTTATCGACTGCTTGAGTGGAGCTTAGTACTTCACAAAGATAGATCTCAAGAGTGGCTATCATCAAATATAGATTTGAGAAGGAGATGAGTGGAAAACAGCATTCAAGACCAAGGAGGGTCTTTATGAGTGGTTAGTCATGCCCTTTGGATTGACAAACGACCCAAGCACCTTCATGCGGCTCATGAATTAGGTACTTAAGAAGTTCTTGATAAAATTTGTTATTGTCTATTTGGATGATATTTTAATTTTCAGCAAGACTTTGGAAGAACATTTACTGCATATTCATAGTGTCCTTGAAAGGCTAAGGGAAGAGAAACTGTTAATTAATTTGAAGAAGTGTATCTTTGCAAAAAGGGAGTTAGTCTATTTGGGGTTTGTTATATCACCTGAAGGTCTCCAAATGGATCCAGAGAAGGTAAAAGCCATCTTGGAATGGCCTACTCCAAGGTCTTCTACTAAGGTAAGATCATTTCATGGTCTGGTTAGTTTCTATAGGAAGTTTATTAAGAATTTTAGTGGCATATGTGCACCCCTAACTGATACAATAAGAGGGGATAGAAAAGAGTTCAAATGGACTGCAACAGCTGTGAGAAGTTTTGAATTGCTGAAGAAGAAGGTAAAAAAACAACCTGTGTTGGCACTTTCAGATTTTAGAAATGTTTTCCAAGTGGATTTTGATGCCAGTGGTAGCGCTATTGGGGCTGTATTAAGCCAAGAAGGTAAGCCTATTGCATATTTTAGTGAAAAATTGAATGATGCAAAGAAGAAATATTCTGTTTATGATCAAGAGTTCTATGCATTAGTTCAAGCCTTAAAGAAATGGAGGCATTATTTATTGCCAAAGGAATTTTTTTTGTATACTAATCATCAGGCATTACAGTACCTAAATAGCCAAGGTAAATTGAATCAAAGGCATATGAAGTGGGTAGAGTTCTTGTAGAGTTCTACATTTGTGTTGAAGCATAGAAGTGGAAAATCTAACAGGGTTGTAGATGCACTAAGTAGGAGATAGTTGTTGCTTATAGTAATGCAGGTTGAAGTAGTTCATTTTGATGAACTCAAGAATTTGTACCCCGAGGATCCTAATTTTGCTGAAGCATGGAAAGCTTGTAAAGAACATGTTGATGTAGATAGAACCAAGCGGTTAGACTATTTGATTCAGGATGGCATGTTGTTCAAGGGTAGTCAATTGTGCATTCCAAGGAGTTCCATGAGGGAAAATCTGATTAAGGAGAAACACAGTGGAGGGATGGTAGGAAATTTTGGTTGAGATAAAACCATTTCCATTCTTAGAGCACATTATTTTTGGCCTCAAATTTAATAGGATGTGAAGAAGTTTATACAGAGTTGCCAGGTTTGTCAAGTTGCCAAGGGGTTTAGTCACAATATTAGCCTATATCAGCCATTGCATGTTCCATCAAGGCCATGGGAGGACATAAGTATGGATTTTTTTCCACGCATCACCCACATACTAACGGCCAAACAAAAGTGGTAAGTAGAAGTCTGGGCAATTTGCTGAGATGTTTAGTTGGGGATAAGCCCAAGGGATGGGATTTGATTCTACCACGAGTAGAGTTTTCTTACAATAACTCTATAAATAGGAGTGCTAGAAAATCACCATTCCAAATTGTATATGGTAATAGCCCAAGGACTGCACCAAAATTGAGGAAGATAGAGCAAGGGGAGAGGACAAGTGCTGAAGCAGAAGAATTTGCTGAACATATCAAGTGTCTACATGAGGAGGTTTAGGCAAACATTACCAAGATGAATCAAGAGTATAAAGCTAGGGCTGATCAAAGGAGAAGACATAAGGAATTCCAAGTAGGGGATCTAGTCATGGTGCACTTACAAAAAGAAAGATTTCCAGCCAGTACTTTCAACAAGCTAAAAATGAAGAAATTTGGCCCCTACAAAATTTTGAAGAAACATGACTTAGGAAATGCATATGAGGTGGAGCTCATAGATGGTATTCACATTTCTCCCATTTTCAACATTGCAGATTTAACATAGTATCATGATGATGGTGCAGATGAGGAGCTAGTGTTAGAGCCATGTTTGATCCCTGCATCTAAGAAGGAGGAGATAGAAGACATTCTAGATCATCGTGTGGGTAGGAATACAAGAAACAGGCAACATGAAGAGTATTTGGTCAAATGGAAAGGACGATCGATCGAGGACTCAACTTGGATTTTAGCAGCTGAGGTTTCCCATTTGGGATTTCCTCTACCATTCATAAAGTGACAGGGTCACTTTTCAATCTACCTTGGGTGTGTGATGTAGGAGCATCCAGAGGTATAAGGGCAATCCTGTGTTACCCAAAAAAATTGTACTTAGACTTAGTTTCTATTTCATGTGTTTTCATTTTTGGACACCCATTTGGGTCAAATAAAGGTTCCAACTCTCATAGTTCCACTATCAGTGTGTTAGAAAATCCTTAAAAAATAGGATTATGTAATTGGGCCATCATTTTGGTAAACTAGAAGGTGTGAATTGGCCAGATGAATGTAATTGTGATTTAAACCATTCCAGAAAAAGAATCAAGTCAAAAGGCCCCACAGTTTGAAAGTTATTGCAGTTTTTTGAGTTTTGGAGACCTCCTAAGAATGCTTCAAAGTTAGGTTAGAGGAAATAAATGACCTCAAAAAGGGCTGAAAAATGGGGGAGGAGCAAAGTTGGTCCATAGGGCTATAGAACGCTTTGAGAGCTTTCCAAAAATGTAAATAGTTCATCAATCGGAGCTACGGTTCAGAAGTTATGCCTCCCAAAAGTTCGTTTACCATTTTTGGATTCTTCTAGATTTGTGCTGACTTCTAACATAGCTTTTCGAACCTTCTATTTGATTGGTGGATGCCTACTAGCACTTTCTAGAATGTATTCCTAGTCCTTAACCCTTTGGGGTCTATTTAAGGAGATTCCTAGCATTGTAAAAGGCAGTTCGGAGTGGAGTTTGAGAGGACGTATTGAAAGGAGAAATTATCTCCACATTTATGCTATTGTAAGCCCTTAAGGCATTTTTTGAAGTTTATTTTCTCTATACTAAATGTAATAGCTTATTTTTTAGTTAATACAATTTCCCTTTTCTGTTGTGTTCATTCTATTGCTGGGTTGTGTCCCCATCAAGTGGTATTAGAGCTAGTTTTCCTAAGTGTGTAGACAGAGTGCCGACTGTGAGGTAGTTTGCACTAGGACTGTGTGGTTGTGCATTCGAGTTAGAAGATACCTCCATGAAGAGAGCATGGCTGAAGGGCTAGAGCTATTAATCCTGAGGAGGTTAGAGCCCTCCAAAGGCAGGTATAGGCATTGCAAGGGGAGCTCCATAGAGGAGAAAATGTTGCCGCAGGTGACAACAGTGAGCATGAAAATGAAGAAGAAGAAATGGGACCAAAAGGGGAATTTGATGGGGAAGTTCTGAATCATGCAGAGGAAAAGCTTTTTAGTGCCATTACTAAGTTTGGGAAAAAGACCTACAATTGAAGTGGGTGTATTTTTAGGAAACCTTAAACCAGATGAGTTGATCGATTGGATTGATGAACTAGAAGAATACTTTGAGTATGAGGATATCAATGACCCAGATAGGGTTAAGTTTGCAAAGGCCATGCCAAAATCTGGTGGCAAGAGGTTCAATTGGAAAGAAATAAAAGAGGAAAGGAGAAGATCACAAGATGGGATCGCATGGTGGACAAATTGAATAAGTAGTTCATTCCTATGGACTACGAGCTTGATTTGTTAAAGAAGATGCATGGGTTAAAGCAAGAAGGAAGAACAGTCCAAGAATATACAGAGGAATTTTACCAACTTTTGATTAGAGTGGGGCATGCAGAAGCAAATAAGGAGAAGGTTTCTCATTATATCAGTGGGTTGCAACCTACCATCTAGGAGGAATTAAGTCTGGTAAGATTGACCAGCATTGAAGACGCATACCAGTTTTCCCTATGAGTTGTAGAGAAGCTGAATAAAAGGTTTGAAGGAAGACAAAGAGAGTGCGGTCAAGGAGGAAGGGGAAGCGGTAGATCATCTAGAGGCTGCAATGAAACCACAAAGAAAAATGAAGATGTGGTTACTAGCAGGAACCAGAGGAATGAGGGTTTCAACTGCTCCCATGATCAACACTTTGGAAATCAGAGAGGACGAGGTAGAGGATGTGGAAAAGGAAGAGGAGGCTTCTATGGTACCTATTTCCATTGCAATGAAGAAGGTCATCGTGCCTTTGAATGCCCTCAACAACAAGGAAGGACAGATAGGAGAGCTGAGGGTCAAACTAGGGTTGCTCATGTGGATGAGGATGCACAATCATAACATTTAGAGGATGCAGAAAGAGGAGAGACCTTGGTAAATGAAAGAGTCCTACTAAGTGGTGGGATTGAACCAGGACAACGGAGGAGTTTGTTTTGTAACAGATGCAAGTGTGAGGATAAATGTTGTGATGTGATCATTGATGGTGGTAGCACTGATAACTTGGTATCAGAAGAGATGATCTCTAAGCTAAAGCTCAAGAGGGAGAAACATCCCTAGCCCTATCCGATTGCTTTGGTAAAATAAGGTCCTGGTAAGTGAACAATGTTTAGTGAAATTCAAAATTGGGAGTTACCATGATGAAGTTCTCGGTGATGCTATTCCGATGGATGTTTTCCATCTATTGTTGGGTAGACCATGGCAGTTTGATAGACATGCAGTACATGATGGGCATGCAAACATACTCTCTGACAAAGGATGGAGTTCACCACAAATTGAAGCCCATAAAAAAGGAAGGTGAAAAGCTATGTAGCAGTGCTAGTATTTGTCTTGTTGATGGAAGGAAGTTTTTAGATGGCATGAAACATCAGCATATGTGCTATGCTTTGATTCCTAGGAAAGATAAAGAAGGTAGTAGTGAAATACCACTTAAAGTTTCAGATTTACTAGGGGAGTTTGGAGATATTATCTCTGATAATGTTCCAAATGGATTGCCACCAGTAAGGAAAATCAGTCATCACATAGATCTGATTCAAGGATCTAGTTTGCCTAGTAAGGCTGCTCATAGGATGACTCCTACTGAAATAGAGGAGCTAAATAGACAGGTTCAGGAGCTATTGAGGAAGGGCTTGATTCGAGAGAGCTTGATTCCATGTGTAGTACCTGCGGTACTCACACCAAAGAAGGATGGAGAGTGGAGGATGTGTATAGATTCTCGAGCTATAAATAGGATAACAATCAAGTACCAATTTCCTTTGCCAAGGATGGATGATCTTATGGACTGCTTGAGTGGAGCTCAGTACTTCACAAAGATAGATCTCAAGAGTGGCTATCATCAGATATAGATTCAACAAGGAGATGAGTGGAAAATAGCTTTCAAGACCAAGGAGGGTCTTTATGAGTGGTTAGTCATGCCCTTTGGATTGACGGATGCCCCAAGCACCTTCATGTGGCTCATGAATGAGGTACTTAAGAAGTTCTTGGGAAAATTTGTTATTGTCTATTTGGATGATATTTTAATTTTCAGCAAGACTTTGGAAGAACATTTACTGCATATGCATAGTGTCCTTGAAAGGCTAAGGCAAGAGAAATTGTTAATTAATCTGAAGAAGTGTGTCTTTGCAAAAAGGGAGTTAGTCTATTTGGGGTTTGTTATATCACCCAAAGGTCTTAAAATGGATCTAGAGAAGGTAAAAGCCATCTTGGAATGGCCTACTCCAAGATTTTCTACTAAGGTAAGATCATTTCATGGTCTAGTTAGTTTTTACAAAAAATTTATTAAGAATTTCAGTGGCATATGTGCACCCCTAACTGATACAATAAGAGGGGATAGAAAAGAGTTCAAATGGACTGCAACAACCATGAGATGTTTTGAATTGCTGAAGAGGAAGGTTACAGAACAACCTGTGTTGGCACTTCCAAATTTTAGAAAGGTTTTCCAGGTGGATTGTGATGTCAGTGGTAGTGCTACTGGGGCTGTATTAAGCCAAGAAGGTAAGCCTATTGCATATTCTAGTGAAAAATTGAATGATGCAAAGAAGAAGTATTCTGTTTATGATCAAGAGTTATATTTAATAGTTCAGGCCTTAAAGAAATGGAGGCATTATTTATTGCCAAAGGAATTTTTTTTGTATACTGATCATCAGGCATTACAGTACCTAAAGAGCCAAGGTAAATTGAATCAGAGGCATATGAAGTGGTTAGAATTCTATCAGAGTTATACATTTGTGTTCAAGCATAGAAGTGGAAAATCTAACAGGGTTGCAGATGCACTAAGTAGGAGACAGTTGTTGCTTACAGTAATGCAGGTTGAACTAGTTGAGTTTGATGAACTCAAGAATTTATACCTCGAGAATCTTGTTTTTGCTGAAGCATGGAAAGCTTGTCAAGAACCTGTTGCTATAGATAGAACCAAGTGGTTAGACTATTTGATTCAGGATGGCATGTTGTTCAAGAGTAGTCAATTGTGCATTCCAAGGAGTTCCATAAGGGAAAATCTGATTAAGGAGAAACACAGTGGAGGGATGGTAGGACATTTTGGTCGAGATAAGACCATTGCCATTCTTAGAGAATATTATTTTTGTCCTCAAATTTCATTAAATGTGAAGAAGTTTGTAAAGAGTTATCAGGTCTGTCAAGTTTCCAAGGGGTTTAGTCAGAATACTGGCCTATATCATCCATTTCCTATTCCATCAAGGCCATGGGAGGACATAAGTATGGATTTTTTTCTTGGATTGCCAAGGACACGAAGGCGTAATGACTCAGTATTCATGGTGGTTGATACGTTCTCCAAAATGGCATATTTCATTCCATGCCACAAAACTCATGATGCTGTCCATATTGCAAACTTGTTTTTCAAAGAGGTGGTAAGACTACATGGTCTTCCAAGGAGTATAGTTTCTGACAGAGATACTAAATTTGTGGGGTATTTCTGGAGGACATTGTTGAAAAAGTTTAAAATAGTCTTGAAATTCAGTTTCACGCATCACCCACAAATTCACGGCCAAACAGAAGTGGTAAATAGAAATCTAGGCAATTTGCTAAGATGTTTAGTTGGGGATAAGCCCAAGGGATGGGATTTGATTCTAGCACAAGCAGAATTTTCTTACAATAACTCTATAAATAGGAGTACTAAAAAATCACCATTCCAAATTGTATATGGGAATAATCCAAGGACTGCACCAGAATTGAGGAAGATAGAGCAAGGGGAGAGGACAAGTGCTGAAGTAGAAGAACTTGTTGAACATATCAAGCCTCTACATGAGGAGGTTCGGGAACACATTACCAAGATGAATCAAGAGTATAAAGCTAGGGCTGATCAAAGGAGAAGACATAAGGAATTCCAAGTAGGGGATCTAGTCATGGTGCACTTATGAAAAGAAAGATTTCCAGCTGGTACTTTCAACAAGCTGAAAATGAAGAAATTTGGCCTCTGCAAAATTTTGAAGAAACATGACTCAGGAAATGCATATGAGGTGGAGCTACTAGATGGTATTTACATTTCTCCAATTTTCAATGTTGCAGATTTAACAGAGTATCATGATGACGGTGTACATGAGGAGCTGGTGTTAGAGCCATGTGTGGTTCCTGCTTCTAAGGAGGAGGAGATAGAAGGCATTCTAGATCATCGTGTGGGTAGGAGTACCAGAAATAGGTAGTATGAAGAGTATTTGGTCAAATGGAAAGGACAACCGATCGAGGACTCAACTTGGATTTTAGCAGCTAAAGTTTCCCATGTGGGATTTTCTCTACCATTCATAAAGTGATAGGGTCACTTTTCAATCTACCTGGGGTGCCTGATACAGGAGCATCCTGAGGTATAAGGGCAATCCTATGTCACCCAAAAAAAATGTACTTAGACTTAGTTTTTGTTTCATGTGTTTTCATTTTTGGACACCCATTTGGGTCAAATAAAGGTTCCAACTCTCATAGTTCCACTATCAGTGTGCTAGAAAATCTTGAAAAAATAGGAGTATGTAATTGGGCCATCATTTTGGTAAACTAGAAGGTGTGAATTGGCTAGATGAATGTAATTGTGATTTAGAGAATTCCAGAAAAAGAATCAAGTCAAAAGGCACCACGGTTTGAAAGTTATTGCAATATTTTGAGTTTTGGAGACCTCTTAAGAATGCTTCAAAGTCAGTTAGGGGCATTAAATGACCTCAAAAAGGGCCAAAAAATTGAGGACAAGAAAAGATGGTCCTTAGGACTTTAGAGCACTTCAAGAGTTTTCTAAAAATGTAAATAGTTTGTCAATCGGAGCTACAGTTCAAAAGTTATGCCTCCCAAAAGTTTGGTTACCGTTTTTTGGATTCTTTTAGATTTGCGCTGACTTCTAACGCAGCTTTTGGAGACTTCTATTTGGTTGGTGGATGCCTACTAGCACTTTCTAGAATGTATTCCTAGTCCTTAACCCTCCAAGGTCTACTTAAGGAGATTCCTAACATTGTAAAAGGCAGTTCGGAGTGGAGTTTGAGAGGAGATACTAAAAGGAGAAATTATCTCCACATTTATGCTATTGTAAGCCCTTAGGGCATGTTTTGAAGTTTATTTTCTCTGTACTAAATGTACTAGCTTATTTTTTAGTTAATACAAATTTCCTTTTCTATTATGTCCATTCTATTGTTGGGTTGTGTCCCCATGAAGTGGTATCAGAGCTGGTTTTCTCGAGTGTGTAGACAGAGCGCCGACTGTGAGGCAGTTTGCACTAGGACTATGTGGTTGTGGGTTCAAGTTAGAAGATGCTTTCATGAAGACAGCATGGTGGAAGGGCCAGAGCTATTAATCCTAAGGAGGTTAGAGGCCTCCAAAGGCAGGTACAAGCATTGCAAGAGGAGCTTCGTAGAGGAGCAAATGTTTCCGTAGGTGATGACAGTGAGGATGACAATGAAGAAGAAGAAATGGGACCAAAAGGGGAATTTGACAAGGAAGTTCTAAATCATGCAGAGGAAAGGCTTTTTAGGGCAATTACTAAGTTTGGTAAAAGACCTAAAATTGAAGTGGGTGTATTTTCAGGAAACCTGAAACCAGATGAGTTGATCGATTGGATCAATGAACTGGAAGAATACTTTGAGTATGAGTATATCAGGGACCCAGATAGGGTTAAGTTTGCAAAGGCCAAACTGAAAGGCCATGCAAAAATCTGGTGGCAAGAGGTTCAATTAGAAAGAAACAAAAGAGGAAAGGAGAAGATTACAAGATGGGATCGCATGGTGGACAAATTGAAGAAGTAGTGCATTCTTGTGGACTATGAGCTTGATTTGTTTAAGAAGGTGCATGGGTTAAACCAAGTAGGAAGATCAGTCCAAGAATATACAGAGGAATTTTACCGACTCTTGATTAGAGCAGGGCATGCAGAAGCAAGTAAGCAGAAGGTTTCTCGGTATATCAATGGGTTGAGACCTAGCATCCAGGAGGAATTAAGTCTGGTAAGAATGACCAGCGTTGAAGAGGCATACCAGTTTGCCCTACGAGTTGAAGAGAAGCTGAATAAAAGCTTTGAAGGAAGATAAAGAGGGCACAGTCAAGGAGGAAGGGAAAGCGGTAGATCATCTAGAGGTCATAATGAAACCCAAAAGAAAAATGAAGATGTGGGTACTAGCAGGAACCAGAGGAATGAGGGTTTCATCCGCTCCCATGATCAAGACTTTCAAAATCAGAGAGGAAGAGGTAGAGGACATGGACAAGGAAGAGGAGGCTTCCATGGTACATGTTTCCATTGCAATGAAGAAGGTCATCATGCCTTTGAATTCCCTCAATGACAAGGAAGGATAGATAGGAGAGCTGAGGACCAAGCTAGGGTTGCTCATGTGAATGAGGATGCACAATCATCACATTCAGAGGACGCAGAAAGAGGAGAGACCTTGGTAAATGAAAGAGTCCTACTAAGTGGTGAGATTGAACCAGGACATCAGAGGAGTTTGTTCTGTACTAGATGCAAGTTTGAGGATAAATGTTGTGACGTGATCATTGATGGTGGTAGCACTGATAACTTGGTATCAGAAGAGATGGTCTCTAAGCTAAATCTCAAGAGGGAGAAACATCCCCAGTCCTATCGGATTGCTTGGGTAAAAGATGATCATAAGGTCCTGGTAAGTGAACAATGTTTAGTGAAATTCAAAATTGGGAGTTACCATGATGAAATTCTCTGTGATGTTATTTCGATGGATGTTTCCCATCTATTTTTGGGTAGACCATGGCAGTTTGATAGACATGTAGTATATGATGGGCATGCAAACAAATACTCTCTAACAAAGGATGGAGTTTTCCACAAATTGAAGCCCATGAAAAAGGAAGGTGAAAAGGTATGTAGCAGTGCTAGGATTTGTCTTGTTGATGGAAGGAAGTTTTTAGATGGCATGAAACATCAGCATATGTGCTATGCTTTGATTCCTAGAAAAGATAAAGAATGTAGTAGTGAAATACCACTTGAAGTTTCAGATTTACTATGGGAGTTTGGAGATATTATCTCTGATAATGTTCTAGATGGATTGCCACTAATAAGACAAATCAGTCATCAGATAGATCTGATTCTAGGAGCTAGTCTGCCTAACAAGGCTGCTCATAGGATGACTCCTATTGAAACAGAGGAGCTAAATAGATAGGTTCAGGAGCTATTGAGGAAGGGCTTGATTCAAGAGAGCCTGAGTCCATGTGCAGTACCTGTAGTACTCACACCAAAGAAGGATGGAGAATGGAGGATGTGTACAGATTCTTGAGCTGTAAATAGGATAACCATCAAGTACCAATTTCCTTTGCCAAGGATGAATGATCTTATGGACTGCTTGAGTAGAGCTCAGTACTTCACAAAGATATATCTCAAGAGTGGCTATCATCAGATACAGATTTGAGAAGGAGATGAGTGGAAAATAGCCTTGAAGACCAAGGAGGTTCTTTATGAGTGGTTAGTCATGCCCTTTGGATTAACGAACGCCCCAAGCATCTTCATGCAGCTCATGAATGAGGTACTTAAGAAGTTCTTGGGAAAATTTGTTATTGTGTATTTGGATGATATTTTAATTTTCAGCAAGACTTTGCAAGAACATTTACTGCATATTCGTAGTGTCCTTGAAAGGATAAGGGAAGAGAAACTGTTAATTAATCTCAATAAGTGTATATTTGTAAAAGGGAGTTAGTCTATTTGGGGTTTGTTATATCACCCGAAGGTCTCAAAATGGATCCAGAGAAGGTAAAAGTCATCTTGGAATGGCCTATTCCAAGGTCTGATACTAAGGTAAGATCATTTCATGGTCTAGTTAGTTTTTATAGGGAGTTTATTAAGAATTTCAGTGGTATATGTGCACCCCTAACTGATACAATAAGAGCGGATAGAAAAGAGTTCAAATGGACTGCAACAGCTACGAGAAGTTTTGAATTGCTAAAGAAGAAGGTAACAGAACAACCTGTGTTAGCACTTTAGGATTTTAGAAATGTTTTCCAGGTGAATTGTGATGCCAATTAAGCCAAGAAGGTAAGCCTATTGCATATTTTAGTGAAAAATTGAATGATGCAAAGAGGAAGTATTCTATTTATGATCAAGAGTTCTATGCAATAGTTCAGGCCTTAAAGAAATGGAGGCATTATTTATTGCCAAAGTAATTTGTTTTGTATACTGATCATCAGGAATTAAAGTACCTAAATAGCCAAGGTAAATTGAATCAGAGGCAGGTGAAGTGGGTAGAGTTCTTACAGAGTTATACATTTGTGTTGAAGTATAGAAGTGGAAAATCTAATAGGGTTGCAGATGCGCTAAGTAGGAGACAGTTGTTGCTTACAGTAATGCAGGTTGAAGTAGTTGGGTTTGATGAACTCAAGAATTTGTACCCCGAGGATCTTGATTTTGTTGAAGCATGGAAAGCTTGTAAAGAACCTGTTACTATAGATAGAACCAAGTGGTTAGACTATTTGAGTCAGGATGGGATGTTGTTCAAGGGTAGTCAATTGTGCATTCCAAATATTTCCAAGAGGGAAAATCTGATTAAGGAGAAACACAGTGGAGGGATGGCAGGACATTTTGGTCAAGATAAGACCATTGCAATTCTTAGAGAACATTATTTTTGGCCTCAAATTTCATAGGATGTGAAGAAGTTTGTACAGAGTTGTCAGGTTTGTCAAGTTGCCAAGGGGTTTAGTCACAATACTGGCCTATATCAGCCATTGCTTGTTCCATCAAGGCCATGGGAGGACATAAGTATGGATTTTGTTCTTGGATTTCCAAGGACAAAAAGGGGTAATGACTCAATATTCGTGGTGGTTGATAGGTTCTACAAAATGTCACATTTCATTCCATGCCACAAAACTCATGATGCTATCCATATTGCAGACTTTTTTTTCAAAGAGCTGGTAAGACTACATGGTCTTCCAAGGAGCATAGTTTCTAATAGAGATACTAAATTTGTGGACTATTTTTTGAAGACATTGTGGTAAAAGTTGAGAACAGACTTGAAATTCAGTTCCACGCATCACCCACAAACTGATGCCCAAAAAGAAGTTGTAAATAGAAGTCTGGGCAATTTGCTGAGATGTTTAGTTGGGTATAAGCCCAAGGGATGGGATTTGATTCTACCACAAGTAGAGTTTGCTTACAATAACTCTATAAATAGGAGTACTGGAAAATCACCATTCCAAATTGTATACGAGAATAGCCCAAGGACTACACTAGGATTGAGGAAGATAGAGCAAGGGGAGAGGACAAGTGCTAAAGTGGAAGAATTTGCTGAACATATCAAGCCTCTACATGAAGAGGTTCAGGCACACATTACCAAGATGAATCAAGAGTATAAAGCTAGGGCTGATCAAAGGAGAAGACATAAGGAATTCCAAGTAGGGGATCTAGTCATGGTGCACTTATGAAAATAAAGATTTCCAGCCAATTCTTTCAACAAGCTGAAAATGAAGAAATTTGGCCCTTGCAAAATTTTGAAGAAACATGACTCAAGAAATGCATATGAGGTGGAGTTGCCAAATGGTATTCACATTTCTCCCATTTTCAACATTGGAAATTTAACAGAGTATCATGATGATGCTGCAGATGAGGAGCTAGTGTTAGAGCCATGTCTGGTTCCTGCTTCTAAGAAGGAGGAGATAGAAGACATTCTTGATCATCGTGTGGTTAGGAGTACCAAAAATAGTCAATATGAAGAGTATTTGGTCAAATGGAAAGGACGATCGATCGAGGACTCAACTTGGATTTTAGTAGCTGAGGTTTCCCATTTGGGATTTCCTCTACCATTCATAAAGTGACAGGGTCACTTTTCAATCTACCCTGGGTGTCTGATGCAAAAGCATCGAGAGGTATAAGGGCAATCTTGTGTCACCCAAAAGAAATGTACTTAGACTTAGTTTTTGTTTCATGTGTTTTCATTTTTAGACACCCATTTGGGTCAAATAAAGGTTCCAACTCTCACAGTTCCACTATCAGTGTGCTAAAAAATCTTGAAAAAATAGGAGTATGCAATTGGGCCATCATTTTGGTAAACTAAAATGTGTGAATTGGCCAGATGAATGTAATTGTGATTTAGAGCATTCCAGAAAAAAAATTAGGTCAAAAGGCCCCACGGTTTGAAAGTTATTGCAATTTTTTGAGTTTTGGAGACCTCCTAAGAATGCTTCAAAGTCAGGTTAGGGGAATTAAATGACCTTGAAAAGGGTTGAAAAATGGGGGATGAGTGAAGCTTTCCATAGGGCTATAGAGAACTTTGAGACCTTTTTGAAAATGTAAACGGTTCATCAATTGGAGCTACGGTTCAAAATTTATTCCTCCCAAAAGTTCAATTACCATTTCTGGATTCTTCTAGATTTGCGCCGACTTCTAACGCAGCTTCTGGAGCCTTCTATTTGGTCGGTGGATGCCTACTAGCACTTTCTAGAATGTATTCCTACTCCTTAACCCTCCGAGGTCTATTTAAGGAGATTCCTGGCATTGTAAAAGGCAGTTTGGAGTGGAGTTTGAGAGGAGGTACTGAAAGGAGAAATTATCTCCACATTTATGCTATTGTAAGCCCTTAAGGCATGTTTTGAAGTTTATTTTCTCTGTACTGAATGTACTAGCTTATTTTTCAATTAATACAATTTCCCTTTTCTTTTGTGTCCATTCTATTATTTGGTTGTGTCCCCATCAATGTGCATTACATGAAGAGATTCACAAGCTCAAGGATAAAACCCAAGAGCACATTCTAGAGGTTGAGAGACATTATAGTGATGTGTGTTTAGACGTTTTTGAGGATGATGCAAGAGATAAATGAATAAAGGTAGAGGTAGTAGTTGAGCAATCCTAAAAATCTTTTGAAGAAGCTTCTAATGATGATGACATTATGCAAGCAGTCAGAAGAAAAGAAGGATTGTTAGAGTTGGATGTAAAACATAGAGATTTTGTGGAGACTCACATTGAGGTGGGAAAATAAAGGTAGAAAGTGAAAGACAAATATGATACCTTAGATTTTCTAGATGTAGCTCAAGTCACTAAGATCACCGAGAAATTCAAGGGCAAATTTTTGGACATAGGTCTGGTATAAAGGGGAATGAAACCCAGAAGCCAAAATTCAATTTTTAAACTTAGTGAAAATTTCCATTTTTTATAATGCACTTCTAAGGTGCACAGGTGTGCTAGATGCATAGGTGCACTTTTTCAATACTGTTCTAGAAGATTTTGAAGATTTTAGAGGTCTACTAATAGTTAACCACCAGTTCTAAAATTAGAGCTTTCGATGCATTGGAAACACATTTTGATAGCAATTTAACTCCCATAGATGCCTAGTAAAGATGGAGTTTCTATTTTTGGCACTTCCAAACACTCCTACATCAACAAATGGCTTTCTCTTTCTTATTTTTTCATGCTTTCTTTGTTTTAAGACATGTAAAGGCTGATGTATCCAATTAATGATATAAATATGGATGGAGTCATACTAAGCACTAGTTAGAGAGTCAAATTGTACATAAATAGATATATTTTATTAGTTTAAAAACATATTATTGCATAAAGATATCTCTCACCTTCAACACAAATGTAATATGTATTGTAGGCCACCATTATTTTGATGCAATAATATATGCTATTGGTGCTTGCATTTGGAATGTAGCTATTCTTTCCTACGTGCGTTATATTTTATGGATGTATCTTCATGAAGTGTAATTGAGCCAAGAGCTTTATTATGTTATTCTAGTTGTGCTATATTTCAATTCTGGTACTTTCTATGGGTCTACAAATTTTTCTAATGTACTTAGTTTGAGAAGAGATCATCATATTGTTTCTACATAGCTTTTACCCTTGCATAAGTGCACTTTCCATGGCCTTGCAATTTGATGAAAAGTGAAACATCTTATAGTTACTAAGTTCCCACTGACGATTGTATCAGTGGAACAAAGGAAGTGCTACTCCGTTTTTCATTGGTTAAGCACCAATCTTTTCAAAAACATAACTTGGAGATGCATTGTTTTTGTGTCTTATGTCCATTAGGATTTTTAGATTTTATGTTATTTGCTTGATCTTTGTTATTTTATTTACTAACCCCTTGGTTAAATTAGGAATTCATATAGATACATTGTTAGATTTCATTCATCATAAAAATGGAAAAATAAAAAAATATATTTCTTTTTGTGTGGTTATTCTTTTGAGATAGGAAGCAGATTCTACATCTTATCAGAATCATTTTAGAACCAACAAAGATCTCCTCATGAACATTCACATTTATCTTCAATTTAGCATATTCCAATAGGTTGTAAGATCACCTAGAACCTTGGAGTTGATCCTAAAATTATCTTTTCAAGAGAGGAGTTCAAAATGATTCGTGTCATTAAGCATCAGGCAAAATGATAGCTCCACAATTTTTTGTGAAGAAGTTGTTCAATTAAAAATAAACATGATTCCCAAAGAACTTGGTGCAGGAGCACCTAGGTAGGCTAAGTGTGAAACCTAGGTATTTCTTTATTTTTGGCTTGTATTGATTCTAGCCACATCACTATTCTAATAATAGGTCCTATGTGGTCCTTAGGTGTGTTTAGGAGACTTGGCAAGACCCAAAGTGATCAAGTTGCTAGAAGTTGCCGACTATTGTCAACTAGGTGACTTAGGTCCGGAAAAGGCTAAAATGGTCTAGAAAGGTTCCAATGGCTTTGAATTGTTTATTTGAAGTCATTTTATGCATATTATATGTCTACTTTGTTTTTGTACCAAATTTGGAGGTCTAACTCCATGTAGAACAAAAGTTGCTGAAATGTTGTCATGTAGTCATGACAACATTTTCTTGCAAAAAGCAACTTTTTGGCATTTGTGTGTTTAGAACGTCCTAACTATTTAGAACAGTTATGGAACTGATGGAGGAGCCTTTAAAAACGTGAGGACAGCCATTTTCAGGGGGTTGGACAAGTTGGTTTTGCATTTTGTACGAATTGAGCAAGTATTTTGTTGTCGGTTTTATGCATTTGAAGGCATTTTTAATAGAGGAGGATTGAATGGCCTAATTTTTGTGTTGGAAAAGTTCTGAAATATTGTTTTTAATCTTTTTGTAGTGTTGGTTTAATCATTTTAATTCGTTTGCATTAGTGTAGAAAAATCTTTTTGTTCTTGGCAAGTTGCTGATCTGAACAGGGCTGCACTTAGAAAATGGGATCTTAGGGCCACTTCCCACCATTGGAAACCTCTGGTATTTTGGGATTTGGAACTATGATCCATGTACATTATGTATCAAGAAGGAGGGCCCTTGAAAGCATCAGCAAGAATTTTTAAGGTGATGCCCTAGGCAAGCCAAATGCAACTTGGCTAGGAATCACAGTTGGAAAATGAGTTATGGAGAGGATTGAGTGTACAAATACCTTAATCCGGATGGACAGTGAGTAATGAGAAGGTCTAACCTTGCTCCAGTCCAAAGGAGAGATCTTGGAAAGGTGTCTAAGGTGGTTTTCCATCACAACAGCGATAAAGCACTTGAAATCCTCATTTTTGGCCTAAAACTGTACTTTCATTGTACAGAAAGTTTGGAGGCTAGAAAATTATAGAATCTTGAAGTGATCTGAAAAGGGTATCCAAAAATATAATTTTTTTGTAGGGTTGTTAAGAAGTTTTTCAAGAAATCTTGTTTCCAGCTATTTAGGAGGGCTAATTCCTAGTAGCCTTTTTGGAGCAATTTGGTGTATCTTCCCTAGTAGATTGAATGTGCCTATGAAATCAGCATTTTTTAGGGACATGGATGTTAGAAGGAGTCTAAAAAAACCCTAGATGAAGAACTGGTACCCTTGGAGCTATAGATGGACTTGAGGGTTAATAGCGGACTGGAGCCGGCTAGTAAGAAATTTGATGTTACTTTGTTGGTGTACCCCCAACTGAAGGATTAGGATCTCTTGAGCAAGGTCCTAGTAATTATAGGGTGTGAAGAAGCCCTAGTGGGTCTAGTGAATGACCTAAGGTAGCCCTGAGAGAGAACTTAGGGTTTGGAAGCAAGGTTGGGGTGTTACATCAGAGTGGTATCAGAGCCAATTAAAGATTTGGGAAAGGTAGTTAATGTTGGAAGCCACTGAAGAATCAGTAGGAGAATCCATGATGGTGACAAATGTGGAGTTAGCTAAAGAAGTTGATGAGAAAAGGCAAAGAAATCAGCTTCTTGAAGAAGCACTAGAAGAGGTGAAGCAAAAACTAGATGCAGTTGTAGAGGCAGCCAAGAAAAGAGATGAAGAAGAAGATGGGAATGGTAAAAAGGTAGCAGAGGAAGATATTGTACCTGAACCTGATCCTATCTTGCAAGAAGAGCCCTTCTTAAAGGCAATCAAAGCCTTAGGAGGTAAAGCTTTGGAAGGAGTGCCACTTTTCAGTGGTAATATGGATATTGATGTAGTTATGGATTGGTTAGAGGGTATGGAGAACCACTTTGAGTGTGAGGGTATCTCAGAGGCACAGAAGGTTAAGGTTGCTAAGTCAAGGCTTAGAGGCTTAGCCTTAACATGGTGGAAGTATGTACAAGATGAAAGAGTCAGCATGGGCAAGAATCCAATTGCAAATTGGAGTGCTATGGCAAAAAAAATCAAGGAGAACTTCCTACCTGAAGACTTTGAGATCCAACTCCATAAAAAGAGGCAAGGACTGAAGCAAAAAGATCTTGATGTGACCTCCTACACTAAAGAATTTCAGAGGTTGTGTTTGAGATCCAAGAAGCAAGAAGAGGAGTCACTCAAGGTGGAAAGGTATCTTGGTGGCTTGAAGTGGAACATTCAAGAGGAGCTTAGCTTATGGGCCCCTACCACTATCCAAAGATGTCATCAGCTAGCTTTGAAGGTAGAAGAAAAGAACAAGAGGAAAGGAGATTCTAACTTCAAAGATAGAGGCAAAGGCAGAAATCAGAAAAATCAAAGAGGAGGCTACCAAGGCAAAGGTAGTGATCAAAAGAGCCAAAGTGAAAGCAAACCCATGGAGCAAACTATTGACCACTCTTCAAGAGGTGGTTATAATAGAGGGAGAGGCAATCAAGGAGGATCAAGTAGGGGTAGAGGAGGTAGGAGCAGCTCTTACTTTGCAACAATGAAGTGTTACAATTGTGGTCAACTAGGCCATCCTGCCTATAGGTGCCCAGACAAACCCTCTTCCTCAAGCCAAGATAAAAGGCTAGCATATGCACAAGAAGATAATAGAAGTTGCAAGGATGTTGACATAGACCATATTGAGTCTGAAAAAGGTGAGAACCTCATGTTTAGGAGGGTGCTGATCAAGCAACCAGCTTCTAATGAGCCTAGACATAGAAGGGCATTGTTTAGGATCAAGTGCAAGATCCTAGGAAAAGTATGCAAGGTGGTGGTTGATTCTGGATCAACTGATAATGTAATATCAGAGGAGGTTGTTACAAAGCTCAAACTGAAGAAGATACCTCATGAAAACCTTTACAAAGTCACATGGCTTAACAAAGGGCAAAGCATCCTAGTGAATGAACAAGCATGGGTGGACTTCTCAATTTCAGGATATAAAGACCACTTATTATGTGATATTTTGCCAATGGATGCTTGTCATCTTTTGCTAGGGAGACCTTGGCAATTTGATAGGGAAGTGGTCTATGATGGCAAGGAAAATACCATAACATTTAAGAAAGGAAGCAAGACCTTCAAAATTCAGTCATCGTTAGAAGGGGATGAAGCAAAATCCAAGGTGCCTAATGTGCTTCTATGTGGAGAGAAAGAGTTTATTAGAGACCTCAAGCATGAGGAGAGCCAAGGATTTACAGTCATACTAAAGGCTGCAAGTGAAGAAAAGCCAGTCCAAGAACCTTTACCAGTAGAGGTACAAGAGTTGCTTGTAAAGTATAAGGAGATTGTTAGTGATGGTACACCAGCTACCCTACCACCAAGAAGAGTTATCAGCCATCAAATTGACTTTGTTCCAGGTGCCTCACTACCTAATAAGGCAGCCTACAAGTTAAACCCAGATCAGAACTTTGAAGTGGAAAGACAAGTCCAAGAGTTGATGGACCAAGGTTTGATCCAAAAGAGCATAAGCCCTTGTACAGTCTCGGTGGTTTTGGCATCCAAGAAGGGAGGAAAATAGAGGTTGTGTACTGACTCAAGGGCCATTAACCGCATTACAATCAGGTATAGGTTTCCTATTCCAAGAATTGAAGACCTTATGGATTCTCTAGGAGGTGCTATGTATTTCACTAAGCTGGACTTGAAAAGTGGGTATCACCAAATTAGAATAAAGGAGGGAGATGAATGGAAGACAGCATTTAAGACTACTGATGGTCTTTATGAATGGCTTGTGATGCCATTTGGTCTTTCCAATGCCCCTAGCACCTTCATGAGGCTCATGAATGAAGTGCTCAAAGACTTCACAGGTAGATTTGTGGTGGTGTATTTGGATGATATCCTCATCTACAGCAAGACCAAAGAGGAACATGTCAAGCATGTAGAAGTGGTTTTGAAGAGGCTTCATGAGGAGAAGCTATCTATCAACCTTGAGAAGTGTGACTTCTTCAAGCAAGAGTTGGTGTATCTAGGCTTTGTGGTGTCTAAAGGAACTTTGAAGATGGACAAGGAGAAATTTGCTGCTATCCTAAGTTGGCCTACACCTACCACATCTAGTGAGGTAAGAAGTTTCCACGGTTTGTCTCAATTTTATAGGAAGTTCATTAGGAACTTTAGTGGTATTTGTGCACCATTTCTTGATACCATAAAGGGGGGAGTCAAGTCCAAGTTTAGGTGGACTTTAGAGGCTGAAAAGTCATTTGATATGTTAAAAAAACAAGTAGCTACTCAACCCATCCTAAAATTGCCTAGCTTTGAAAAGTTGTTCACCTTAGAATGTGATGCAAGTGGCCTAGTAGTGGGTGGGGTGTTGAGTCAAGAAGGTAGACCAGTAGCCTTCTATAGTGAAAAGCTAAATGAGGCCAAGAAGAAATACTCATCCTATGATCTAGAATTGTATGCCTTAGTCCAGTGTCTTAGGAAGTGGAGACACTATTTGTTGCCAAAAGAATTTGTTGTGTTTACAAATAATCAAGCTCTTAGCTACATCAACACACAGGAGAAGTTGAGCAACAGGCACTTGAAGTGGATGGAATATTTGCAGGCCTTCACCTTTACAATCAAGCATAAGAAAGGACAAATGAACAAGGTTGCTGATGCATTAAGTAGAAGGGTTTTAACAGTCCAAGAGATTCAGCTCCATAGCATTGGAGTGGAGAGTTTTCAAAATCTTTACAAGAATGATGAGGACTTTTCTGAAGCCTATAAGGTATGCATGGATTTTGGAAACCACTTTCATAGCAGATTTTTAGAATACACTTTGCAAAATGGGTTGCTATTTAAGGGTAACTAGTTGTGTGTACCAAGAGGTTCCATGAGAGAGAACCTAATACAAGAGAAGCATAATGGCAGCTTGAGTGGGCATTTTGGTATCAGCAAGACAATAGAACTAGTGCAAAGGTTCTATTATTGGCCTAAATTGGTCAAAGATGTAACCAAGTATGTAGAGCAATGTATGGTGTCTATGAAGGAAAAAGGAGGAATGAGCAATGCAGGTCTTTACCAGCCCTTACCAATTCCTAGCAGACCATGGGATTGTGTAAGTATGGATTTCATTGTTGGTTTGCCTAAAACTAAGCAAGGGTATGATAGCATTTATGTTGTTGTTGATAGATTCAGTAGAATGGGACATTTCATTCCATGTAAGACAACTAATGATGCAAGTCATATAGCTCATTTGTTTTTCAAAGAGGTTGTAAGGATTCATGGACTTCCATTAAGCATTGTGTCGGATCGAGATGTGAAATTCATGAGTCACTTTTGGGAGACTTTATGGAAGAAGCTTGGCATTAACATGTCTTTTGGTTCAGCTTACCATCCTCAAACTGATGGTCAAACTGAGGTGGTTAATAGAACTTTAGGTAACCTTCTTAGGTGCCTAACTAAGGAGTATGGTCAGACTTGGGATGTTATCATCTCACAAGCAGAATATGCCTACAATGATAGCAAGAATAGGACTACCGGAAAGAGTCCTTTTGAAATTGTTTATGGCATGCACCCAAGAGGTGTGTGTGAACTAAGGTGTCTTGGAAACATGGATCAGATTAGTGGTCAAGCTGAAGACTTTGTACAAACCATGAAGGAGATTCAGGAGCAAGTCAAGAAGACTATTCAAGACAACACTCTAAAACTCAAAGCCAAGGTGGATGAAAAGAAGAAGGATGTTCAGTTTGCTGTTGGGGACTATGTGATGGTCCATTTGAACAAAGCAAGGCTTCAAAAAGGCATTCCTACTAAGTTACAGATGAAGAGGGTAGGGCCTTGCAAAATATTGGCTAAATATGGAGCAAATACCTATAAGGTAGATTTACCTTCTGATTTGGGCATATCCCCTATTTTTAATGTGCAAGACTTGGTGGCATACAAAGGTGACCCATCTCAGCTCAGTCTCGATGTTCATGAAGATCTTGAACTTGCTTCAACACCTACAAACAACAAGTTGGAGGTAGAAAAGGTGTTAGATTCAAGGGTAAAGAAGACTACAAGGCACAAGGTTTACATGGAACACCTCATCAAATGGAAGGAGAAACCAATTTCAGAGGCTACATGGGTTGCTGAGACAGAGTTCAAGAAGTTTGGCATACCTCTAGATTTGTTGCAAACTGATCCACCTTGAGTTCTTTGTTGGAGGGGGGAGTATGGTGCAGGAGCACCTAGGTAGGCTAAGTGTGAAACCTAGGTATTTCTTTATTTTTGGCTTTTAGTGATGCTAGCCACATCACTATTCTAATAATAGGTCCTATGTGGTCCTTAGGTGTGTTTAGGAGACTTGGCAAGACCCAAAGTGACCAAGTTGCTAGAAGTTGCCGACTATTGTCAACTAGGTGACTTAGGTCCGGAAAAGGATAAAATGGTCTAGAAAGGTTCCAATGGCTTTGAATTTTTTATTTGAAGTCATTTTATGCATATTATATGTCTACTTTGTTTTTGTGCCAAATTTGGAGGTCTAACTCCATGTAGAACAAAAGTTGCTGAAATGTTGTCATGTAGTCATGACAACATTTTCTTGCAAAAAGCAACTTTTTGGCATTTGTGTGTTTAGAACGTCCTAACTATTTAGAAGAGTTATGGAACTGATGGAGGAGCCTTTAAAAATGTGAGGACAGCCATTTTCAGGGGGTTGGACAAGTTGGTTTTGCATTTTGTACGAATTGAGCAAGTATTTTGTTGCCGGTTTTATGCATTTGAAGGCATTTTTAATAGAGGAGGATTGAATGGCCTGATTTTTGTGTTGGAAAAGTTCTGAAATATTGTTTTTAATCTTTTTGTAGTATTGGTTTGATCATTTTAATTCGTTTGCATTAGTGTAGAAAAATCTTTTTGTTCTTGGCAAGTTGCTGATCTGAACAGGGCTGCACTTAGAAAATGGGATCTTAGGGCCACTTCCCACCATTGGAAACCTCTGGTATTTTGGGGTTTGGAACTAGGATCCATGTACATTATGTATCAAGAAGGAGGGCCCTTGAAAGCATCATCAAGCATTTTTAAGGTGATGCCCTAGGCAAGCCAAATACAACTTGGCTAGGAATCACAGTTGGAAAATGAGTTATGGAGAAGATTGAGTGTACAAATACCTTAATCTGGCTGCACAACGAGTAATGAGAAGGTCTAACCTTGCTCCAGTCCAAAGGAGAGGTCTTGGAAAGGTGTCTAAGGTGGTTTTCCATCACAACAGCGATAAAGCACTTGAAATCCTCATTTTTGGCCTAAAACTGTACTTTCATTGTACGGAAAGTTTGGAGGCTAGAAAATTACAGAATCTTGAAGTACTCTAAAAAGGGTATCCAAAAATATAATTTTTTTGTAGGGTTGTTAAGAAGTTTTTCAAGAAATCTTGTTTCCAGCTATTTAGGAGGGCTAATTCCTAGTAGCCTTTTTGGAGCAATTTGGTGTATCTTCCCTAGTAGATTGAATGTGCCTATGAAATCAGCATTGTTTAGGGACATGGATGTTAGAAGGAGTCTAAAAAAACCCTAGATGAAGAACTGGTACCCTTGGAGCTATAGATGGACTTGAGGGTTAATAGTGGACTGGAGCCGGCTAGTAAGAAATTTGATGTTACTTTGTTGGTGTACCCCCAACTGAAGGATTAGGATCTCTTGAGCAAGGTCCTAGTAATTATAGGGTGTGAAGAAGCCCTAGTGGGTCTAGTGAATGACCTAAGGTAGCCCTGAGAGAGAGCTTGGGGTTTGGAAGCAAGGTTGGGGTGTTACATCAGAACTAGTTGTATTAGAAATTGTTTTTGATAACTATGATAGGTGAAAGGAAATTGAAATGGAGAGTGATGCAAAGGATTTATAAAAAATTTAAGTTGGGAAATAAATAAGCACCTAAGAAAGTCTATGTAGGGAAGAAACTATCTCTTAAAACTAGGTAGAATTTGGTTGATTTACTAAGAAGATATAGACATGTATTTTCTTGGTCATATGATGATTTGAAGGTCTATAGGGACTATATTTTTCAGCATTAAGTCTCATTGAAAGAGGAAGATAAACCTTTTAGATAAATATAGAGACCTATCAACCCAACTCTAGAACGAAAGATGTAGAAATCATTGAGCCAATCAAACATTCTTCGTGGGTATCAAACTTGGTTCCTATTAGCAAGAAAATTGGTGATATAATATTATGTGTTAACTTTAGGAATCTTAATATTTCTTCACTAAATGATAACTATGGTTTGCCAAATATGGAAGGTATGTTTTAAAGAGGCACTAGATCAAAGTTGATGTCTATGATGCACGAATTCTCTAGATACAAGTAGGTGGTTGTAAAGGAGCAAGAACAGTACACAAATGCATTCACAACACCTTAGGGAATATATGTTTATAACATAATGCCTTTTGGATTAAATAATGCTGGTGCTACCTTCTAGAGAGCCATGGATGCAGCCTTTGCATAAATAATTAATAAATTTTTAGTAGTGTATCAGCATAATTTGTTAACATACTCAAAAGATGAAAATGACTAGTGTATGCATCTTGAGAAAGCTATTCATCAGAGATCTTACATATGTTATCTCTTTAAATCCTAGGAATTTTTTCTTTGTTTTCATCGAAGATAAATTATTGGGTCACTTGGTTCTAAAAGGAGTAAGGATAGACTTAAAGAAGGTGAAACATATAGATAAAACTTAGAAGCCTTAGAATGTCAATGGCATTAGTAATTCTTTGGATAGATTAATTTTCTCAAGAGATTTTTAAGATTTGAATAAAGATTCTAAACTAATATGGGATGGTGAACCAAGTTTTTCTTTTCAAAAGATAAAGAAAGTAATAAAGGGTGCTCATCATTTAATAACTCCCAAATTATTCCAAGCCAATGCACATACTCTCATTTGCCTCATTCTATACTATTGCAGCAACCTTATTTTGTAAAAGAATGAGGATTGATATCAACAACCAATAGTAATTTTTAGTAAGTCCTTGTAGAATATAGAATTAAAGTATAACATTAATGAGAAGTGGGCCTATTCATTGGACAAAGCTATGAAGGCATTCAAATGCTATCTAATGGGAGCTATTGTGATTGCTTTTGTAGCTAGTGTTCCAGTAAAAGATATCTTCTCACAACAAGAAGTTTTAGGGAGAAGATATTGATGGGTCAATAGGATCCAAGAATTCAACATGTAAGAGGACAAGGACTTTCTAAACTAATGATAGAGACTAATTTTGAAGAATATAAAAAATCAAGCTTGATGATGATTACAAAAATGGATTGCTTGATATGGATACCTATGATTGGTACAGGGATATAATATTCTATTAATAATATATGAAGAATCCACTAGGATTGAGTGACAACCAAAAAAGAGCCTTAAAGCTACAACTTATTAGATATGTTACTATGAATGGACAACTATGGTGGAGGGGTATGGAAGGTGTGGTACTCGAGTGTGTTGATGAAGACCATTCAATGAAAATATTAAATGACATGCATAGTGGAATATGTGGAGGCCATTATATGGCTAAGAAAATAGCTCACAAGGTGATCAAATCTAGAGTTTGGTGACCCACTCTTTTAAAGGATGCATTTAAGCTTATGAAAAATTTGTGATACTTGTTAGAGATTGAGTGAAAAGTTCAAGTTTTTTTGAAATCTATCATTAAAACTAATAGAGTTGCAAGCAGCATTCTAACAATAGGTAATTGATTTTATACATGAGATTGAAAATAGGTCAAGTAGAAGACAACCCTAGATTCTTGTAGCTAATGACTCTTTTACAAAATGGATAGAGACAATTGCTAATAGAGATTCTACTAGCAATCTAGTATTGAATTTTCTTTTGAATAATATTATTGCTAGGTTTGGTTGTGCTGAGAAAATAGTCATAGATAATGTAATGTGTTTCAAATTTGAATATTACATGACTTTCTCTAAAAAATATGGTATTACTAGGTCCACTTAACCACCCTACCACCCCCAAGGAAATGGAGAGGCACAATCCAACAACAAGAGTTTACTAAAGATTATTAAGAGAATCTTGGATGAAAATAGAAAAACTTAGGATTCCAAATTACCATTGGCTCTATGGGATGTCAAGGCAACAATTAAAAAGGCCACAGGATGTCTACCATTTGATATGGTATATGGAATACAAGTCATAATACATAGGCAAGTTTTCTTAAGAGTTACCCTAGTTCATAATACATGCCCTTATTTTAAAATCAAAAGGCCTTTTCTTATTTGGAGCTCTTTTTGTGCTTATTAAAGTGAGATTTTGAATTTTTTTTAAAAGTACAACCATGTAACCAAGGTAATTGCATGGTCAAAGCACATCTTCAACCCTTAGTATTCTATGGTGCAACTACATGAAGCAGTCAAGATTTATTTGATCGAAGGACATTCTAAACTAAAAACATGTGAAGCTATCAAAGAAACATCAATCGCATGGTTGAAATTAAGCCATGACTGGGAAATGTAGTTACAAAAGGTGAAGAGAGTGTTTAATCATATGGTCCATTGGTTAAAAGGGATATTAAGAGCTTAAATCATGATTAAGTGATGTAGTCATGAATAAAGTAATAGATGCTTAGCCATGTTATCACACTGTTATAATGTAAAAGGTTAGATGTAGCTATGAATTGGCAAAAAAAAGTTTGAAACCTTTGTAAATTCCCTTGATTGCATAGTTCAAGGTAAAAATGTTATATCAAATGAAGATAGTGACTAGGTGAAGTAGCTCAAATACTACAAGAAGTAACATTTTTGCATGGTCACACAAGAAAAGGATTAAAGAGAAATGGTGCATGTGATGTTGTGACTCTTTAGTTGTTAAGGGTGATTATAGGGTCATGGGTAAGAAGTATTATTATTAAGATTCATAAGTGACCATGTGACAAAATTTAAGAAGGGCTAAAAAATCATGAAGACTCTCAGTCACATAGTTAGTTGTACAAAGCACAAAATAAGCTTCAAAGCACTGATGAGGTTTTGAAGTAATGATTGCTAGCGCAAAAGATTAGAGTGAAAAATTGACCATGATGTGATAACTAAATGTATTTGAAAGGTTGCAATCATTAATTCTTAAATATAAAAGTGAATGTTAAGAAGTTCACAATGATTAAAAAGAGTTGTACTATCAAAAAGTGCATGAAAAGGTTTTGAAAGGATGGCAGTACAAGAAGATTATGATGTTTTTGGAGATTTTGATAATTCTCATACATGTTGACATAAAGATACCATAGATGCCTTTTGTTTCTCAAATTTATATTAAAGAGTTGATGTAATGGATTTCTAATTATTATAGTTACACAATTCTTAGCTAAGAGATTGAGTGTGAAGAATTTTAAGAGTTTTAAGAGCTTCCAGAATTTGCTTTTGAAGAAATTTTTTCAAAAGTTGACTTTAGATTAATAGCACAAGAAGGAGAGATGATAGTGAAATTTGATGTTGAAGATACATCATAGACTACTAAGTAGTCTAAACTAAAGTTGGTAAGTTTATATGCTAAAGAATGGGTATATTTCCTTGGTTCATCTCATGCCCAAACCATGAATTCACATATTTTTGAGGACACCTACAACTTTTGTAGAGATGCAACTATAGCTAATACCAATGTAAATGAATTGTTCTAGTACTTCTACAACAATAGATTTTAAAAGCCACTAATCTATAACCCTTTGATAAGGAATATGGAATAATTGGTTATGTCAGAGGTTATAGTAGATGTGGGCCTGATGAAAGCTTTGATTAAATCATATAATACTACTAATAAAGAATTCCCATAAAAGGATATGAGTATCCTCTACAAACTAGACAAGGAGACATGTATTGAAGTCTTTGACCTAGGAGAACCAACGATCAGGCCTATTGAACAAGAAAAAATGAATGAAACCTTCAAGAATCACAAGACCTTATCCATTGGAAATGTCATGAAAAGACATATTCCCTAGGCTAAGAAAGAAAAAGGTGAGCTACCACAGAAGGTAAGAGAGTTTATGCCACTCATTTTTTTTTCAAATACTTCTAGTTTACTATATTTGAGGTACAAAAGGTAACTAGATTATATGGCATCATGAATACCCTAGGATACAATTATATTATGTATTTGGATATCCAAGATTGAAACCACAATACTCGTTATTATTTTGTGACACACATAATTAATGTGATGCATAATGAAATTGTAGCTACCTAGAAAAGAGATATAAGGAATTTTAAGTTTTTCCACTATTCACTTACTGATGCACATTATTCTATATAAGAATCTAGGGAATATAAGTCTAGCCTTCAAAGATGCTATAGAGGGGAATGGAGAGAAGTTTCTAGTGTAGATGTGGACTCAAATATGGTAGAGGTTTTAGCCCTTTCTAGAATCTATGACCCAAATGATTTGGTGAGGCATGTTCTCAAGAAAATGAGGAATTACACTCTCCCTAATAAAAAAAACCTAATTAGAAGGAGGATGTAATTATGAATTCTCTAGAGATAGAGGTTTGTAGAGATAGAACATTTAGATGGAAGGAAATAATGAGAATAGAAGAAGCCATGAAAGCAACAATACCATCTTTTAAAGGATTCTACCATGAAGCAAGATATTTGGACAGGTACAAGTGCCTAGATAATTTTGATTTAATAATGTCATAGGTTCCTATAGAAATAAAAAATAGAGAAGAGCCCCAATCTCCTCAACTTGAGGATGTAATTGAAAAATAAGTTGACAATGATCAACCAAAAAATCCTCATGGGCTCAAGGAAAGAAGAAGAAAATATTGATAGAGATTCCTCACAAGGTTATAGGAAAGGCATTATAGATTTTGCCTAGAGGGTCACAATATTTTGACACTATTAGACATAATTTTTTGGTAAAATGGACTAGGGAACATGACAATTCCCAAACTGTGCTACAAATCCAAATGCTTGATGAAAGAATAATTTAGGCTCAAGAATTTATGAAGGTTGATGACTTCATAAATTTAGAAGAATTTAAATCATTTTTCTATAAGGTCAAGAAAGATGAGCTTAAAGTGTAGCTACAACCAAGAGACTCCCATGAGAAGACTACTCAAATAGTATAGAGGTTGTAGGAATATGACCCAAATAGTGAGACCCTCATTGTTGATGAAGTTAGAGAGATGGGGAAAATAAGAGGAATGCTTCTCTTTCCTGGTTGGGTGATCAACTCATCTTTCATGCTCAACCAAGTCAAAAGGAAAGACAAATGAGCCTCTTTTGAGGAGATTGCTATTGCTAGTGAGCTGCAAGGGTTGGGTTTCAACTTAGACAATAGGAAAATGCTAGTACAGAGCATGAATCCTAAGGGTGACAAACCAACTCTTATGAGATAAGAGATTCTCCCCAAGGAAATGTCACATTCTAGCATGTTACCACTATTTCTAATGACTAGATACATAATGTTAGGAACATAACATCATTGATGGGGAAGGGAAAACTTAATATGCTTGAAGAGTAGTTGTACCAAACATACAACATATCCATTGATCGTAGGAGAAAATATGAGGATGGGCTCAATAGAACCTATTTGTTAGAGTAGAGATTTTCCAACTTTGATGAAGAGGACCTGAGAAACTTGAGGAATGTGACAAAGCCTATCAAAGAGGTCAAAGACCATAGAGCTAAAAAAAACTTTGATACAACAGACATGGGAGACAACCAATAGATGGACATTAGCAAATGGGATGGTGAAAAGGAAGTATAAATTAGGACAATTTAGAACCTGAAGATAGGTCCCCTAAAGCATGCCTCACAAAATGTACATACTAGTTATATTGTTTTACAAGGTGTTGAGTTTCAATGTTCAAAGGAATTATCATTATTGTCCCCTTTATTTACAACACGAGGCCCTTATACACAATTGTTTTATAGTTTGGTACCTTTGCTAACCCAAAAGAAGGAACTACCTAAGGGAGCAATTATCCCTGTTAGAAAAATGATTAACATAGTAAAAGGATTAAATGGTTTTTTCTCTAGAAAATTTTATGTAGTCCAAAATAAAATGAAGATAATTGCTACAAGGAATCCCAATTTTATACCAAGTGTCATTGATGAGAATTGTCATGCCCAGAACTACGAGGGCAAAAACACACATAATTTTTTTTTGAATAACGATAAAATTACTCTAAGTTTGAACATGATTGTGATTACAGTTTAAGTCAATTTCTCTACATCACGTCTTAAGATTATAAACAAGAGGATGGTTATATTATTAAGATTTGAAACTTTAGTTATAAGATTTATATCGATAAACTTATGTTCTTACATTAAATTTTAATAATAAGAAAGCAATTATTTAAATGACAAAGCAAATGTATTCGAGTTTAGATTCATTGAGAATGTATAATCAAAATCAACTATAAAACTCTTAGACAATAATCAGTTTACAACTAATCGATATTGAAAGGTCACTTTAAGGAAAAACAATTTAACTAGAATTAAAGCATATTATATATATATAATTTATTAACCTTAAACATTTCAACTATTTAAACATAAAAATTAACTATCTAATCTTACTAAATTTGCATGATGATAGAACCTAAAATTTAGTATTAATTTATCATGATGCTTATAACAAAATTTAACTTAACCTTGTAATTCAAATAAAATCACCATTCAGATACCAATTCGATTTATGCTAAATTAAAACTATGATTGCAACTAAACTATATTAAAAAGATAAATTTATTTAAAATAAATACTAACTAAATTAAAATCTAAACTATATTACATTTAATATAATTTTGATGCTAAACTAACTTTAATTTTAAAGAAGACATTTACCAAACTAAACAAAAATTGCATTTAAATATCTATATATAAACATATAGAACACTAACCAAATTTAGTTAACTAACCTAACTAATCTAAATATATCGAAGAAAATAAGAAATAAAAAAAAACATATATAATTTAATGCAATATTGCACTATTATAATTTAGAATAAAACTTATAATAATTGACACAATATTTTAAATTATATAAAACTTACTAACTTACACTAAAATCAACTATCTTAAAAAAAATTAACTAAACATATAATAACAACTTAAATCTTAACTATCTTAACTTTGCACTAGACTTAAAACTTAAACTAACTAAATCTACCACATAATACTAACCTATTACTAACAAACATATCTAACACCCTACACTAACCCTACCATCCCCCCCCCCTAAGCCCATCCTAACCCCATGCCCCACTTGGGCAAGCGCTTCCCAAGTGCTGTCCTTGGGACAGCGCTCTGCCCAAGGGAGCCGTGTCCGACCCCCCCCCCCCCCCTTCCCCCAATAAACATGCGATCCAAGAGGGTAGCAAGTGGAAGGAAACAAGATCAAATTACTTGCAAATTTTTTATTTTAAACACATAACTTTAATGCCTTCCCTCCAATCTGAGCACCCAATTTGGAGGAAGATAGTGATGGGACATGGTGACATCATCATGTGGGATGACAGTTTGACTTGCCCCAAATATTCATTGATAAAGTTTTATAGGTGAGAGTTAGGATATTAAGGATGTCTACTAAAACTATATTATTTTTTTCATAATGAATAGAATTTGGTTTTAGATTTTATTTTATTTTATTGTCATGTGAATATTTTAATAGTCTGTAATAGCATCAACCAAATTTTGAGTTTTTCATACAATTTCCAGAATGAAAATGTGCTTCTATAGGCCTCTTTTATATGTATTTTTGAAAACTTATTTGATGGTTAAGGTCTTACTATATAGTCTTATAGAATTGGTGTTTTAATTCTTAAATGATATTAATCTACCACCTTTTTATGCATTATGCTCAACAAATCAACTATTGCAAGATCATCAAAATCTATGCAAATTTCTTATGACTTCCTGCTTAATAATTTTCATGCACCTCAGATGCTATGTATTTCAATGATACCTACATTTCATGAAATAACCATCTACATATTCATTTAACTATCTATTATATCTGATGGATCAACATTGGAACAACATAATGACTAAACTAGTCTTAAGGCAATTGAGAAAATAAGAGATCAAAATGATAATGCTCTATTCATTTTGATGGGAGTATCAAGACACACCAAGTTCTTTCCTCTATTATGTTTTGAAATTTAAGTTTGGATAACTTAACATGATTCTTTCCTACATGTTCTTGCAATTTCACTTTCAACACAACCATCCATAAACTAAATCATACCAAGCTCAAAGGAGATACCATACATTTACAATTTGAATCTTGCATAATTGCACATCATTGTTTCATCTTATCTTTGATACACATTCATATGACAACATAGAATACGAAAATTTTAAGAGAAGCAAAATTTACTCAATCACTTATTTTATTATCAACCTGATTCAAGGGCTCGGCCTGGAAAGAACCAGGAAGAAAACCCGGCTTCGTTGCCATTTACAATAAGGTTTAAAATACAATTTACAATAGGATCTCAATCCCAAATTTCAACAATTACATCAAATTTTTCCTCATGATCAAAATTAAGGAATTTGCAATGTTTTCTGAATCTCTTTTCAAGAACCATGGAGTGTTGAGATAATGGGTGTTGCACACATTGCATGATATTGTTATATTTTATTATTTTATTTTATTATGTAATGTTGTACCTAGATGGACGTGCAACATGTAAAGATTCCCATAGAATATTCTTGATGAGTTATATTATAACATTGTGATAATATTTGATGTAATTATTTAATATTGGGGGAAAAGAATTAAATGCCCAATATTAAATGTGGGGTCAGTGGGTTAGGTAGCACATGGTTTATGTAATACCACTTGGTGGTTTTTGTGGGACTTGCTACTATATAAGCAACCACAAGGGTAGTTTTTGTAGAGAGAGGAAAAAGAGTGACAAGGAGAAGACAAAAGGCAAGAGTCGAGCGGGACAAGGCTTGACAAGTTAGCCAAGGGAGCATTTGTGAAGGTTGAAAGCATGGCATGGGATGTGTGGATTCATGCTTGTTCACATAGTTTTCTCGGTTGTGGCTATGGCCATGAAGGCTTCCATGGTTGTATGGCAATGGTATTTTTTGCTAAATAATACATGGTGATGGATGCTTTTGGAGGCTGAGTTTTTCCCTCAATAAGGGTTTCTCAGGGTATATCTTGTGTCACAATTTTGTGGGTATGTTGTCTATTCTCTTGCATGTGGATTTTAATTTCATGTTTATTTTAGATCTATTATGGGTTATGTGGAAATGGTGGTTATATTCTTTATTGCCAAGTTTCCTTACAAGTGGTATCAGAGCTATGGTTTTATTATTGTAACCCTAGATTTAATCCATGGGAATGCATGAGAGGATAAAAGAAAGGGCAAGATATATGAGCTTTTTATTGCAGATCTAAGGGTTTTGGATTTGCTGTTATGATGGGATGTTAAAATATTTGGGCATGTGAAATTGTTGGACAAAAGAGTTTTTCGGATGTTTCATTTAAATGAGGGTTTTGGGGGGGGTAGCATGTAGAAATGACCTCCTGGGTAAAAATAGACCTCACCATTGGATCCGGGTTGACATTTCTATAAATTTTGATATATAATATGCCCTAATTTGGTCATGTTTAAAGGAAATGAAAGAGTTTTTTGGTTTCAGCCCATGATGGCCGTCAAATTTAATCCCGTCGGAATTTTCGTCATTGAAAAAATAAAAAATGAAAAATCGTACTGAAAATGGTAAAAAGACTGTCTTAGTAAAACGGCCATAACTTTCTCTCAAAATATCAAATTTTAGAGTTCTTATAGGCGTTGAAAAGGTAATTCAGAGAACTACAACATGGTGTAGGTTTGGTTTTGTGATTTTAAAATTTTGTTAGGTTTTCAGAGCCCTAAAGTCAGATGTTATTTATTTTGAGCACAGATTAGGGCTAAACTTGGGCATACGGAGTCAGATTTTTGACTTCAAGTAGTCAACGGAAAGCTCTTGGAGAGCTCTACACATTGGTTTAGATTTGGTGCAGGTTTGGCATGATTTATTTGGTGATATATTGATCTGAACAGTTTATAGACATATTTTGACTATGGTAACATTGTGAGTTTATGGCATTGGAGATTTAAGATTTGATTTCATTGTATACTCAGTTCATATTTTAGATTGGTCTCATAATGATATGGTTATCAGTTTTTGGTTTGGATATGCATGATGACTTGTTGGGTCTACAAGTTGTGCAGTGTTGTAAGCGGTCTATACTTACAGGTTGCATTTATAGCTTGGTTATGGGTTGTCTTTGCCCACTGATCTTTCATTATTGATGCATATTCAGATTGGTGGCTTGGATTTGGGTTGTCTATGCCCTAAGTCACATGATTTACTATTTTCTTCATGTAGAAGGGATGAGATGTTGTTACCAGGTACAGTCATAGTGGAGGATTGTGGTTGACTATTTTATGCTGACAGGTTGGACACTTTGAGAGCCAGATGCTCGGTTCATGGATGTGATCATGGTGTCATGGATTTTGGCATGACATGATTGGTTATACAGGTACATCCTTGATGTTCATTAGCTTGGATTTCTGATTCAGTTATAGTGGTATATCTTCTTGGTTGAGGGTCATGGTTATTTGGTTTCTTTTAAGGAGCTCATGATGTGCACTTTGAGTTCTTTGATGGTTTGATGCCTTGGTTGATTCTCATGGTTAGAGGATGGTTGTTTTTTATCATGATGTCATGGATAGCTTGGATACATGGTTTAGTGGGAGCTTGTGACAGTGATGGGTTGATAGTGCAGGATTAGTTCCTGGCTTGGTTTATATCTTCTTGGTTTGGAGAGGATGGATTTTATGATGCCATAGGTGACTTGGTACCACAGTTGAGTGGGAGTTGTTGACATTGATATATTTATTGAGTGTTTATAGATGTTGGAGGTTTGTCTTAGATCCTGTTACTGTAGAAGCGTCTTAGACATTTGCATGGTGCACTTGTTATCTTCATGGTGTGTGAAGATGGTTAGATCTTGAGGACTCATGGAGTTCTTGGTTATCTTCATGGTGTATGGAGATGGTTCTTCCTGGTATGTGGAGATGGTTTTCTTCATGGTGTGTGGAGATGGTTGCATCTTGAGGACTCACAGGGTTCTTGGCAAAGGTGTGGTTTATGCTTTTATTTGGCATGTTATCCTTGGTATGAGGATGGTTTCATTATTATGTCATGGTATACTCTTGATACATGTTTAGAGTTGTGACAAGTTATGATATGTTCATGTAGAGCATGTTATCTCTTCAGTTGAGATGGTAAGATCATGTTGTCATGTTTATGTTCCTGAGGCCATAGTTGGAACTTTGACATTGATCTTGGTTTAGTTTTTTGGTATTGAGTACACTAATCATAAGCTGGATACTTCATGATATTGCTATGTTCCATTTGGAGTTGGCATGGATTGATTGGTTACAGGTGCTCATGGATACTTAGAGACGGTGGTGATGCTGATTTCTCTTGGATTAGAGAAGTATTTGTTGGGATGGTTGATGGTTTCAACAAGAATTCCACGGGGCAGTCACCTGATATGGACTTGAGAGGAGATTGTTCTTAGATGAGTCTTGGTTGGAGACTTGGGTACCTTGATGAGCATTCTCATTCCCCACTCTTGGTCTACTCGGCGGTTTGCTACTTGAGAGGTATAGCCCATTGTTTCTCTCAGTTGCATTATATTTATGCTTGTCTTTCATGGATATGGATCTTGAGCTATGGTACATGAGTTAGTTCTGGAGGGTTCATTTGAGAGATGGTTTAGCATTGGTTATCTCCATGTGCATATGTTGTTATCCTGGTTGAGTTTGGGAGATGGTTTTATATTGGGCATTTTCCTTTGTTTAGGAATGGTTTTATGAGTTTGATCTTCTTGTGAGAGGCTTACATCCATGATTAGTTATATGGTATGCTTTGGATGTTGTTGAGGATTCTTGTTGGGGTTTTATGAAGGAGATCATACTTGCATAGTTTACATCTAGAGGTGTGTGTAGAAGGACATGATACAGGTTATGATTTGCATGGTTTCTCTGGTCTTGGTTATCTTCCTGGATGTTCAGTTTTTCTTACATTAGATTTGAGATTGGTTAGAGATTGTGATCACTGGTTTGTGCTCATGTATGTCATGTGAGAGATGACATGGTTATTCCTTTATCTGTTTCCTCTGTTGGTTGTGGAGAATTTGGGAGACTATTGGAGACTTGTTATGAGAGTTGTTCTTGCAGGATATTAGTTTATGTATTGTGGATGTCCTTGATACTACATGGATTCACTTCTTTGAGATGTGTTGAGTGGATTGGTTATAGATTTGACACTATCTTTTGCAGTGGGAGCTTCTTGGTATATATGTGGCAGGTATTGCTCTTGAGGCTTGTGATTACAGGTTATAGATTGGATATGTCAGTGATATGAGATTCACTTGTTATACCTTTGAGGTATGGATAGTTGGATGGGTTTGGCACTTTGCTGTGGGTGCTATTTCAACTATGGATATTTTGACAACTACAGATACATGTGATTACCTTTGGATCAGGTTATTTGTGCTTGAAATTTTAGTTGGTACAGGATTTTATGATCTTCTAATGCGACAGGTTGGGTGGCTTCCTCTTTGGATGGCTTCTATGTATGTCCAGTGGGAGTGGCATAATAGGAGGTGAGATCATTCATGTTTGAGATGCTGGATACTTTTATTTTGTTGCGGGTACCAAGATGGAGCACTTGGTGTATTTTGATCCATGATGGTGGATGTGCTAGGAGGGATTGTTCCCTTGTTCATTTTATTTGGCTATGGATTGACCCTATGCAATGTATACAACAAGTGGGAGATTGTTGAGATAATGGGTGTTGCACACATTGCATGATATTGTTATATTTTATTATTTTATTTTATTATGTAATGTTGTGCCTAGATGGATGTGCAACATGTAAATATTCCCATAGAATATTCTTGATGAGTTATATTGTAACATTGTGATAATATTTGATGTAATTATTTAATATTGGGGGAAAAGAATTAAATGCCCAATATTAAATGTGGGGTTAGTGGGTTAGGTAGCACATGGTTTATGTAATACCACTTGGTGGTTTTTGTGGGACTTGCTACTATATAAGCAACCACAAGGGTAGTTGTTGTAGAGAGAGGAAAAAAAGTGACAAGGAGAAGACAAAAGGCAAGAGTCGAGCGGGACAAGGCTTAACAAGTTAGCCAAGGGAGCATTTGTGAAGGTTGAAAGCATGGCATGGGATGTGTGGATTCATGCTTGTTCACATAGTTTGCTCAGTTGTGGCTATGGCCATGAAGGCTTCCATGGTTGTATGGCAATGGTATTTTTTGCTGAATAATACATGGTGATGGATGCTTTTGGAGGCTGGGTTTTTCCCTCAATAAGGGTTTCCTAGGGTATATCTTGTGTCACAATTTTGTGGGTATGTTGTCTATTCTCTTGCATGTGGATTTTAATTTCATGTTTATTTTAGATCTATTATGGGTTATGTGGAAACGATGGTTATATTATTTATTGCCAAGTTTCCTCACATGGAGGAAATCAATAACTGATCGGGTGACAACCAAGCAGAACCAAAAGAAAATCAAACATGCATAATCATACATGGTTTACACAATAGGATTCACAATGAATCAAGACTAGGGAAAGGTGGATTCTTCCAACAGGAGAAGTCAAGTACAACACCAATTCAGATGCCCAATCGGGGCTGATAACCAAGAACTTCCATTCTTCCATTTAAACATGCCATACTCATACTAGGTTTGTGCTGATAGGTAGGGGCCCATAACACCCTACCCTTTATCCCTCTTCTCATCCTGAGAAGAGACTCTACACTGGTTGGAGTCCAACTAAACAGACCTTTCCCAAAATTGGTCACTTCTGCCCTCTCCAAGGGTGAGTAATACCAAAACACCCATGCAAGGAAAACTTAAAATTTCAAACATAAACAAGAAAGGAAAAACAACCAAAATAACATGGTTTTCAAATCTTCCCAACATACCCACATCCATATAAACAGTGAAACAACAACAAGGTAACATGAACATGAAACAAAACATAAAAATTGAATAGGGTAGATGAGAAATTTCCTACCTTCACAAAGAGGTAATGGCAATGAACAAGTTTGAGTAGAGTATCCCTTTCCTTCCTTCAACCTTCAAGCATTCCTCTCTAAATGTAGAGATTGGGTAACCACCCCCACTAGTCTAATGAAGGCCTCTAAATAAGCCTCCAACTCAACCACCCAAAAGGAGCAATAACTACACCCACCCACCTACAAATCTAGATGCTCCTAACTCAACCCACACCATGGTTAGACACAAAAAGGAGGTGGGGTAAGACAACTCATGAAAACCACTTGCAATTTTTGCATAAGGGCAAAAAGAGACTTTTTGAGTGGCCTCAAAAGTCAACAAAAGGGGCTTAGGGGTTGGAAAAGACCCCTAACCCATACCCATACCCCTTGGGTATAATTATTTCATGTTATGAAGCCTTAGGAATAGGTTTAGAGCCAAAAAAAGGCTAGGAAATAATTAGGACCAACTAACAACTCTAACAAAGCAGACTAAGCACTAAACCAAATTAAGGGTGACTAAACTTGATTAAGAACCAAATTAGCAAACTGACATTGACTAAAACTGACTTAGGTCCAAAGGCTACACAAAAACCCTAGCTAGCATGCAAAGAACATAACAATTCACGGGTGTCAAGCGACACCTAAAGAACATAATTACGAGACATTCACATTTACTAAACATGGAAAGATAGATACATACATCTCACAATACAATATGAAAATTATGAACAGCAAGGTTTCCAAAATTAACACATAGTGATCAGTTCTATTCCTCCATTGATTTTCTCAGCTAAAATTATCTTTACACTCATTGCACACATCAATAGTCCCGAAAAATCACATGTACATACGTATCCAAAATTTACATAAATTGAAACATACATAAATCAGGGTTTCTTGCATCCTACTTATATCCTTAATCATAAAGATTCCAAAATCAATGTGTTAATCCTACATTTTACTTAATTCATCACATACATATACATAAAGCATTAAATGACGGACATCAATATCTGAAAACAACATCACACAACATGAAATAATATGATATGTTCAAGTATCTGATAGTGTCTCGACCATCTCGAGTCGTGAGTAACAAAATGATAAAATAACAACTAGGGCTACGGAGGGTTGGGGCGAGGCCTCACAAGAATGGAATCATAAAGGAATGACAATAGTTGTTTTCTTCCTTTGAGGATATTTTGAGACATCCACAGTTTCTTTTTTTTTCTTTTTTTGTCAAAAGTGGGTGAACCACTAAATATATTATTTTTACTAAAATTGGTTCAAGAGCTCAACTAGGAAAGAACTAGAAAGAAAACCCAACATCATCACAATATGTATAAGTATTAATCATTGATATATTATAGCATATTTTGTATCAATGAATGTAAACAAAATTACAAAATAAGGGGACAACAAGGCCAAATAGGCATGAAGGTCCCAAACTTGACTAAAAATAAAAAAATGATTATAAACATGCCATTTGTCAAAATATCCCCCAAATGCAATAACTTAAAACTTTTTTTAAAAAATTCCTCCATATCCTTGCGAGAAACAACATTAGAAGAAGTTTAGGTCAAACCAATTTGTAGAGAATGTCCCCACCCAAAAACCAAACTTGTCACTAGTGTAACCTCCTAGCCCGATCCTAAACTAGTAGCAACATCAACTATAGCATTTGTGATAGGAGGTTTCTACTAATACACCTGAGAATCAAACATGGGGACATTTGTGGTAGAGGTAAAGGAAATAATAGATGCTAAATGGAATAAATGTTTAGATGAACTAAAAAGCATCTGAGATTTACCTAGCTAGATATTGATACTGATATTTCTATTTGGGAGGTTGTAGCTAAGATAAATGTATAACCATCCAGAGATAGTAATTAAACAACCAGAATAATAACTAAAAGGTAGAAGGGACAAAATAGAGAAAAAATAATGAGAAGGGACTATTTCCCCTCTTTTTTCTCAACATATATTTAGGTTATTTAGGTAGAAGGGACAAAATAGAGAAAAAATAGAGTTAACTATATCATTTTTGGTTATATTTAGGGCTAGAACATTTATCAAAAATATATATTACTGAGAGGGGGTGGGGTGAACCAGTATTCTACAAACTTTTTCCCATAACAAAATAATGTTAATTACTATATAACATGCAAATGAAAGTATACTAACAATATTGTATAGTAAATAAATCCATTCAAAAAGAGAACTCATAATATTGTATCTTGTTAACTAGGGAAAGTCTAGTGAAGGGAAAACCCTAGTGGAGATAATACCCACAAAATGATCCACTAAACAAAAGAATCCTATTTAGGATATTGACTCTATTATGAGTATATGCAATACATATAGTGTCTTAGTCCTTGTTAGAGGACTAGGCCTTATTAAAAGCCTCAACCATGTTAGGCATTGGTATAAAAAAATGTATGCAAGATGAGCTCACTTCCCAAACATACAATTATACAATGTAGTTCTTAAATACAAAAGAGATAGATATGAAAACATCTTTGCTATTTTTGGATTTACTTAACATATCTCTGATCTTACATTAGAATTTTCATCACATGTCCTTTATATAAGTTAAAATGTTATAATGTTCCATACTTTACTTCACTATTTATAATTTTATAATCACATGTTCCATTATATCTTACATTTTAGCAAAACTCTATCCAATCAAACTTGAAGCAATCAGATGATTTGTATAGTACAAAAATAACTCTTGTTAAAATAGGGTTAACATCTATGATGTGATCCATAATTAGTTAAGTAATTATTTCATACCCAAAATAATTCCTTAACCTTTAATTCACCTTCTATTGTTGTTATTTATTCTATTATCTTCATTTCCTTTACTTATAAAACTAATTTTTTTTGGTGTATTGTCTATACCATACTATGCACTAAACCACATCATTAGGAAAATTTTTACTACATGTGCTTAACTATGCACATGAAAAATATCTCTGTAGAATGCACAATACCAAAAATTATCTTTGTACCACCAAAGAAACTATCCAGCACTTAGTCAATTTTTTGTCATAGACTATGACATCTTTAACTATGATTTCTTTAACTATACATTCTACATCTCATGCTAAGATATTTGTTTCTATAAATAAAAACCCTAATTATACTTAGTTATCCATATTTCTGACAATCTCCCCCTTTGGAATTGATGGCAACATATAGGAAAATTGGCTAAGTCCAAAAATGTTATTAAAAAAACTTCAAAATTGGGCTTCAAACCTTTGCAAAATTTCAAAATTTAAACTTTCTAGATCATAAAACTATAACCATATTTCATTATAGCTTCTTATACTATAATACTAATCCCCCTTAATATATTACTATTACTCCCTTTACATAATAATATATATTATTTTCCTATATTCTTCTCCCCCTTTGACATCAATGACAAAAGTGTTAAAAACTTGCATACATGTAAAAGTTTTGGTTCATTGTCTCTTTTCTAGGTTGTTAAATGAGACTTAGTCTTAAAAACTTACTATGATACTCTTCAAATTCTTCTCCCATGTATCTTTCTCTCCATCTGATATGCTTAGGAGAGCACATAACCCATAAGATGCAATTTCCATTGCATTCAAGTCTAAATAAATGAATTTATTAGAAGATATCTTTTCTTGTAGAAAATTCTCTACCTAGTACCAAATTGTGCTTACCTTCATTGATAGGCATTCTCTTAGGAATGAGAACCTTTTAGAAATCCTTTTTTTTTTTACTTCAAATAGACTTATTTCATCATAAGTATTGCTGACTTGTTTTTCAATTTCTTCAATCTTAACACTAGGTTGGCTGAGATGATCTGCTAATTCCTTGACTTCATCATGCTTTTTCTTCATCTCCATATCAATGTACTTGGTGAAATTGAAGGACATGGCATATTTAACATATAATTTCTTTCCTTCAAGTTTGCATCTTCTCAAATCATTGATGCAAGCATGAAGAGATGCAAAGTAATTTTTGATGTTTAGAAATAAGGTATCAAACATCCAAGCATTATTCTTTTCTTGTACCTGAGCTACTGATACCTCTAACAAATTTTTGAATTCAACATCAAATACTTGGATCATAGCCTTAGCTCTATCCTCTTCTGAGGCCTCACATGATCCATCATAGTACCAATGAGATAATTGCATTACGGTGATTTTAATCCTATGTTTTGATACACTTTTGAGGCTGTAGGGTTATGTCATTTTGATATCTGCATTTTGATGATCTACAATTACTTCCACATATTATGACCTAATTGATGCATTTAATGATTCTATTCATGTTTTAAGCTATTGACATTGCTTTAATATAAATTGAATGGTAGAAATGCTTGTAATGTAAGAAGGTAATGTTGAAGTGGAAATTAGAGTTAAAAGATAAATTTTGTTATGCATTGAGACCTAACCCGCATACCTAGGGATTCAATAGTTGTGGATTCAACATCTTGTCGCGATGATAAAAATAGACTATGAAGTTATTCAGAATATTAAATTGACCATGTTATGTTGATAAGTAAAGTTTTATGTTATAGTATTTTGAGCATTTTACATGGAAAATTATTAGAAGAAGTAATTTAATTGGAAGGAATGAAGTATGGAACTCAAATGTCAAATGTGATATGTAAGTTTTGATATTTTAATATTTTTAAGGTTATATTTGAAATGATTAAGAAAGGGAAAGTTAATTTGAGATGATGAAATATATACAAGCCTAATGTTGAATGAGATAATGATTTATTTTACATATGCTTATATGATTTTCTTGGACTACTGATGCTCAAGTTTAGTGTGCAAGAATTTGACCATGGGTTTAAAGGGGAATTAAGGCTCAAACTACTACAAACATGACATAGCCAAGGTTGAATCAGTGGAAAAGATTCAAACCCCATTGTAATGTGTTTTATTTCGTATATGTGAATTGTATGTGTGCGTAGTAGCCTAGTTCATGTATTATTATAAAACAAGTCATTTTTAATGTAATGTGATATTTCGTGTGTGTCACTTGACACTTGTGTGGTCCATGTGGAGATGTCATGTCATTCAAAGTTTTTCAAGAAGTAATCTAACCTAAACCTAACCCCGATGAAGAACCCAAGTTAAGCTCACATAGAAAAATGCCATGAGGAGTCTCAATCAAAGGAAATTCGAATTTGGACTTGGCTAGGGTTTTTAAGGGTCATTAGGTGGTCCCAAAGTGTCTTTTAGGTGAGATTAAGTTATCCATATGATAGTACAACAAGTTAGAGGCCTAATTTTGATCATGTGAGTGCCTAGACAACCTAGAGGGCCCATTTATCCATGCATTCTTTCATCAATTCGAATTTGTAGTTGCCATATCTATGTTCCCACTAAGTTAAAAATAAAAAGGTTAGAGGAGACAAGTTGGTAAGAAGTAGTGGCTTAGTGTTTTTGCAAAAATAAGTTAGTGGGAAGGCTTTATTAGGGGGTCTTGGCCAACTATTGTGGTGTCTACCCACTCTCTAATTTTAGAGATACTTAGGTTTTGGAGGGAGAGGGGGGGAGCTCTACTACAACTATCCTTACCCTAGCTTGGACCAAGGTTGGTATCTCAAACTTTCTTCTTTTCCATTTCTTTCTTTTAGCATGGTTAAGCAAATCTGCAAGTGTGGAGTTTATCAATGGAGTATACATTGCATTGCATTGTTGAGTAGCATTCATGTAAGTGTTTGAATGGTGTCCATTCCATGTAGATTAGTGTGACACCATTGTGCATCTTGTTGTATTGTGCGGAGTATTGTGAGAATGAGGTTTGGATTTCCTCTATTTCCTTGTTGTATTATGGGAGTTGATATTGTGTTGTGAAAATGTGATGTGCTCTTGAAAATTTCTCATTTTATTTCTACTTGTTTTTGTTTTCTTGTTTGTGCTTGAGTGTTGTTATGGGTGTGGGACTTATACTCACCCTTGTGGCAAGGGAAGAGAAGTCCAGGGTGAATGGGCAACAATTGGATTGCATAGTTGAGGACCTTGGAGTATGGGCTCCATTGTATGCCATTGTCATATTCATATTTTGCCTTGGGGGAGGATAAAAGAAAAATGGTGAGAAAGGAAGTAAATGAAGTATGGGTTTGTAGGAAGCTAAAGCTATTTGTTGTGTGTGGTGAAGGATGTTGTGTTGGTAGTGTGTGGTCGAAGATGTTTATGAAGCCCCGAAAGGGCATTGTATTTTGTTGATTTAGCCCTGAAAGGGCATGATTTTACAGCAAATATGATATGAAATGGTAAACCTCCTTGTGTTTCCACCTTCACCCTATGTTCAAGGTTCCAATGGTGAACCTTTGTGAAATATCCTTGGGATGGGATTTGTTGAAGTCTTGATATGTGGTGTATATGTTTCTTACAAGTGTGTATGTGAATCCTGGTTTGAGCCTTGTTCCCCTATCACGAGGGTGGTTTATTTGAGGCCTATGGTTGGGTAGAAAGCACCCATGGTCCTTGTTATTTTGTTGTGATGCATTTGTAGGTTCTTAGAGAAAGATCTATGAAACTGGGAGTCCTTGTTATCTTCCATGTGAATAGGAGGAGAAGAAAATATTGCATTGAGATGAGATAGAGAGAAAACTCCATCTTGTTATGTGAGCCTAAATGTATTGTAAGAGAAAGCTACTATCTTGGTTTGATTGTCAATGGAAAGGTTGTGAGTGCTCATGTGTAGTAAAAGTATTTTCCATTGTGTATATTATGATATGTTGATTTCACCACCTTTTGTGTATCATGAGAGAATCACTGAAGATAAATTCATTGTAATAATATTGTTGTTTTATTATATAGGAACACCAATCAGGGATTCAAAATACTTGATGCTCTTGAGTGGAATGCAAAAGAAATTTGATATCATAGAAGAGATATATTGATAGGAAGATTTTCTTTGTCAAATGTTATTATCATCTCAAGTTCTATAGCATATTAGTTGAGTTCCAGTTAAATATTGCATGAGAATACTCTAGTTTCTTGAAGTCTAGTGTTGAAATAGGGGTAGTTATAAAGTTGCAATTGGTAGTAACAGTTTTTGAAGATAGCTTAATTTCATGGAGATTGATGACATGAAGTATTTAATTATTTGATACAATAAAATTCTAGAGATCCATTCTGAAATATGATTTCATTAGCAATATGATGGTTTGATATATGAAAGATTATTTATTAGATTAGGAAATGTTAATCTATGGTGCAATTATAAACCAACACCAATTCATTTTTTAACAGTTATTGAGAATGCATGGAAGAAGCTAGTTAAATAGCATAGTTTAAATGAAACCTGAAGGTGTATGTTTACATTCTAGAAAATGTATGGGCAAACTTAAGAAAAGACTCCTTTGATTATAGACAATAAAAAAATAGACTTGAAATAAAATAATAAATTTGAATTGGCAAGCTAAAAGAAAGGAAATCAATTTTTAAATCTTTCATAATAAATAAATGTCATACTTGGTCCTAGTCCATGATATGACCCTATGCAAGAAATATATACATATAATAATCAAGCAAATAAAAAAACAAAGTTATAAACTTCTAAATTAACCTAACACAATAAATGGGAGAAATTATATTTTATCCAAGCTATTACCTATTATCTAAGCTTTGGAGCTAATGAATAGAATAAATTCATTATTTAACCCACCTAGCCGTTCACTCCTTTCATCTACCACCAAGCAAGAAATGACTAAGACAAGAATATAATAATTTTTTTAAAAAGAAGAAAACCACTTAGGTGTTTATATGCCTTAGAAAACATATATAAACAATACCTATGCTAAATGTCATCATGATTCAGACAAGTGTTAGAAAACACCCACCATGTACTATAGGCACCTTGTCCTCATGCAAATTCAACATGGTATATTTTATACTTTTTTTCACCCATGATATCTTGCCTAGGAAAGAATGCCAACTACAACAATTATGAGTTTTGTTGGAAGTCTACTTGGATGGGATTTGGTGCAGTGTCTGAAGTTTGTACAAAATATCTATTTGTGTTGTCTTTGGGAGGCTTATGTAGCTTAGAAAGGTTTTCTTGATTTCTCATCAACTTCAATCTGCACATAACCCCAAACATGATGCAATTTGAATGGCAAGGAGGGCTGACATGTTGCAAGGATTTTGTAAAAAAGATTTTAATAAGTTAAGTCTTGTCATCACCTACATCTTCATAGGTGCCTAGTATGAGCTAGGAATATATATAGCATATTTGGTATATTTACCCACCCATGCCTAGATATGTGTATAGGAATTAAGATAACTTTTAGTGGGGGTTCAGGTTTAAGTTTAGTATAGGATTAGAATGGATAGGATGTGGTAGTTATAATAATTGTGATAAAAAAAATGTTCAGTATTTGTGTTTTCTAGGATATAGAAAGTAGAAGATACCTTTTTATATTGTTTAAATATGAAAATGGGTTATGCCCCTTAGATATACCTAATGTAGATTAAATTCAATATTGAATAATTTTAGAAGATAACATGTTCATGAGTGTGCCCTAGTATGGATTGTTATGCATAGGAATAATATGTATATATAAATATATTTGTCTTAGTAAATGCTTAAAAAGGTAATAACTATGGCTTAGGCTATGAGTCAAATTTGATATTAAAGTTAAGTGATGAATATTTCTATGGAATATGTTCAACTCATAATATTAGACGATTGAAGTTATATTAGAATATGAGTAGTAATGCCAATGGAATTAATATGGTTAGTTAGGATTTAACATACTTAAATGATAGGTAGTCAAAAAAAAAAAAAAACTATGTGCATTTTTGTCCATATATTTTGGGCATGACACCTCTAGATTAGGATATGATGACCTTACTGTCAACATGTTTTGTAAATTTTTAGTTACATCTATTTGTTCTTGTTGATTATCTTGTTTGGAGATGATATCAACTCTATTTGATCATCATCATCTAAACCTATTCGAGTAGCTAGGGTGAGAGATGTTCCAAGTGCACTTTCCTTCTCGTCATCCTCTTCTTTCTTCTTCTTTTTTTCTTCTTCTTTCATATTTGTTTCCTCGTCCTCTTTCTTCTTCTCATCTTCCTTCCTTTTTATTTCTTCATCCTCTTGTTTCTTCTTCTCTTCTTCTTCCTTCTTCTTTTTTTTTCTCCTTCTTTCCTCTTCTTCTCTACTTCCTCCTTCTTTTTATTCTCTTACTAATTTTTTTCCCTCCTCTTCTTCCAATTTCTTCTTTATTCATTCTTCCTCCTTCTTTTTCTCATTCTCTTCCATCCTTTTCTTATCTTTTTCTTGCTTCTTCTATCTTTCTTTTTCTATTCATCTTCTACTCTTTTCTTCTCCTTCTCTTCACTCTCTCCTTTTCTTACTTCCTCCATTTTCATGTTCTTCTCTTCCTCTTTCTTTCTTCTCTTCTTCTTCTTTCCTCTTCTTCTATACGTACTCCTTCTTTTACTTCCCTTCCTTTTTCTTTCTTTTGTTCTTCTAATTTCTTCTTTCTTTGTTCTTCCTCCTTATTCTCATTCTCTTCCTTCCTTTTATTATCTTCTTCTTGCTTCTTCTTTTGTTTTTCTTTTTTTTTTCTTTTTGTTTCATCTTCTCCTCCTCTTCACTCTCTTTTTTTATTGCTTCATCCATTTTTTTGTTCTTCTCTTCCTCTTTCTTTATTCTCTCTTCTTCTTCATCAAAACTAGAGTATCTCATTATATTGCCAATAATTTTTGGCCCAAGATCCTTAAAATGATGTTCTACAATATTAATTGTAACCTTTATGGCACCAACTTGCATGATGCTAGTCCTGATTGAGATTTGTAGAGATAAGTTTTATATCTTAGTGTCCTTGACTTCCATTTCTTCTAATTCTAGTGTACATGTTCAATAGACATAGGGATTTCTCCCCTTGACCTCATGCTCTTCTTTGTAATTTTAGGTACACAAGTCATGTATTTGATAATGGCTTCCTCTATCTCCTTATTCACTTCTTCATAGTTTCCTCCCATTAATAGAATTTCTCTTCTTTTATTTCTCAACAAGGGCTCAATATTGTTTAATGTTTCACTCATTTTACCATCATCATTAACTTTACAAAGTTTATTTATTATGTTTTCTTTGATTTTCTCATCTTCTTGAACAACTCTTCTTCTTCTATTAATTAGTCTCTTATATATATCTTATGATCTGATATCCCTCTATATGTATTGAAATATTTTTTTCCTCAAAACCATATTCTTTACTACAACAATATCTAGTTGTAGTATATCCATGTTTCTATATAGACTATAATACTTATTCTATTGAACTAAATTGTCATCATTAATGATTTGAACATTTAAACTCTCTACCTTTGGCTTTCAAGGCTTCTTTCTAGTGGATTCCCTTACTTCTCCAACCACGATTTCTATTGGTTTGTCCATTATTTCTTCTTCATCTTCTAACTGATCTGACTCATCTGATTCAATAATTATTAGAGTCTTTCTTCTCTTTCTAGTTCTACTTGCAATTTCTTAGTCCTCTTCTTGCTAGGTGACTCAACATCTTGTTTTACCTCTATGATCCTCTCTAATTTCATTGTGGTTGGAGGAATGACTTATTTGACATTAGTAATAGTAACCTCTTCATCAATATTCTGGGCTGGCTGAACAACAATGGGTTGTACTTGTGCTACTACAACGTAAGGAATAATAAGTATCTATGAAGTAGATCCTTCTACTATAACTCCTTTTTTAGATCATGCCATTACAAGGGGTGTGGATGCCAATAACTTTTTATTTCCACTTGTCTTTATTTCCAATGAAATCCCTTTAACTTCATTGAATTCTTCTCTAGTCAAATCAGGTTCCTTTAAGGTAGATTCTATCTTTTTTTCTACATTTTTATTAATGCCTTTTTTATATAGTTCACTATGAACTTCTTTCATATTTCTATCATAAGTACCTCATCTAAGGCATTCCTTATCCTTATTAGATCCTAAGATGATCTTCACATAGATTTCTATAAGATCTTCACTGATTTGATAGCCCATAGGGTCTATGAACATAACTCTTGTTTTGACTACTTTCCTACATGCATTGACATCAGTTTCAACCATGAAACATATTTCATCCTTGTACTTCTCTACCAATTATGGAGGAATTCTAAATCTATTCTTCATTTTAAATTGGAAACTCTTCATCATCTTAGTTATGTCTTCCATGATTCTTTCCTCTGATTTTCTTCTGTAATGATAAGTGACCAAGTTCGTTGTGCACTTGTTTCAATTATATTTATGCTTTGGAATTCTTGGAAACCTCATGATAAATTGAAAGAATGGGCGAGTTATCAATGATTCAAAGATGAAAATTGTACTCTTTTTCAATTTCTCAATGTTGTCAAGGAACTATTGCTTCACAATTTCACATAGGTTGATCTTTTCTCTTTTCACTATCATTAGTTGTATTGCATAGATAAATTTTTGTGACACAAATAGGCATTTCTTGGACTTGTACCATGGTCTCTCACTAAAATCACTTATAGTAGGATTTTACATCTTAAATTATTCAAATATTTGGAAAGTACAACTAAAAAATTCACAAAATATTTGTACAATTCATGCAACTGGGACTTTCTTACTTTGGATTTATAAATGCTCCAAATTTGCCTTTACTTCACTATCAAATTGATCAAAATTACTTCTTAATTCTTCATAGGATCAAATGGTACTCACAATCTTGTTTACATCGTTTAAATTATTTAAAATTTAACTTTACATTGATTGAATCTGTAAAAGTTGTATTCGAATATCTTTTAAACTTCTTTTCATTCTTGTAGCCTTATACGATCTCTAAATAACTTGCACTATTAACTAGAGCTTCCTTGCAATATGTTTCTCCTTACATTAAATTCACAACTTCTAACTCCATTTGTAACCTTTGTTTCAATTTTTCTAATACTCTATCTTCAATTGAAAAGTTTCTAATTCAAATAAGATAAATTACACATGATGGCTAGCTTCAATCTCTCATCAAGTCAATCAAAATAGTATTTTTCTAAAACCACATGTGAAATTGATGGATTGTTTTCTTTCACAAATACTTCCTTTAATTCTTCAACATGATCTTTTAGTGCTTCCTTTTAATTGCTATTGCTACTATAACTACTTTTATCATTTATGTTTTTGTTTCTTTTGTAGTTTGGGTTCCCATTGATGTTCCTCATATCCTTTTAGTAAAATCTTGCAGTGTGACCAAAGTTGTTGTATAACTAGCATATAGGTGTACTCCTTCTTTGATTAGGTCCATTATCATTGACTAGTGCTTTTTTATTCTTTGAAATGTATCCAAATTTATTAGACTTGTAACACACAATATTTCTACTTCTTCCATTAGCTCTTTCTCCTTCATTAGATCTTCTCAAGGATATGCTTCTTTCATTACCTACAAGGTTAGTATCCCTAAATATTCTACTATTTTCATTATTAATATCAAACTTAGGTTTCCTATAGTCTACCACTTTATGTCCAAAACCATGACAATTATAACAATAGAAATCAATAATCAGTTTGAAAGACTTGTTGAAAATAGATTGTTACAAGTATGATAAATGTGTTTCAATCATTTTTTTGTCACTAATGTCAAACCTGCTAATTGGTGGTAAGACAATTAATTATATGATTTAAGTACTAAAATTACTATGACTAATGAAGAGGATTTGATCAAATGATGTAATAATAACACCTAGAGGGAAGGTTGAGCTATGATATGAAAAGGAGTAAAAGAATAAGTTAAGACACTAAAATTATAGTGCATTGATAATCTACTTAAGGTTGTAAAGGTTGGTTACACTTATTAAGTTTAGATGAACAAGTTAAACAAATTTTGTCTTCCAAGTTTAAAATTCTTCATAGTGGTTGCCAAGAAAAGTTAGTGCAAGTTGAGCAAAAAATTAGTGGAAGCCAAGAAAAGTCAATTTTACTATAAGGCAAGTGAAATAGTAGATACTGAGTAAGTTTAGTTGATCTTGAGAACAAATAAACTTTAGTTCATGCCAAGTGATTTAATAGAGGATGTCAAGCAACATAGTATGTGATGAGCATCAGATAGCAATTAATGTTGAGAATCAACATTATGAGAAAGATTGAGATTTCAATGAATTTGAGCTAACAAGTTTGATTTCTTGGATGGTGTGAACTATGTGGAAGATGGAGTTGATGAGCTAGTGGCACATAATTCATGGTAAACCATTTTAAGGTGAATTAAAAGAAGATTGAAGGAGAAGTTTCTAGAAGGGAATGAAATTAAATGAGTGATAGATTCATAGAATCCTACCTAATCTAACCTAACCCTAAAATGGATGATAGAGGATGAATGAAAAAATATCTTAATTCTCTATTTATAGAGATGGTTGCTTAGAAGCAAGGGTTGTCATGTGCAAGAACATAAGAAAGACAAGGATTCTAGGGTATTGCTTTATTTTGTGACCTAAGAGAATAGACTACAATTGAAAACAAAGAAAGAAGGCATCTTAAGAGTATGGATTCTTGAAGGGTGAACAAGATTTCAAAGTTGAAGAGTATAAAAGTGAAGCAAAATGGAGGACTAAAATAGAGATCTATAATTTGCAAGCGTGTTGTATGTTGTTATCAAATCAAGCCTTACTATTACACTCTAATCATTATATCAGTCTAGGATAAATCCATTGGATTAAGGTTTATATATACTTTTTCTAGGTGACATTCCAAGTGAATGATCTAAAGTCCTCTAACAAGCCTCACTCTTAATAAGGTGCTTGAAATCCTTTAACTGGGTCACATTTAACAATGTGCACTATAACCTTTAATAGGGTTGGCCTTTCATAGGTGATCACTTTAGAATAGTGAGAATAAGTAGCATGTTACTAGTGGTTTTTTGCAAATTAGGTTTCCACATTAAATCATTGTGTCAAATATGTTATTGAATCTATTATGTTTCATGTTTACATTTCTTCAAATTGATTTAACAATAACCTACATGTTTAAGCGATTGCATAATCTAATGGATGCATGCATGTTGAAAATATTTTATAAATATGGGTTCACTAATTTTTCAAATGTATTTTTTACACACCCCGCCCCCCCCACCTCGAGTTATTCTAAAAAATTCCAACAACTGGTATTAGAGCCATATGCTTAAGAGGACTAGTTTGAAGGTACTACAAGAAAAAATATCAATATGTCAAAAATAAAAGTACCCAAGCTTAATAGAGATAACTTTCTTGCATGGAAATCTCTTATGAAACTACACCTAGGAGGTCTTGGAGATCATGCACAAACTACCATTACTATCAAGAATGTTGATCCTACTAGAGCCCTAATTGCTAGAGATTTAAAAGAGAAGTGAGAACACAACCATGTAATGTTGGAGATTTCCTTTTTCCTAAGCTATGTCGAGTTTGATGATATCAAAGGTTGTAACAATGAAAATAAAATGTGGGATGCTCTACACACTGTCTATAAAGGTGACAAAAATGTTCTAAGAGCCAAAGTTGAAAGTCTCAGAGGTAACTTTGAGGATATGAGAATGCAAGAAGATGAGAATATTGCTCAATATTTCTCTAGGATAAAAGATGGTGTTCATGAAATAAGAGGAGATACTAGTAAAATAAATGATGATACTATACTAAGTAAAGTTTTGATAACACTATTGTCTATTTATGCTATAAGAGTTTTTGTAATACAAGAATTGAGATGCACGCCAAGGAATGATCTAACTCTTGAAGGTATGGTAGGTAGGATCACTACTTTTGAGCTATCTAACTTTGATAATTACATTCTTGAAAATATTGAATCTACTTTCAAAGCTAAGCTATCATTGAAGGAACTTGATGAGACTAAGATCAAAGACAAAATATATGTCCAATGATAGTGATATAGATGTGGAAGATGTAGATCAACTTGAAGCACTATTAGCAAGGAGATTTCACAGAGCTAAAGGCAAGTTTAAAGTTAAGTTTCCTATCATATATTTCAATTGAAATGAGGTTGGTCATATTTCTATTAGATTTCCAAAGAAGAAGAATTATAAAGGTGGTAAAAAGTACAAAAGTAGAAGAGATGAAGACAAAAAATACTACAAATACAAAGGTAATAAGTCTTCCTACATTTCTCAAGAGGAAAAAAAAGATGAATCTAATGATCATGATGATGGAGTGGTGTATATTGTAATGAAGGATGAATCTGATGAGGATGAGGGTGTTGAAATTATAGATGGAGTAACTGAGAGGGGGGTGAATCAGTTAGTACAAAAACAAATCCAAAGATCCCTTAGATGTCTTAAATAACTAGTTATTGCTAATACTCGGTAAACACCATAAAAATGCTATAACTCAGTAGATTAACTAATTACTGATCATCTAGTATTCATGTTTATTAATATGCATGCAAAGGTTAGATAAAATGAACACAAGAGACACCCGATTTAACATGGAAACCCAATATGGGAAAAACCACCAAGTAACTAGCTACCAATTTTTCACTCTTCTGAAGTGAGCCCTATTAGGAGCCAACCCTGTTAAAGGTTACAATACACACTATTAGTTGTGATCTTATTAGAGGATTTAAGCACCCTGTTAGGAGTGGCCTTGTTAGAAAATTTAAGAACAATTCAACTAAACTGTCACCTTGCTAGAGGATTTACAAAATGGCTATTAAACCAACTCTGTTAAGAGATTTGAAATCACTGCTACGATGGTTAGAAAGTAAAAATGAATTGACATGAATAAGATGCAACTAAATTTGCTGATAATAGATCTCCATTCTGCACTATTAGATCCTTCTTGATGAAATATAGCTTTGCTCCTCCTCAATGATCTCTGATCATCCTTCAAAATTTGCTCTTAGTCCTTCTTTTCATTCACATCCATCACACACTTAGAATTTGCAACTTGACCTCTTATATATACCATTTAGATTATCAAGTCATCTCATTCACAAGTTACATTTACCAATAAACCATATATCAGTCGGCTACAAATATTACATTAAACAAATAAACTTTATTTCACAAAATAATAGAACCCTTCACTGGCTGACCCTACTCAGTAAATACTGCATCCATAAATAATTTCTTAAGTTAACCATCTTAACTTGGTTAACACTACAAAAGCTACAAAAATCCTTTGGCTACTAAGTTAACTCGGTAAGAACTAGATTTCCTCTATTGTCCATGAAAGCTCAATTAGAACTATTTCCTGCACTATTTTCTCTTGATGACCGAGTAAGCTTGGTAACAACTAAATTTCCTTCACTGTCCATGAAAGCTTGGTTAGAACTATTTCCTACACTATTTTCTCTTGATGATTGAGTGAGCTCAGTAACAACTACCTGTGCAAGGTAAAGCCTGAGATGCTTGGTAGACACTATAAACCTTCGTTGCTAACCTTCTAAACTTGATAACCTTTGTCTTTTTCCTTGCTAACCATCTGAGCTTGGTAGGCTCTGACTGATAACTGATATGGCATTTGTGTAACATCAAAGACAACACACAATTGAACAATTCTATCCAACAATCTCCCTCTTTGGCATTGATGGCAACACAACATGTCATAGTAGAATGAAATTTGAAAATGCGTCTAAACAGATCTTTTTCTTTATAGAAATCTCCCTCTTTCACAATAATCTCCCTTACACAAGCTCTCATTTTCTTGTAAATTTTAGAAAGATATGATAGTATACTCTTCCTCTTTGACAACACATGTCAAAGACAACACAAATCAAATGAATAGAATTGTACCTAATGTATTGATTCATATGTAATGTCTTCATTACTTTGTTGCATTAATTGATAGATCTTCAATTCTATTTCTATTGATGCATCACTAAAACTATATTTTAGTGAGTTTGAAATAGGCGAATGACCCCTAACTTACCTCTTAGATACAAGAATGCATCCTTAGGTAGAGGCTTTATGAATATGTCAGCAATTTGTTCCTTTGTATGGACATATTCGAATCTGATTTCCTTTTCTTGTACCAATTCTCTAGCAAAGTGATACTTTATAGCAATATGCTTGGTTTTTGAATGCTTCACTAGATTCTTGGATATGTTGATTGCACTTGTGTTGTCGCAAAACATAATAATAGGTTCTTTGATTTCTTGCTTCATACCTTCCAATAATTGTTTGAACCATACAATGTTTGAGCAGTTTACTGCTGCTGTAACATATTCAGCCTCTATTGTGGATTGGGATGTATAGTTCTACTTTTTACTTGTCCAAGAAACCAACCTCTTTCCAAGAAAGAAAGCTCCTTCTCTTGTACTCTTTCTATCATCAACATTCCCTACACAATCTATATCAATAAACACTTTTAAATCTAGATTTCCTCCAATTTTATACCATAATCGATAATCTTCAGTTCCTTTTAAATATCTCATGATCCTTTTGATTTCCATCATGTGATTTTCTTTTGGTTTTGTTGAGAATCTTGTTACAATTCCTACTACAAGGGAAATGCCTGGTCTTGTATTCACTACATACTACAACTTTCCAATCATAGATCTATACAATGTCTGATCCACTTCCTTTGATTCATCATCTTTGGTAAGTTTCAATCCAGTACACATAGGAGACCCAACTAGTTTATAGTCTTCCATACCAAAAAAATTCAGTATCTCCTTGATGTATTTAGATTGAGTGATGAAGATTCCATTCTTATTCTATTGAATTTGAAGACAAACAAAGAATTTGATTTCACCAAACATTGACAAATCAAATTCCTTATTCATTTGTTCTAAAAATTCTTTGCAAAGATCATCATTTCCTGTGAACAAAGTATCATCTACAAATATCTCTGCTAAAAAAATCTTATTATCTGATCCTTCCTTTATGTACAAACTATTGTTATCATTAGTTCTTTGAAAACCAATCTGAATAAGATAGTTATGCAATCTTTCATACCATGCTCTAAGGGCTTGTTTCAGACCATATAATACTTTATGCAGTTTGCAGACCATGTACTTCTTGTTTGGATCAATAAAACATTTTAGGCTATTTAATGTAAACCTCTTCATCCAATATGCCGTTGAGAAATGCTAACTTGACATCCATTTGATAAACTTTGAATCCTTTGTATGTAGCATATGCAAGTAAGGTTCTAACACCTTCCAATCTTGCAATAGGAGTAAAAGTCTCACCATAGTTTACACCTTCTTCTTGAGAGTATCCTTTGCATACTAGTCTTGCTTTGTTCCTTGACACTTTACCATCTTTATTTAACTTTTTTTTTGAATACCCACTTAGTTCCAATTACATTTGTGTCATTAGGTCTAGGTACAAGAGTCCATATTTTGTTTTTCTCTATTTATTCATAGCTTCAATCCAAATTTCATTTTCTAATGCATCTTTGACATTTCTAGGTTCAAAATCAGCAAGTAAACAAGTGCCTTTCAACTTACTTCTTGTCATTGTTCCTTTTGATTTATCTCCAATGATCTGATTTGGTGCATGATGCTTCCTAACATACTTGGCTAACACAGGATCCTTACCTTTTGAATGACTTGCATTTTTATCCTTCTATGTCTCAACTTCTGGTTCTGGTTCTAGCTGCTTGGGCTTGATAGATGTTGATTTGGTAGCTTCTATTTGCAACTCAGGTTCTTGCAATGCAGTAGGCATTAGCTCGATTTGAACTTCTTGCAACTCAGTTACTTAAGACTCTAGAGTTCAAGATTCCTGATTAATAGGTATATTTGGCATTGTATGAGGTTCAATGTAAACAAATCTCCTATATTCTTTAGGTTCCCTTTTCTTTCTTCTTCAGTTCTTTCTGCAAACTCGTCAACTTTCACATGTGCACTTTCTATAACTCTGTGAGTAGATAGATTCAAACATCTATATGCTTTACTTTTGCAAGAATATCTCAAAAATATTCCTTCATCACCTTTTACATCAAATTTACCTTTTCCAGATTCTTTCAAAATGTAACATTTGCTTCCAAATACTTTTATGTAACTTACATTGGGTTTGTAGCCATACCGCAACTCATAGGGGGGTCTTGAATGAGTCCTTTTTTAGCTGTACCCAATTCAAGGTATGAACTACAATGCTGATAGCTTCCTTCTAGTATTTGATAGCAATGCTTTTCTCCATCATTAAGGTTCTTGCATAGTCCATGATAGATCTATTCCTTCTTTTAGCTATTCCATTTTGTTTAGGAGTTCCTAGTGCTAAAACCTGTCTTTTGATTCCCTTTTCAATGCAAAAGTTATTGAATTCAAGTCAGATAAATTCACCACCTCTGTCAAACCTTAAACATTTTAGTCTTTTGCCTATTTCCTTTTCCACTCTAGCCAAATACCATTTGAACTTTTCAAATGCTTCTAATTTCTCCATTAGGTACATGATTGTCATCATTCTTGAATAATCATCAACAAAAAAAATGAAATTTTTTTCACTAGTATAGCTTTCAATACCAACAGGTCCCCATAAATCAGTATGCACAATTTCTAAAAAAATTTCAGACTGATACTTTTTTCTTTTAAAACTAGTTTTTTCTATTTTGCCAATTTGACAATTCTTGTATAGACCAATCTCAAGTTTCTTTATGTTAGGAATGCCTCTTACTTTCTTGAATTTACTTATCTTTACCAAGTTGTCAAAGTTTACATGACATAACCTCCTATGCCATAACCAACTTTCTTCAACTTGAGCAATAAACCATGAACATTCACCAAATTCAAGATAAAACAAGTTACCTTTTGTTTGAGTGCCTGATCCAATCAGCTTTCCTTTGCCATCCAGTAGTCTTTCTTTTTCATGCATAAATTTCACTTTGAATCCATTATTGAGTAGTTGTACCACACATAGCAGATTGTGCTTTAGTCCTTCTACCCAATATGCATTATCACATACAAGTTCCTTGCTTAGTGAGATTCTTCCTTTTCTTTTTATACAACAAGGTTCATTGTTACCAAATCTTACAATGCCACCAGCATAGTCTTCAAAATGTTCAAACTTAGTTTTATCACTAGTCATGTGATGAGAACAACCACTATCAATAATCCATGTATCATTTTTGCTCACATGAGAAATGAGTGCCATTTCTTCATCATTATCAGATTCATCGTTTACAACAATGTAAACAATTTCATCTTCTTCTTCATTATCAAAATCATTACAATCTTTTTCCATGAAACATGTTTTCTTACCTTTATCCTTGAATGATTTGAAGTCTTTCTTGCCATTGCACTTGTGACCTTTCTTCTCATCCTTGTTCTGCTTATTTAGGCACCTAGCAGCAATATGTCCAATTTCTTCATTAAAAAAATAGATTAGAGGAACCTTACCTTTGTATTTTCCTTTGCCTCTTGATATTTCCTTGCTAGCAGAGCTTCAACCACCTCAAAATCACTGTCTGAACTCTATTCTGATTCTTCATCACTATTTGATTGAGGATCCTTTAACCTTTTTCCTTTTTCTTTGAGTGAAATCTTGGCTTCAAATGTTGATTCAATGTTCTTCGTAGTTGGAACATAATTATCATAGTTGTCTAGTTCAAATGCAGTCAATCTTCCAACTATGGCCTCTAAATTTATCTTATGATTTGCTTCACATCTTCTTTCTTGAATTGTAGAGAATCTAATTGCATAAATAGGAAGAAGAGATCAAGAACTTTACTTATAACTGTCTCCTCCTTGATATCTCCTCTAGATGCTTTAATTGCACTAACACATGGTTTAACTCTTTCAAAATATTTTGCAATGTTTTCATCCTCTCTCATCCTCATTTGATCAAATTCTCCTCTCAAAATTTCTACTTTGGCTCTTCTCACATTACTATCTCCTCCATAGATTTTTTTCAGCTTCTTCCACATTTTAAAGGTGGTTTTGCAATCCTTGATGTCATCAAATTCTTCATAACTCAAAGCAGATGCTATATTTATCATCATGTTGTTGTGGGTCTTCTTTTCGGCAATATCATTGACAGATAATGTACCAATAGGTTCTGCATATTTTTCATCAAGGTACTTCAGTCCTATATCACCAATAGAAGCTAGATGAAGTCTCATCAACCCTTACCATGCTAAGAAATTGTTGTTGTTAAGTCTTAGAAATTTTTCTCTTATAATACATCCTAACCTTTGGCTTAGATCCTTGAAATCTTTTCCTACAAGCACCAAAAGCTCTAATACCAATTGTTAAAATTATAGATGGAGTAACTAAGAAGGGGGGTGAATCAGTTACTACAAAAGAAATCCATAGATCCTTTAGATGTCTTAAATAACTAGTTACTACTGATGCTTGGTAAACACCATAAAAATGTTGTAACTCGGTAGATTAATTGATTACTAATCATCTAGCATTGATAATTATTAATATGCATGCAAAGGTTAGATAAAATGAACACAAGAGACACCAGATTTAATGTGGAAACCCAATATGGGAAAAACCACCAAGTAACTAGCTACCAATTTTTCACTCTTTTGAAGTGAGCCCTATTAGGAACCAACCTTGTTAAATGTTACAATACACACTATTAGGTGTGACCCTATTAGAGGATTTAAGCACCCTATTAGGAGTGGCCTTGTTAGAGATCTTTAGAACAATTCAACTGAACTGTCACCTTGTTAGAGGATTTACAAAATGGCTATTAAACCAACTCTATTAAGAGATTTGAAATCATTGCTATAATTGTTAGAAAGTAATAATAAATTGTCCTAAATAAGATGTAACTAAATTTGCTGATAACAGATCTCCGTTCTGTACTATTAGATCCTTCTTGATGAAATATAGCTTTGCTACTCCTCAATGATCTCTTATCATCCTTCAAAATTCCCTCTTAGTCCTTCTTTTCATTCACATCCATCACACACTTAGAATGCGCAACTTGACCTCTCATATATACCATTTAGATTATCAACTTAGCTCATTCACAAGTTATATTTACCAATAAACCATATATCATTCGGCTAAAAATATTACATTAAAAAAAAAAACTTTATTTCAAAAAATAATGGAACCCTTCATTGGCCAACCCTACTTAGTAAATACTGCTTCTAGAAATAATTTCCCGAGTTAACCATCTTAACTTAGTTAACACTGCAAAAGCTGCAAAAATCCTTGGGCGACTAAGTTAACTCGGTAAGAACTAGATTTCCTCTATTATCCATGAAAGCTCAGTTAGAACTATTTCTTGCACTATTTTCTCTTGATGATCAAGTGAGCTCGGTAACAACTAAATTTCCTTCATTGTCCATGAAAGCTCAGTTATAACTATTTCCTACACTATTTTCTCTTGATGACTGAGTGAGCTCGGTAACAACTGCCTGTGTAAGGTAAAGCCTGAGAATGCTCTGTAGACACTGTAAACCTTCTTTGCTAACCTTCTGAACTTTGTAACCTTTGTCTTTTTCCTTGCTAACCATCTAAGCTTAGTAGACTCTAACTGATAACTGATATGACATTTGTGTAACATAAAAGACAACACACAATTGAACAATTGTATCCAATAGAGGGAACTGCACTAGTGTCTTTCATGAACAAAAATGATAGATGGATTATTGATACTGGGTGTTCACATCACATGATTGGAGATAAAATTAAGTTCATTATCTTGAATTATTATGATAGAAATTATTCGCATTATATTGTATTTTTCATTAGTAACAACTCTTATTCGACTATGAATGATTATCGAGCTCATCACTCAGTCTACAGTGTATACTAAGCATTTAGTGGTTACCTTGTAGGTTCATCACTTAAGTAGTTCATACGGAGCATTCATGAAGCTACCAAGTGAATGTGCAATCTAGCAGTATCTACCGAGTCTAAAATGTTCACCAAGCTTCACAGTGTCTACCAAGTCATCAATTTGTATGATGGAAGCCAATGTTTACTGAGTGATCGAAGTGTAGTGTTTACTAAGTGAAATCAAGGTAAACGAAGGATTTAGTTTTTACTCAGTGACACTATATCTACCAAGTCTCCAATGGTTACCTAGTTCCAAACTACATTGTGTGGTTAGTATGGATTGAGCTTCTACTTCTATTGAGTGCATGACGATGTTGAGTAATGCAGTGGATGCCGAGTATTAGAAGGTCACCAAGTCAGCTTGAAGAACTCGAGTTTTCTACTATTTGGCTGACTTAGTAATATTTTTTTCACTTGTGTTTTGGCCGACCTTACAATTGTAATTATTGGAATGGTGTATATGTAATGTATTATATCATTTGCAAGATATAATGAGTATGTTAAGGAATGGACATGTAATGCTTTGAGAAGAATAAAAGTGAATCAATAGCAGAGTAGAGTATTCAGCAAGGTCTACAAGGAGTAGTAAAGACTCATTAGTCACAAGAGGTGATCTGTACTTCAAGGATGTAATTAGAAATCAAGTTTTAAGTAGATCCACTATTTCTTCCTAACAGGTGAATCAATTTTGTAAATCCTTTAACAAGGTAGACTTAATAGTCTTTGTATAAATCTCCTAAAAGAGTGCATACCTCAGTGTATGTTTGTAAATCCTCTAACAAGGTGGACCTAGCAGTCCTTTGTGCTCCTAATAGGGTAGATCACTAGAAGTGGTCAATGTAAGCCTTAACATGCCAACTTTATACTACAGTATTGAAGTTTTGTGGATATCATCCCCACCCTAGTTTTACTTTCTATTTGGAAGGTTTTTGGGTTACCAAATCACTGTGTACATGTGTTATAAATATTTGATCTCTCATATATGTAGTAGATTAGATGAATGAGTGGTGAATAGTATATATGGTTAAAGTGCTAAATTGTTTTAGAGTTGTGAAGTTACTGATTCACCCCTCCCCTCTCAGTAACCTATCATATCTTGAATATTTTCAATAGTTGGTATTAGATCCTTGTGGTTCTCAGGACAAAGTTTGACAACTTGAGCAAAGATCTAAAAGACAAATGGAGATATTCAGACTTGATAAGGCAATTGAAAATGAAAAACTAGATCTGGAAATGGCCATGGCTCAACTCAAAGAAGCAAAGGAACATGTTTCCCAATCCCTGAAAAGATGAAAGGAACTTGCAAAACAAATGAATGACCATCAATATGTTGAAGAAAAGATTGAATACCTTTTACCATCAAGTAGCTCAAATGAAGCTAATGAGGCAATCAAGGAACTCCTAGCAAAGAATGGCTCTCTGCAAGAAGAAGTAAGAATGTTAAGAAGAGAACAAGAAATTTAGTCAGCAAGGTTATGTGAAATCTTGGAACAAAGAAACAAATTTGAAAATGAGATAAGTGAAAGGATCAATCCATATCAAAGTCTTATTAGTCAACTATCCAATGTAAATGAAGAAATCATGAATCTAAAATCTAAAAATGAAAGCCTAAGGATTGATTTAAACACTAAAAGAAAAATCAATGAAAGTTTGGAAAATGACCTAAATGTTGAAAAAAAATTAATGAGAGAATGATAAAATCTCAAGAAGATATGAATCAATTAAACCAAAAAAATGAGTAGAATCTTCATAGACAAAAGGGTAAAGTAGGACTTGGATATAATGAAGAAGGTGAATCTTTCAAACAAGTTTCTCAAAGGAATCAAAAACCTACTTGCAATCACTGTGGTAAGTTAGGTCATACACAAAACAAATGTTGGAGTAATAGAAAAGAAAAATTCAATAGAAAAAGCTACAACTGCAATCAGCATGGTCACAAAGCTAATGAATGCAAGATAAAAACAAAATTTGAAGGAAAATGTCACAAATGCAAGAAGCATGGTCACAAGGCATTCCAATGTAGATCAAAATCATTCAATACAACTAAACAAGAATATGGACAGCATTAGGACTTCAAAGAACAACCCTTGCAAATTTGGTTCTTTATTGACATGTCTTTTCTTCTATGTATAAAAATTGTTTCCATCCAAAGGTACTGTTGTGTGGAGAAAAGATATTCCTATTCTATATCAGGTAAATGAGTTTGTAGTAGAAATGGGTGTAACTTTGATAGCATCATGGATAATTATTTTGAAGATTTTAAGGAAAGGATGAATAACAGGTTTTGAATCCCACCAAAATTGGTTGAAGACTAAAAAGATGTATGTTTTATGGTTGATTGTGATAAAGTATACATTTAGGCAGTCAAGCCCCGAGTTGCATGGGTGAAACCTCTTCCTTATGAGGTGAATATTGATGAAACCAGGGATATCATTGAAGCACTAGTGAATGAGCCAGTACATCCAAAACAACCAATTTTTGGAACATATGATGAGGAAAAGGCCAGAATTGAGCTTGAAATCAAACTTCCTCAAGCAATTAGTAAAGGCAAGAGAAAGGTTGCCAAGTTAAAAACTACTAATGAGCCCCTAATGATTACTGAAGGAAAAGGTGAGGATGAAGAAGAGGAGTAGGAACCAGAAGATATAGAGGAAGAATCTGAGGAGGAGGTAGAGCCAGTCAAAAAGAAGGGCAAGGTAATCATTACCCAGCCACCCAAAGCCTCCATAGCTATTTTTACAAGGTGAGAAAAAGGTAAGAAAAAAGGTGCAGTAGCATTCAACAAGCCCCAACTGACCTTCCAAGAAAGATTGAAACAATTGGAAGAGGGAGTTGGCATCATAAATTTCAAGGCATTGAAATTTGAAACAAGGACTGATGCAGAGAAAATGCAGATTGAGGAACTAGTACTTAACAAGATGGAAAAATGGAAATACTCCCCAGACCAACTTGCCCCTCAAATCTCCAAAGAGCTATTGGTGAGATTGCAACCAAGGTGGGAGTCATCCACCCAAATGGCCAAGGACATATATGAGCAATACTTGAAGAATCTTCTACCAAGTCTTATTGAAGCAAAAATAAAAGTAGCAATGAAGAAAAATGAAGGTAAAATGATGATTAGATTTCACACATGTTTGATTTTAATTAAGGACATTGAGCATGTTGTAAGAGATGCAAAAAACATGTGGAAGAACATCTATCATCTACAAAAGCCCAGTAATGTTACTATTGAAATTAAGGATGGTGATAGTAGTGAAAATGATGATTTTGATAACACTCCATCTATCATAGTTACACCAAGAGAGCTGCATGCACTAATGGAAGAAAAAGAGGAAGAAGACAAGGAGGAAAAAGCACTTGAGGAAGAAAAAGATGAAGAAGATCGAGTAAAAAATCTAGTAGAAGTTATTGCATCCCTTCCTCACTCTCCACCAAAGATTGTTACATATACTATGGAGATAGCTTCTGCAAGTGAGACTGTGAGCACAATTGCCACATCAATTGCTCAATCTTCACCAACCACCTCCTAGCTCCAAGTATCTAAAATAGAAGTGCCAAGCACTTTATCCACTGAGCTACCTGTCACTTCTTCAGCTACCAAGTTAGCTTCTTCAGCTCCTTCACCATTAGTTAGTACAACAATAAGCTCTACAATTTTTCTTTCACCAACATTATTTTTATCCACTTCAACTCCAAATAGTTCAGATACTACTATGGGTACTCTACCAAGTGTGATACCATTTTTGGGAAGTGTTTCAATTTTTTATCCAGTTAGTACTTTTATTGGCATTCAATCCTTGAATCCTATCCCACTTTTTACTGGTAGCCCTTCTATTTCCACTATCATGTCTATTCCAAAGGTCAAACTAGTAATCTCAGAAGTCAAACAAAAGCATCCATTAAAAATTCTCATCACTGAAAAGGAAATTGAAGAAGACATTGACTTAGACACAGAGATAGTAATACCAAAGATTGACTATGACACTACTACTATTGAAGAGATGAGGTTAGCCAGTCAACTCATAGAGATGAAAGCTATGCAGAAGTTGTTAAGGTCATAAGGAGTACAAAATAATTGAGAATGCAAAGGATATAATTACACAAGCTATAGGTGTTGAAGTAGATTCCACTCAACACATTCTGATTCAGTTAGAAGAGGCAATACAAAAATTTAATGAAGATCCTTCTAGACAAGAGAAACTGATTGAAAAGGCTCAAAGGAAATTTGATGACAAGGTGCTAGAGCATATTGCTCAATAGATAGCAATCAAGCAAGTTGAATTGTCCACACTTTTGGAAAATTTTGAAAATTCTTTTAATAATGCAGCATCACTTTTTGCCAAACTTTGTGATGTTTCTGGTTTTACTAAAGAAATAAAGGATAAGCTAAATAAGATTGACATTGATATGCAATCAAGTGCATCCAAGCTAAAGGTGGACTCCTCCTCCACAACCTCCCATCACACCAAAATCAGATATCTGGCAGATGTGCAAGTGAAACTATTGAGAGAGGAAGCAAGGATCTAGTCTACACTAATAGACATCTAGAACATGATCCTTCCTATCATGGATACAATGTAGAAACATATTGCTCATTGTAAAACATTGATCCAAGATCAGAACTTCTTAGTGGCTGATCACATGATTCAATTATCAGCAAAAGTTCAAATTGCTCTCTCCACCTATCAAATTTTGCAGTAGACTTGGGATAATACTTTTGCCACCATCCTTAAGGTACATCAAGATTCTCTATCTCACTTTGGTGTAGCCATATAAACTATATATGTAGTTCTTTGGCATTATTGTTAAAAAGGGGGAGAAATTCAACATAATAAATGGGGAGAGTTATCAATATAAGTGAAAGCGGGAGTTAGCACTCAATAGAGTTAGCATGTGTATATAAGTATCTCTATATATATATTATAAGTCATCAAGAAGATATATGTAGAAATGTATATGCAATAGTCCTACAAAGAGTTCTACAAAGATCAATTTTGAAAAACCAAAATTCACTGAGTCAAGTTATGTACATATGTTTTGGCTTATAAGTGTTTTTTCACTAATGCCAAAGGGGGAGATTGTTGGCATTATATTTTATTTTTCATTAGTAACAACACTTATTCGACTATGAATGATTATCGAGCTCATCACTTAGTCTACAGTTATATCGAGCATTCAGTGGTACCTTGTAGGTTCATCACTTAAGTAGTTCATACTGAGTATTCATGAAGCTACCGAGTGAATGTGCAATCCAACAGTATCTACTGAGTCTACAATGTTCACCGAGCTTCACAGTATCTACCGAGTCATCAGTTTATATGATGGAAGCCAGTCCTTACCAAGTGATGGAAGTGTAGTGTTTACCGAGTAAAATCAAGGTAAACGAAGGATTCTATTTTTACCGAGTGACACTATATCTACCGATTCTCCAATGGTTACCGAGTTCCAAGCTATGTTGTGTGGTTAGTATGGACCAAGCTTCTACTTCTATTGAGTGCATGATGATGTCGAGTAATACAGTGGATGCCAAGTATTAGAAGGTCACCAAGTCAACTTGAAGAACTTGAGTTTTCTACTGTTTGGCTGACTCAATAATATTTTGTTCACTTGTCTTTTGGCCGACCTTGCAATTGTAATTATTGGAATGGTATATATGTAATGTATTATATCATTTGTAAGATATAATGAGTATGTTAAGGAATGGACATGTAATACTTTGAGAAGAATAAAAGTGAATCAATAGCAGAGCAGAGTATTCAGCAAGGTCTACAAGGAGCAGTAAAGATTCATCAATCACAAGAGGTGATCTGTACTTCAAGGATCTAATTAACAATCAAGTTGTAAGTAGATTCACTATTTCATCCTAACAAGTGAATCAGTTTTGTAAATCCTTTAATAGGGTAGACTTAACAGTCTTTGTATAAATCTCCTAACAGAGTGCATACTTCAATGTATGTTTGTAAATCCTCTAACAAGGTGGACCTAGCAGTCCTTTGTGCTCCTAATAGGGAAGATCAACAGAATTGGTCAATGTAAGCCTTAATAGGCCAACTTTATACTACAATATTGAAGTTTTGTGGGTATCATCCCCACCCCAGTTTTACTTTCTATTTGGAAGGTTTTTGGGTTACCAAATCACTATGTACATGTGTTATAAATGTTTGATCTCTCATATACGCAATAGATTAGATGAATGAATGGTGAATAGTATATATTGTTAAAGTGCTGAATTGTTTTAGAGTCTTGAAGTTACTGATTCACCCCTCCCCTCTCAGTAACCTGTCATATCTTGAATATTTTCAACAGGAAATAGTGTAAGGTTTGATAGTGATGCACCATGTCTATTAAAAGGAAAAATTACTATCAAGCTCATAGAAAACATTTTATGTGACAATGTTTATTATGTTGAAGGACTTAACAATAACCTATTGAGTGTATCACAACTAAATAATTTGGGTTGAGGATGATTTTAAGAACAAGATTGTTAAGATATATGATCCATATGGAAAATTGATTGAAAAAGGTGATCAAACTAGAGGTAATCTATTCTAACTTGATATAGAGGATACTACTTGTTTAATTGTAGAATTTGATAATGTCTGGCTATGGAAAAAGAGGTTGTGTCATGTTAATTATGATAACTTGGTTAGTATTAGTAACATGAAAAGAGTCAAAGGTTTGCTTAAGTTGAAAAATCATTAAAATATAATTTGCAAACAATGTCAGTGAAGAAAAATGAAAAAGTCAAGTTTTAAGAGTAAGAATCATACCTCTAAAGGAATATTAGAGATTGTTCATACTAACTTGTGTGGACCAATTAAAGTGCAAAGCTACAAAGGAGATATGTACATTATGTTTCTTGTTGATGATTATTCTAGAATGATGATGGTTATGTTTCTAAAATAGAAATATTATGCTTTCCAAATGTTTAAGTGGTACTTAGCAAGAGTTAAGAAGGAAATAGGTGAAGGTCTAAAAAATTTGAGATCTAATACATGAGGATGATTTACATCAAATGAGTTTGAGATTTTTTGTAATGACAAAGGAATCAAAAGATAGACATCTTTTCCTAGAACCCCTCCAGAAAATGGAATTGTTGAAAGGAGTAACAAATTTGTAATGGACTATGCTAGGACACTCATGATGGAGAAAAATGCTTCTTTGAAATATTAGATAGAAGTTGTAAGTATAGTTTTCTATACCTTGAATTGTGTAAAAGTAAAGAAAGGTATCCATTCAACTCCTTGTGAACTATGGTATGGCTACTAATGCAATATATAATATTTTAAGGTATTTGGAAGCAAATGCTATATTCTCAAAGATTTCAAGAATGGTAAACTAGATGCAAAAATTAAAGAAAATATATTTCTTGGTTATTCCACAAGAGCTTAAGCTTATAAGTGGGTGAACCCACAATACTAGGTACCACTTTTGTGGCACAAAGGAAATCACAGAATGATGCAAAATTCCCATATTCAATTTTACGTATGTTTGAGCAAACTTACTAATGATGTTTGTGCAAACATAAAACAATTGCATGTTCACGTAAACATATTTAGTTCAAATAGGTATGTTTGCACAAACATACACGAACATATATTAATGGTGATTTTGAGATTAAAACCTTGTTTTTCTATTTTTCTTATTCATTTTTATGGCGGGGTGAATTTGATCTGGTTGTTGGAGTGAACATATCATATTGGTAAGTGAGCTACATCACTTTGTGTCATTCTCCTCTAGATTTTGGTCATTGTGCTATTTTGGGTATGTTTATATGTTATTATTTGAATTTTTTTATGTTTTCAATGCATATTTTCATGTTAATTTAAAAATTTTAAATTTTTTTTTATGTTAGTTATTCTATTATTTTGTCATTTATGTATTTTTTTATTTGTTAGTTATATATTAGTGTTATTACAAAATAAATTAGAAATTATTGAAAAATTAGTATATAATATTAATTTAGCATTAGAACACAAATTTAGAAAAAAATAATGTTAAATTAGATAAATATTAGAAAAAAATAGTCCAGAATATTGGCAAAACATTAGAAAATATTAAAGTAATGTTAATCTAGAATATCAGAAAAATATTAGTATAACCTTAGAAAATAAATTTAGAAAAATATTAGTTTTATTAGAAGAACATTAGAGAAAACATTACCTTTATATTAGAAAAACATTTTAAAATATTTTTAAAGATATTAGTCTAGAAAATATTAGAAAAACATTACAAAATATTAAAAAAATAATAGTGTAGAATATTAGAAAGCAAATTTAGAAAAATATTAATTTTATTAAAAAAAATTAGAAAAAAAAATTACATTTAAATGTTAGAAAAACATTAAAATATATTTAAAAATGTTAGTCTAGAAAATTAGAAATATTAGAAAAACATTATGAAATATTAAAGAAAAACATTAGAAAATATTTTTAAAATTAGTATAACATTAGGAAATTTTTTTTGAAAAATATTAGTTTTATTAGAAATACATTAGACAAATATTACATTTATATTAGAAAAGTATTAGAAATTATGAAAAAACATTAGTGTACAATATCAGAAAAATATTAATTTTGCATTAGGAAATAAATTTAGAAAAAAATAGAGTTAAATTAGATGAATATTAGAAAATATTAGAAAAACATTAGAAAATATTAAAACATTTGAATATTAGGAAAATAAATTAGTATAACGTTAGGAAATATTATTATTTAACATTAAAGAAAATAAATTAGTATATAACATTACAAAATATTAGAAAAAACATTAAACAAAATATTAGAAAAAAAATTTTAAATTAGTGAAGGAAACTAAAAAATATTAGAACTCTATCTCGAACCCTTTAACCCTATCCCTAACTCAAACTCTAACCCTAATTTCTAACCCTAACTCAAACTCCAACCCTAATCTAACCCTAACTTTAAAATTCATTAACCCTAATCTAACCCTAGAGTTTTGTAACTAAAACCCTAATTAAACCCTAGAATTGTAACCCTAATCTAACTAGATAACCTCAACCTAACCCTAACTGTAATTGAAACCCTGATCTAATCCTAAAACTCAAACCCTAATCTAACCTAACTCAAACTCAAACCCTAACTAAAGTTACACTAATCTAACCCTAGAACCATAATCATAGTATAACCCTAACTTGAAGAATCTAGTTCCAAGTATAATCTAACCCTAACCCTAATCTAACCATAACCCTAGAATTCAAACCCTAACCAAACCCTAATTTAAAATAGACCCTAATACCCTAATCTAACTCAAACCCTAATCTCACTTAAATCCTAATCTAAATAAAACCCTAATCATGATCCCCTAATCTAAGTCAAACCATAATTTAATCATAACCCTAGAAATCAAACCCTAACCAAACCCTAATCTAAATGAAACTATAATCAAATCCTTGAATACTAAAACCATAATCTAATTGTAACCTAAGAAATCAAACCCTAACTCAAACCCTAATCTAATTGCAACTAAAAATCCTAACTGAATACTCAAACCCTAATCTAATTCAAATCCTAATCTAAATAAAATCTCAATCAAACCCTAATCTAACTATAACCCTATAAATCAAACCCTAACCAAATCCTCATCTAAATCAAACCATAGTCATACCTCGATCTTTAACTCAAACCCTAATCTAAATCAAACCCTAATCTAACTCCAACCTTAATCTAAATTAAACCCTAATCTAACTCAAACCTTAATGTAACTGTAATCATAACCAAATCCTTTAATCTAGCTCAAACTCTAATATACCTCAAACCCTAATCTAACTGTAACCCTAATCTAACTAGATAACCTTAACCTAACCCTAACCCTAACTAAAACCCTAATCTAACCCTAACTCAAATTGAAACCCTAATCTAACTCAAACCTTAAGTCAAACCCTAATCTAATCCTAACTAAAAAATCAAACCCTAGAACTCTAATTCCAACTCTCATGTATGATATATTGATGTGTTACAAATAAGGTGATGTACGAGATTACATATCTTTTAAATAAAAATTTGTGTACTAGACAACATGTATATGTATATGTGCATTTACAATATATATTAGCTCCATCATTGTTGATATGACTTCACATGATCAGCCTACTCATCAAATTGAGGGTGATGAGGCTCCTATTATGACTTCTCTTGTTATGGCTCCTACTACAACTCCTAGTGTAGTTCATTGTACTACTCATGTTGGCACTCATAGTGGAGCTCACATTGTGACTCATGGTGGGGCTTGTGTTGTTGCTCTTCATAGGGCTCATGGTGGGGTCGCTGATGTTGCGGCTCCTAGTGTGGCTCCTAGTGTAGCTCCTAATTTGGCTCTTCGTGTAGTTCCTATAGGTACTAATATGGTTCCTAGTGTGGCTCCTACTAGACGTCCTAGTGTAGCTCTTGCTAGAGGTACTATTGTGACTCTTGCTATGCCACCTCCATGCATTGATATCAATGCATTATTTTCATTTGTAGAGTAGGAGGTTATTAGATTAGAGTAGTCTATATTATCCTCCAATGATGGTTTATAGAGAGACATATGTGTGACCATATGTAGGAGTTAATAAGATCTCACTCTTGGATTTAAAGATCATCATTCATTTACCCCTAATGTATTAGCTACCATATTTAGGGAGCTTAAAGCTAAGATTTCAAGAGATGCATCTTTTGATGACATCAAGATAGTGGCCTCCAAAGATATCATCAAACAAGATCTATTTCGATCATACGAGGGTACACAGGGTAGGGTGAGAGGCTATCAAGTGACACAGTGCATAGAGATCATGTTATCACTAGTATGATCTATCCTCAATTTTTAGCTACACATGATCATTATCCTAATAAAGATTAGATACCTCTTTGTTTTGCACAATAGTTGTATTTTGAGTTCCACATGGGGCTTAGTGTCAACTATTTAGACATTCTAGATTATTATGGACAAGGGCATGGTTAGATTATAGATCATGACTAGTATCGCAATGCACAATGCTTGCCACTTCCAAATGTGAGACAATTTTTTGAACATAGACTTCCTCTAGTGACTCTAACACTAGCACCTATTACAGATAGTATTGGTGATGCTTCCCAAAGGGGAGCAAGTGACAGTATTGGACACATTGCATCTATGGCTACTAGTATCACATCTCATTCTCTTGGTCACTATATTCAAACTCAACAGAGTCATCTAGATTGACCATCTTCAGAGGCATCTAGTAGCACTTTAGGCACCTCCCCTAATGAGGCATATAGAACTACTAGACTACTAGTACTAGGACAATGTTCATGCTCTTTGAAGACAACACATACATATAGATTTATAACTATATTTTGTGGAGGATCTATTGTAGAGTATTAGTTATATTTCTGATACATAAATAATACTAGTTCACTCAGTGATGCATGCCATTAAACACCATTAGAGCCCCATAGTTCCATAGGCATAAACCATACTAGTGATAGTTGTCACACAACATAGCTCATAGCATTCTACACCAGGCTCACAACACCATACAAATGACTTGGGCATACAAGTTGGAGATGTCAAGACCACAATTGAGGGCCTTGATGATTTTAATGAGTAGTTACGAGGGCTATCTAAGATTGATACTAGTTCGAGTATGGGATTTTCATCATACATGAACATGTTATTCTAATCTAGCACTGATTCTACACCATTACCCAAAAATTTACACACTCCACTTCACTCATCATTACTAGCAGTTGGAGATTGTGGCGTTGAGGGTGGTTTAGTGGGTGTTGGAGTTTCAGGAGATATGTTGGTGTATTAGGATGAGATGTTGACAGTAGAGGTGCATCGATAGATGATATGATGGAGTGTGATACTCATCTTCCACCACCTAAGACCTAGGTACATATATAGAATATTTTTAAATTTAAATATATGAAATTAAAATAATTAGTTTAGACAGATATTTAAAAGTTATAATAAATTGTGTAGGCATAGGTCACCAAGCACATGATTACATCTAGTGTTGGGTCAGGGCATGTATGTCACAGAGATGATTCTATTGAGACAACTAGTAGTTCTCAAGTACAAGTTTTAAATAGTTTGTAAAGTTATTTATGTTTCAAACTATATGCACTCATATATATATATATATATATATATATATATATATATATATATATATATATATATATATATATATATATATATATATATATATATATATATATATATATATATATATATATATATATATATATATATATATATATATATGTTTAGATAGCTCTAATGTATATATATTTGTAGGGCTTGGTTGTTGTACCTTGGCCATAGGATGTACAAGAGACTCGATCAAGGGTCATTCTATTCGTATGTGTCTTGAGAGGTCCCTCTAATAGTAGTAGATTTATATATTGGAGACTTTGTATATTCTAGATACTTACATACACATGTATTTTAGTACCTTAATGACATGTGTATTTCACTATTTATTTGACTATTTAGTAATTTAGTAGTTGGATGACATGTATATGACTTTTTATATTTTACAACATACATGTATGTTTATTCGAGACTTATAGTTTGCATATGTATGTATTTTAGTAGAGATATTAAATGTATATTTTTATTCTCGCAACATACATGTATTTGTATTTTTTTTTTAGTAGAACATTCTTCATCAATTAGATTATAGATTTGTTTATGATCATTATAAAATAATCAAATTAACTTCTCTTTACCTACTTCAATAGTTAAATATGAAGAAGTTCCAAATTGATGTATGAACATTATTTATAATTTTAAAAAAATAATAATATAGGGTGATTGAATTGAATTAATATAGGCACTTTAAACTACTAAATTAACCCAAATGATTTAGATTACAAATTTAAAACATTATATTTATTTGTAATCATTATAAAATAATCAATTAGTAGGACTAAAGATACATATCTGGTAAATCAACTAGTAGGACTAAAGATATAAATTTGTTAAATCAATTAGTAGTGCTAGAGATACATATTTGTTAAATCAATTAGTAAGGCTAAAGATAAATATTTGTTTTATGTGGATAAAAATATGCTAACTAGGTAAGCCAATACATTATTTTTAAAAAAAATTACAAAATATAATATTCTTAACAACCTTCATCCATGGTAATTAATATTATTAAAATGTATACATTTAAAAACACATTAATAAATGGATAAACTAAGAGTATGATCCTACAATTAAAAACACATAATGAGATGAAATTCAAAAGTTAGAAAAGAAGTTGATAAAAGAATTCTAACATATTAAATTATCTTTAATACATATCTATCTAATGATTGTGTAAGTTCCAACTCACTTGTATTGCCTATTTAGATCAATTTGTTATTCTTGTTCATCCATGGTAATTAATATTATTAAAATGTATACATTTAAAAATGCATTAACAAACTAATAAACTAAGAGTATGACCCTACAATAAACTACCATTAATATATAGTTTTTTAATAAACTAATGATAACATAATCTCTATTTGAGGATGGTAATTATTATTATTAAAATGGCACATTTATATGTTTCAATTATTAATTAGTAGGACAAAAATACATATTTATTTTATTTGGATAAAAATATGCTAGTAGGTAAGCCAATACACTAGTTTAAAAAACTTTTACAAAATATAATATTCTTAATAATCTTCATCCATGGTAATTAATATTATTAAAATGTATACATTTAAAAACACATCAATAAAGTAAGAGTACGAGACTACAATAAATTAACATTAATATATAGTTGTTTAATAAACTAATGATAACATAACCTTTATTTTAGGATGGTAATTAATATTATTAAAATGACACATTTATAAATTCTAGTTATTCATTACTAGGACTAAAGATAGATATTTATTTTATGTGGATAAAAATATGCTAAGAGGTAAGCCAATCCACTATTTGAATTTTTTTTTACCAAATATAATATTCTTAACAACCTTCATCCTTGGTAATTAATATAGGTAAAATGTATACATTTAAAGGTCCTAAAATTTTATATATCAAGGCAAACAACCTTAAATTAATTCAAACTATTATAAAATAAATCTTAAGAAGAAGTAATATATCTAGAACTTTAAGAGAATATTATTAAATTAATATAACATTCATCCCTTCTAATTGTCTACATTTAAATGTCTTAAAATTTGATTTAAATTAAATTATCTACCATCTCAAAGGTTAGTTCAACCATGATGTACACTTATAACATATAATATCCTCTCATGATCTTCATTGTCTAGTCTCCACTTGCAATGTATACACTTAAATTTGATTGGATGTTGACAAAACCTTGTAGCAATGACCAGGTGGCTATATTGTAAAACTTTGTTGTCAGGTTGATAATCAACAAAGTGTATTCCATGTTGGACTATTTGGTCTTGCTTCAAATATGTTCCCTATATCACAATAGAGCCTGCACCACAAATTTAAGTATTTTAAAATTTTATAGATATAAAGTTACCTAGATATATATAAATTCATATATGTACATGCACATGTATGTATAATACCTATGGGGAATGACATTTCATCACTTTCTTTAGGATCATATAACTTTTTCCTCTCTACAGTACATCACAATAAATAATAACTAACACCTTCATGATTTCCAAGCTCAACAATCACTACAAAGACATCTCATGTAGAACAAGTATACATACATGTGTTGAGTATATATAAGATAGTTCATTTATAATTAAATAATAAGTTGAGATTAATTTTTATGATACTTATCCACTTTTACCAATCCAAAGATATGATTATAATCATCAAAAATCAATGGAATATGATCAAAATTTCCATCATCTTTATCAAATGTATCAGTAACATCAAGTGGTACCAAAATCCATGCACCTGTATATCTACATGTTTTATTGATGCATTCTTGATAGTCTTTATCAATGCAATTGTCACAAAAACATGAGTATTCTCTTGTCTTCAATGTCCAATTATGATTATCTATACTCATGATTGAATGTAAGGAATGTGTCTTTTCTATACTCTTGCAACCATGCATGTTTTTTTTTATTGACACCTAAAAGTTCATTACATTGAAAATATGGACTTGAATTAAATTTAAACTTCAACAAATTAAAAGATAAAACATAAAAATGAAATTTTAAATCTTAATTGCATAAAATTTAAACAAATGTACACATCCATACTTGTTATCTCCCAAAAGACTCTATATGGTACCTATGGACTCATTGTTGATGATGTCCCAACCTCATCTAATGAAAAATGTGTCTTACACCATTCAATAACATCATGTGCATCATTTATACGAACTCTCCGATAATTTATTTGATATTTTCACAAAGCACATTTGATGTAAGCTCCAACACCATCATGTTCACATTTTCCATGCCCACTCTCAAAGAAATTCCATACGTGTTTCATATTCTCATTGCAATGATATCTACAAAATGCATAAAATGGTCTAGATGATTAGAACTGTGTGGCACATCTATTAGACCAAATATAATTTTTATCAACATTTATGTCTCTTTCTTTAAAATAAAAAAAGAACATTGAAGCAATGTTCTACATAGTGAATGTCATGTTCTTTATCATCACTTATATAAAATTGATATTTTCTTTTAATGACTTGTGCTTTAACTATACTCTGAACACCATCCAAATCTAATTGTGCATGTCTATAGAAAACATGTACCATAATAGTGACGTGCTTAGAAAAAATAAATCTGATTGAATTCCTTTTTGATGAACAAAGGAATAGTTCTCTACAAAATCAATGACTGATACAATTGTTCCAGGCGAAAAAATATCTCTCAAAGTTTGAAACTGTTGTGCTTGCCACTTTGCAAAAAATGCATGACAAATATAAGGTTGAAACAAATTCTTAAATATGTCCATAAATATTACAATAGGTAACTCCTCTTCAACATATTCCAACCTTTTTGTCTCTTTCCCCAACTTTGTTTCATTCTTCACATACTTGTAACTTTTGCAATTCAATTTTTTTGTTACATCAATATTTTCCATTTTGAAAGGAAATAGATCCAATTCACCACATGTTTCACATAATCCTTTGATGCAATTTATTTGACCAGCTAGATCATCTATTTTGTCACATAGAATGGATGATATAAACTCACTTCTCCTATTAGAAGGAGTAGTATACAAACCATATGTGTCTTCTATAAACTTTCAAAGTACCTAATAGTGGAGATCAAACTCAATATGGTGATGATAAAAACATGTTTCAAACACTTTGTTTGACCTCACAAAGTATGGATTCAATTTTTTAAACAGCATTTGCCCAATTTTTACATTAGGATGTTTACTACAAACTGACACATATAACTCATGTTGTGTCCAACCAATGTTTTGTATGATGTTCATATTGACCAAATTCAATCTTGTGCCTGATAACATCTCTACTATTTGATGAAGGACAAGTATTATCAATCCAAAATAATATGAATAAATTTTTTAATCCTTCATCATTCCTATCAGAACAAGGTGTTCTACACAAGATTTCCCAATTGCCTTCCATAGTACTATCATCCATAATTAATCTTCTCTTAACTTATTCTCTCATTATTTTCCTATTAAAATCCATTTAAGATGAAATTGAAGATATTTGTCTATTTTGGGTCATATTCTTATTTACAAGAGACATCAACATCACTTCTCTTGCCATGCACTTATCTTTAGTTTGAGACTACTTTCCTATGTTTCTCAAACCTTGTTTAATATTTTCAATCACATTAGTTTGTATGTTAGAAAATATTCTCTTCTTTGATGTTGTTTCTACACCTAATAATTTCAATGCCTCTTCTAACTTCTTTTGTGTAAGAAAAAGTGAAAGAAACTAAGCTTGTTCAAGTGTTTCAATGTTATCAAATTTAGTCATTATTTCTCTTATCCTCTTATTCATTGATCTTTTCTTAGACAAACTTAAGGGTTGAACAGTACTTGCACATGTTCTCAATTTATCCACATCCATTTTAAGTAAATGCTCTAAATTTTTATGAGGAATTCCATTCATTATAGATTGGACAATATTTATGAGTTCATCCATACTAGTTCTTGCACCTGATCCTAACCTTTCTCTGACTTATGTTACTAGAATTTCTATAGGGAGTGATCTTGAGCCTTCTCCAACATTCATTATTTGAGATTTAGCAAGGGAAGATTTTGACTCTTCTTTAACTTCTATTATTTGAACCTCTCTAGGGAGTGATCTTGAACCTTCTTCAAGATTCATTGTTTGAGATTCCATAGGGATTTTCCTAACCCTTCTCCCATATACACTTCTTCTACTTATGTTGAGCCTGCTTCAACATTTCCTTCACCTTGTTGATTGTCTACAAAAAATTATATATATATATATATATATATATATATATAGACCTTGTTTAACTCGATGATAACGTGCCACAATCTTCTAAAGATTTCTTTCTTGCATTTAAATACTGAGACTAACAAAGTTATGGAAAGTGAAAATGTGAAATTTGATGAATACACAAAAGTGTATGATACTAAAGCTATGAAGGAAGCAGAAGAATACAAACCATTTGTATACTTTTATGAAGGTATGCCTACTAATGAAGATGTTGTAAATCAAATTGCAAACCAACAACAAGTTTCAGTGACTGCTAAGTGACATATTATGAATGCCAAGTTTCATTTAGAAACCAAGCTACTTTCAAGTGTTGAGTTATAGAATGAAGTTGAGGCACATTCTAATCTTGAAAATAGTGTACATGAAAGAGATGTTGAGCTACCTGATAAAGAGGTACGTGGTGATTTAGAAGTGGTGGGACCAAATGTAGAAGCCAAAGCTAAACCAAGATTGTCTAAGTATGTTAAGAGACATCATCCTAATACACAAATCATTGGAGATAAAGATGCTATACCGATGAAATAGAACAATTTGAGAAATGATACATGTTTGCTGAGCATGCAAGAACCCAAAATAGTGAAAGATGCCTTAGAAGATATGGACTAGAGTAAAGCCATGAAAGATGAGATTGAACAAGTTGAGAAAAATAAGACATGGACTCTAGTTCTTAGACCAAAATACAAAAATGTGATTGGTACCTAGTGGGTATATAGAAGCAAGTTAGATAAAAATGGTGAAGTCACAAGGAACAAGGCAAGATTAGTTTGTAAAGGATATGCACAAAAAGAAGGGATAGACTATGGAGAGACATTCACTCCTATTGCAAGATTGGAAGGAGTAAGAACTTTGTTTGGTTACTCTACATACAAAGGTTTCAAAGTTTATCAAATAGATGTTAAGCTTGTATTTCTGAATGGTATATATGAGGAAGAGGTTTGTATAGAATAGCTAGAAGGATTTTTTAATGCTAACAACAACAAAAATGGTATATAGACTACACAAATATTTATATATGTTGAGGCCAACACCAAGAGCATAGTACTTGAATACAGAGAATGGAAAAGGTATTTTGTTATCTGAATTTTTTGTTGATGATATCATATTTGGAGGTCAAGACACTTTATTTAATGCTTTTGCAAATGAAATGAACAAAGAATTTCTCAAGATGTCTATGTTTGGAGAGATCAAGTTCTCTATGGGTTTGCAAGTATGTTAGATGAAATATGGTAAATACATCACTCATTCAATGTATGTAAAAGAGATACTAGAAGCTTTTGGATTGGATGATTCTAAGCTAGTAAGTACACCTATAGTAATAGGACATAAATTGTTAAAGTATGATGATTCAGCTAAGGTAACTCAAACATTATACAGGTCTATGATTGACAAATTACAATATGTAGCACATAGAAGACCTAACATAGCATTATTTGTACGGATAGTTGCAAGATTCTCTACTAATCCAAAGGATAATTACTCGATGGCAGTTAAGAGAATAATAAAATATTTGAAAGGAATATAAGACTATGGTCTATACAACAAGAAAAATAACAAATTTGAGTTGAAGGCCTATACTGATGTTGATTGGGATGGAAATATTGATGATAAAAAGAGCACTAGTGGAGGAGCATTTCTCTTAGGAAAAAGGCAAGTTACATGAACTAGAAAGAAGCAAAACTACATTTCTCAATCTACTACTGAAGTTGACTATGTTGCTATTGTAATAAATTGTACAAACATTGTATGGATCAAAGAACTACTCAAAGGTATGGAGAAAATCACTAAACTAGTGATACTTTATTGTGATAATACAAGTGTTATAAATATATCAAAGAATCTTGTGATGCATACAAATACTAAACATATTGTAATCAAGTATCATTACTTGAGAAAATTAGTTCTAGATAAAGAGGTGAAGATGGAATATGTTAACACTAAAGAGAAAATAGCTGATATCTTCATAAAAGCATTACCTAAGGATGTTCATGAGTATCTAAGAGGTAAACTAGGGGTGATACCCCTATCAAAGGCTATCTAAGAAGCATGAGGATGCTCTACATCACACAAGTTGATTGACATATGTTAGACATTGATACAGTGGATCTTCCTTTAGGAACCACCTAAAGTAATCAAAGAGCTAGAGCTATAAATTAGTCACAAGCTAGGTGATCAAGGGAGAAACTAAAAATATTCACATCTACATATAAAGATGACAAGTATTTGGCATTTTCGTCAAAGAGGGAGAAAATGTACTAAGACATGACTATTGAGGGAGTAAGTGCACTGATGGACAAAATGTACTTCTTGATTACATCTACCTAGTAAGAGGGAGATAATGATGAGGGAGATATAAGAAGTGGTTAAGAAGGATTCATAAGGATGAGTTGATTGATTTTACATTGATAAGGATACAATTTTGTAACCCACTCAGAAGATGAAAGTTGTTGATAGAGGGAGAGATTCTAATAAAAGGAATTATTTTCCTTTTGGTATTTTGCTAGTCTTTTTTATTAAGTTTGGCTAGTTTGGTTTGTCATCAATGCCAAAGATGGAGATTTTTTTAAAATAGATTGATGCATGTATGATAAATGTGTTTGAATAATTGTTTTTCACTGATGTCAAACATGTTAGTTTTCGGTAAGACAATTGTTTATATGATTGAAGTACTATCATTTATTTGATTGATGAAGAGGATTTGATTAAACGAGGTAACCATAGCACCTAGAGGAAAGGTTGAGTAATGCTATAAAATGGAGAACATGAATCGGTTAAGACAATGATATTATAGTGCATTGATAATCTACTTAAGATTGCAAAGGTTGGTTACATTGATTAAGTTTAGAAGAACAAGTTAAACAAAGTTTTTCTATTGAGCTTAACATTCTACATAGTTGGTGCCAAGAAAAGGTAGTGCAAGATGAGCAAAAAATTAGTTGGTGCCAAGAAAAGTCAAGTTTAGTGTAAGTTGAGTGAAATAGTGGGTGCCAAGTAAAATTTAGTTGATTCTAAGCACTAGTGAACTTTAGTTCATGTCGAGTGATTTAATAGAGGATGTCAAGCAATGCAGTAAGTGTTGAGCATCAAAATTTAGTTAATGTTGAGTGTCAATATTATGAGAAAGATTAAGAATTCTATGAATCTAAGTAGACAATTTTGATTTCTTGGATTTTGTGAACCATATGGAAGATAAGGTTGATGAGTTAGTGGCACAAAATCCATGGCAAATAGTTTTGAGGTGAATTCAAAGAGGATTGTAGGAGAAGCTTCTAGAAGGGAATGAAATAAAATGAGGGGTAGATTTATTGAATCCTATCTAATCCAACCTAACCCTAAAATGAACAATGGAGGATGAACGATAAAATGTCTTAATTTTTTATTTATAGAGATGGCTAGTCAGACATAAGGGTTTTCATGTGTGAGAACCTAAGGAAAACAAGGAGTCTAATGTATTGCTTCATTCAATGCCCTAAGAGAAGAGATTGCATTGGGAAACAAAGAAAGAAGGCTTATAAGTATGGATTTTTGAAGGGTGAACAAGCTATTAGAGATGAAGAGTGTGAAAACCAAGCAGAATGGAGGATAGAAACTGATATCTCTAATTCTCAAGTGTGTTCTAAGTTGTTATTAGATCAAGCCTTATTATTACCTTCTAATCATTATATTAGTCTAGGGTAAATCCTTTGGATTAAGGTTGACCTAATAGTCATTTGTAAATCCTTTAATTGGATGACATTCAAAGTGAATGATGTAAAGTCCTCTAATAAGGCTGACTCCTAATAGGGTGATTGAAATCCTTTAACTGGGTCACATTTAATAGTGTGCATTGTAACCTTTAATAGGGTTGGCCTTTCATAGGGCATCACTTCAAAAGAGTGAGAATGAGTAGCATGTCACTAGTGGTTTTTTCCAAATTGCATTTCCACATTAATTTATTGTGTCAAATGTGTTATTGAATCTATTATGTTTCATGTTTACATTTCTGCAAATTCATTTGATAGTAACCTACAAGTTTAAGTGATTGCATAACCTAATGGATGCATGCATGATGAAAATGTTTTATGAATTTATGGGTTCACTAAGTTCATCTAGTTCTATCTTTCAACAACTTCATCTAGTTCTAGCTTTCAACAACTTCATCTAGTTCTTTTCTATCTTTAACTTTCTTTGTTTAATTTTCTCCAATAAGATATCCAAGACCTATCTTATCTTAAGAATATCTCTAATAAAATAGATATTTATCAATTTTCTCACTACTAGAATATAAATTCTCTAACTGTTGCTTAGCTTGGGTTAATTCAATGTTCACAATAATATTGTATTTCTCGAGTTCTACATGCTCTATTTTGATAGAATCTAATTTAGATGTCACTTGTGTTCGATCAGATATAAAATCTTTAATCTTTGACTTCAGATCTGATTTATTTTTTCTATCATTCTTCTTCAAGATCAACTTTAGTTCAACAATATTAAATTCATGCTTCAAAATTTCATTTTCTTTGGTTAGGGTTGTTACCTCATCACTATCACTAGTCTACACTATATTTTTTATCTAGATTTGAGATAATCAATCTTATATTTTAGTTACTCAATATAATCCTTTGCATCTTGAAACCTTTCTTTCAGGTTGTCTCTTTCTTTAGTAAAGTAAGAAAATCAATTTTCTCAAGGGTTTCTTCAAGATTCCTTTTTAACTATTCCATATACATAGGGACCTAACTCAAGCTATTAAGCCTCTTCTCAATAACTAGGCTTTGACACCAAATGTTAGAAATAGATAATACCGAGGGGGAGGGGGAGGTGTGAATCAATATTCTACAAACTTTTTTCCATAATTGAATATTGTTAATTAATTTATAAAATTCATATGAAAGTAAACCAAAAGTGCTAAATAGTAAATAAGTCCATGCATAAAGAGAGTTCATAACATCATATTTTGTTAACTAGGGAAACCCTAGCCAAGGGGAAACCATAGTGGGGATGGTATCCACAAGATGATCCACTAAAAAAGAATCTTGCTCAAGATATTGACCCTATTAGGAGTCTATGAAAAACATATAGTGTCATAGTCATTGTTAGAGGACTAGGCTCTATTAAAAGCATTAACCCTTTCAGGAGTTGTATCAACCATGTTAGGAGTTGATATTAAAAATGTATGCAAGATTAGCCCATTTCCCCAACATGCAATGTAATTCTTATATACAAAAGAGATAGATACAAAAACCTCTTTGGATATCTCTAATCTTACTTCAGAATTCATTTCACATAGCCTTTACATAAGTTCACATATCTCAAACTTAGTTCACAACACTACACTTTACTTCACAAGTTATAATCTTCCTTGATATCTTACATTTTAATGGAACTCTATCTAGTTGGCCTTCAAGCAATCAAATTCTTCATATAATACAAAAATAACACTTGCTAACATAGAGTTAACATATAGGATTTTGTCCCTAAATAGTTAAGTAATTGTTTCATACCCAAAATAATTCCTTAACATTTCATTCACCTTTTACTATTGTACTCTATTATGTTCTATTCAATACCTTTATTAATAAAACTAATATATCAAATGTTGTACTATTTGTACTATAGTGTGCACTTATACACACCATCCAAATTATTTGTACTACCAATCCTTAACTATAGACATGCCTTATATCTTTGTAGACTATGCATTATGTAAATTATCTTTGTACTACCAATGAAACTATATAACATGTAGACACCATTATATTGTACATGTGAGATCTTTAACTATACATTATGCAATCACATCCCAAGATATTTGTTTCCATAATGACAACCCTAACTCCACTTACTTAGCAATATTGCCAACAACCTCATCATAGTTCAACGTATCATCAAAAATGACATGCATTTGATCTTGCTAGTAAAGAAAAACATTGTGGTGATCAGTAAGTATCTAAATATTATCCACTATGATGTTTAGCATAGATAATATGGGAGCCAATGTATGTATCTTACTATATGCTACTTGAAAACCCCTCATTTGGTAAGATTTTCTTGGATAAAATCTTCAATTCGAGGAGGGTTTTTGAGGGGGTAGTGGATCATTCAATGGAGGTTGAGGATTTTAACAAGATTGTGTAATGTTTGGTGGAGGGTTTCAAGGAACATATTTTTTGTCTCGGTGTTATCAACATCATTTGGTTCAACTATGCCTATTAAATTGCAAATAATCCAAAAATTACTATTTGTATTAATAGTTTTTAATTAAATTTTTTTTTAAAGTGATTTCTATTAAAAAATATAAATTTAAATATAATTCAATGAAAATAATCAAATAAACAAAACAAAATGGACTTACTTGAGGCTACCTTGATCCTATACCCAATTTCAAATCATATATCTGAAATAGGGATCCTAGTTTGCTCCAACAATAAGAAACAACAATGGAAATCAATGCTTAATTTTTTCCATTAAATTTTCTAGTCACAAGTTTTGGGTATATGATCAAATATTAAATACCCCATAATATCATATATCTGATATTGTATTGGGAAACCCATATAGGATCGGATACCCAAAATGTTATGGTATTATCTTTTTTCTTATCAAGATGGGTGAGATAAAAGTCATAATGGATTTTGAATGCTTTTAGATGTTTCAAAACTCCAACTTATTCATATTGCCACTTTTTGGCACACCATGATCATGCACATACACATATGTATATGTATGTATATATGTATGTGTGTATGTATATATGTGTGTGTGTGTCATATGGACATGTGTATATATCTTTACACTAGGTTTTCCTACCCTTTGACCTCAAATCCCTATAGTTATGCCATATATATCTCTTCATCCAAATCACCATGAAAGAAGGTTGTTTTAGCATCAAGCTGCTCCAAATGAAAATCTTCAATAGCCACAATACTTAAAATAATGTGAATAGAAGTCATTTTCACATCAAGAGAGAATATATCATCAAAATCAATTCCCTTTTTCTATGCAAGTCATTTTACAACTAACCTGGCTTTAAATATTTTCTTACCTCCATCCTCTTTTTTCAACCTATAAACCCACTTATTCTACAAAGCTTGCTTACCTGCGAGAAACTTGCATAAATCCCAAGTCTTATTTTTCAACAAGGAGTCCTTTTTTTTTCTCCATTCTAGACTCCCACTAAATCTTAGTATCCACCTACACAACTACATGATAATATTTTTTTTCACCATCATTAGTAAGTAAAATAGAAGACAAAGAGGGAGAAAATCTTTTTTGAAGTATACTAAGCCTTGTTGACAATCTAACATTCACTAGGGTGTGTGGTATTTGTTGTTGTGGTTATTGCACATCTATGAAGAATTTTTAGAACATCATCTTTTGGAGTATCATTTAACACTACATAATCATCTTCTTTCTTCTCATGTTGTTGCAATAGATCTTTGTACAACACTTTCTCATTGAATATGGCATCCCTGCTTCTTACAATTTTACAATTTTCAAAATTCCAAATCTTATAACCAAATTCATCAATTCCATATCCAGCAAATACACATTTCTTTGACTTTGCTTCCATCTTGATTCTATTTTTAGAATCTATATAAGCAAATGCTTCACAACCAAAGGTTTTGAGAAAAGAATAACTCACATTCTTATTAGTCCATGCTTCCTCTAGAATACCACAAATAAAAGGAGTAGAGGGACTTCTATTAATCAAATATATAGCAGTATTGATAGCCTCTGCCCACATGTTTAGGGGCATCCCAACATGTAACTTGATGCTCCTTGCACACTCCATTATTGTCATGTTCATCTATTTGGCCACTCCATTATCTTGTGAAATCTTTAGAATAGTTTTTTTTCCTACGAATACCATTAGTGAAGCAATAATCTTCAAGTTCATGACTGCAATACTCACTGCCATTATCACATCTAAGACATTTTAACTTCTTACTAGTCTCATTTTCAACCAAGCATTTCCATTTCTTAAGAGTTTTTAATACATCATATTTTTGTCTAAGGACATAAATCAATACTTTTTTAATTGCATCATTAGTAAATGTAACATAATAATGAGAGCCACCAAGGGAAGATATCTAAGCTAGTCCCCATACATCTGTATGCACAAGCTCTATTTTTTCACTTTTATTTTCCTTCCCAGTCTTCACAAAATTCACTCTCTTTTATTTTTTGCACACACAACTATTATAGAAATCCATATTGACACAGTTCAAACCTGGTAAAACTTTCTTTGAATGAAGTACTTTCATACCTTTCTCACTCATGTTCCCAATTTTATTCTACCATAGTATTGAATCCGAATCTATAGTAGCTATTTGTTCTCCCTACTCAACTACAACAATTATTCATGAACATTCATTTTTCTCTAAAACAATCAAAGTAGAAGGAACAATATGACTTGTACAAAGATATAAGGTGCCTACTTTCACAGCTTTTTGTACTACAAGGGAACCTTTTGAAACCTTCCAATTACTATCATTAAAAGTAACTACATAGCCTTCATAATTGAGTATCCCTACTGAAATTAAATTTTTGTTTAGCTTTGGAACATGTCGTAACTCATGTTGTAGCCAATGATTCCCATTCTACAACTTAATATTTACTTTTCCCTTGCCAACAATCTAACAGGGTTCATTATCTTCCAAATAAACAAGCTCAAAATCCCCTTGGACATAATCAATAAAATAAACTCTATGAGGCGTAGCATGAAATGAAGCACTAGAATCTAAAACCCATAAATCATGAACACTTTCTAAAGATAAAAGATAAACATCCTCTTTAGATTTCTTACTTACCATATTTTCCTCCATGTTCCCTGCTAGTTTATCTCCTTTATTGTTCTTTCAAATTCAACAATCTTTCTTCTTATGTCTTGTTTTCCCATAGTAACAACAATCTCTTAGTCCTCTAGATTGAGACCTCTTCCCCTTTGACTTTCCTCTTGATTTCTCATGATTTCCAGAATTATTTCATCTCTCACTCTACCTCTTCTTTGTGTATTTAAAGTACATCCTGATATAGATCCACCTAAGGTTTTCCTACAAGTTTCCTCACTCAAAATAACACTAATTGTATCATCATATTTTAGGGTATTAGATCTAAAAATAGAATTACTCAAAGCGATTACCAAGTCATTCCAACTTTTAGGGAAAGAACACAAACCAAGAGAGCCCTAATTTCTTCATCAAAATTAATACCTACAGAAGATAGCTAACTAGTAATAGTATTAAACTAATTTAAATGATCTGCAATAAATCCACCTTCTACCATTTTCATATTAAATAAATTCTTCATGAGAAATACCTTACTTGAAGTGGAGGGCTTTTCATACAATTTCACTAGGGTTTCCATCAACTCTTCCATTGTCTTCTCTTTTGTAATGTTAAATGTCACCAATGGTGCCAAGCATAATTGAATGCTTCCAACTATCATTTTGTCTAAAATCTCCTAGTCCTCATTTGTCATAGTTTCCTAGTTCTTAGTGTGTCCTTCCAACAACCTCCATAAATCCTTCTGATAGAGATAGTCCTCCATTTTTATCTTCCATAACTATAATTTTTGTTCATTAAACTTGTCAAACCTTAGCTTATCATCATCTTCCATTAGTCACACTCAACTGTGACAATTTTCTCTAGAGGATAACTTTAAAAAAAAGAAAAAAAACCTTGCTTTCATACCACTTGTTAGGATTAACCTCAAATAGAAATAACAATTACATGAAAATATAAATAATATTAGGAAACAATTACATAATGAAATAATTCCTAACCCTAAGCCCTTTCTCTACAAATTATTTTTTCCAATTTAGGATTAAAATTGGTTACAACATGTCGATCATAAAATGCCACCCCCAAACCTTGGCTTGAGGCCTAGCCTAGCCCCAAACCCACCAAGGAATTATGGAGTATGTATAGTATTTTCTTGATCAGTCACCACAAACTAACAACAGTCTATAATCCATATTCTATACACAAGAGATAGAAACATGACATCTCAACTCCTTACTCGTCATAGCTCTAATCATATTCATGTTAATAAGATTTATAATGGGGTACTAGGGAAGGAGCTTTAGAAGAATCCACAAATTACTATTTGTATTAACAGGTTTTAATTAAATTTTGAAAAAGGTGATTTCTATTAAAAATATATATATAATTCAATGAAAACAATAAAATAAACAAAAAAAAATGGACTTACTTGAGGATACCTTAATCCTATAACTGATTTCAAATCATATATCTGAAACAGGGGTCCTAGCTTACTCCCATAATAAGAAACAACAATGGAAATCAATGCTCAAATTTTTTCATTTAATTTTGTAGTTGCAATTTTTGGGCATTTCATTGAATATCAAGTGCCCAATAATATCATATATCTAATATTGGATCAGGAACCCCATATAGGATCAGATATGCAAAAAGGTATGGTATTCTCATTTTTCTATGGTATCAAGATGGGTGGGATAAAAGTTAGAACAAATTTTAAATTCTTTTAGATGTCTCAAAACTCCAACCTTTTCATATCAACACTTTTTGGCACACCATGATCCATCACATACATGTGTGTGTGTGTGTGTGTGTGTGTATGTATGTTGGAAATATTCAAGATATAATAGGTTACTAAGAGGGGAGGGGTGAATCAGTAACAATAAAGCTTTTTAAGTCAATTCAAAATAACCATATACAACATTCACTTATCTAGCCTGCTACATAAAAGAACTATTAAACATTTAAACCATATATGCACAGAGATTTGGTGACCCAGAAACCTTCCAAAATAGAAAGTAAAACTAGGGTGGGGATGATACCCACAAAGCTTCGTTACTGCAGTATGAAGTTGGTCGGTTAAGGCTTACAATGATCACTTCTGGTGATCTGCCCTGTTAGGAGCATAGAGGATTGCTAGATCCACCTTGTTAAAGGATTTACAAACATACTTTACAAGTATGCACTCTATTAGGAGATTTGAATAAAGACGGTTAAGTCTACCTTGTTAAAGGATTTACAAGAATGATTCACCTATTAGGATGAACCAACAGATCAACTTACAACTTGACTGGATTCTTTATTGTAGATCACCTTCTGTGATTGATGAAGTCATTTTTGCTCCTTGTAGACCTTGCTGAGTATTCTTTACAGCTGATGAATTCGCATATCATATCTTATGTCCCTCTTTTGTGCAATATTCTATATCTTGTATATCTTCCTTTTTATCTATTTCTTGAATGATATAATACATTACATATATATACCATTCCAATAATTATCCATGCAAGGTCGGCCAAACACAAGTAAACAAAATATAACTAAGTCAGCCAATTAGTAAAATAAACTTGGGTTCTTCAGACAGACTTGATGACCTTTTGATACACGGCATCCACTACATTACTCGGTATTGTCATGCACTCGATAGAGGTAGGGGCTCGGTTCATACTAGTCATACAACGTTTCCTAGAACTCGGTAACCATTGGCGACTCGGTAGATATAGTGTTACTTGGTAGAAAGTAATTTCTTCATTGACCTCCTGAGCTCGGTTATCACTGAGTCCTTCTTCACTCGGTCATCACTGAGTGCTTCCTCACTCGGTCAATATTGAGTGCATCTTCACTCAGTTGACACTAAGTGCATCTTTACTTGGTTAACACTAAGTGCATCTTCACTCAGTTAACACTGTGCCTTCAGTGCTCGATTTGAACTGTGTCTTCAGTGCTCGGTTTGAATTGTGTCTTCAATGCTCGGTTTGAACTGTGTCTTCAGTGCTCGATTAGAACTATGAGATGAGCGTTGTCACTAATGGCAAATAAAATACATGTGTGTGTGTGTGTGTGTGTGTGTGTGTGTGTGTGTGTGTATGTATATGTATGTATGTATGTATGTATGTATGTATGTATGTTTACATGTTTATATGTATGTTTATATGTTTATATATGTTTATGTATGTTTATATGTATGTATGTATATGTATATGTGTGTGTGCATATGGACATGTATATGTATGATTACACACACACACACACACACACACACACACACACACACACACACATGTACATACATTCATACATACATACATATATGTACATATATATGTATGTTTATATATTAGAAAAAATAGTTTATATTCTTAAAAGAAAAATGATTGATCAAAAAGGAGATTAGTCTTCTATGAAGAATCAACTTCAATGACCAGAGTTCAACATGGGCATATCACGAAAACTATCAAAAAAATATTCTTGCATTCGTATTAGGCTCTTGAGGAGCCCAATCAAAACATTTTAGGACTACTAACCAATAGAAAATGAAAACATTAGTTTCCATTCACTGAGATATAATTAAGTTGATTGAAGAGAGATTTTTGTCGTTTGTGGATTACTTAGATTAATGCAACATCCCATGCTAATGGATTCTCCTATAATAAATTTATACAATTTTTATACAAAAGGCAGTTTCTTAAAAATCATAGAACACTTGCACAAATAGTTGTATTAAATCATAATTGCTTCTCTATGATGCTAATAATGTATTTGTGTATTATGAAATAGTAATACCTAATCTTTCAGTAAATTCTCTAGGAAACTAAAGATAGTACAAAACTAATTTTAGAATGACTTGGATAATGAAATTTTTCATTTTATTTATAGAAGTAGAAAAAATATTCACTATCTTTGCTAGATATCCCAGCTTGAATTAAGTGGACGAGTCCTAGGCTCTAATTACTTTTCAGTGGAAATAAAGAAAGTGTATCAAAGATAGAATATGAGTGTGGTTAATAGCGCTATCTATTAAGGGTTATTTTTCCAATGTTAATCAATTCCTTTGTTGAGATGGTGTTTTTCCTTGCTCACTAATAAATTGACTAATTAAGCTAATATTTTTATAACCCATTTTCTCTCCAGGCAAAAAGATGGCTTAGATCTATTTTTAAACTTAGATCCACTTCTAAATTTAAATCTATCTCTAAACTTACTAGATCTATTTTGAAAATATGGTTTATATGCATTTTGAAAAGATGGCTTCATTTTATTCATAGTTTGCTTTATGAACCTTTCAAATACTATTTATTTTGTTTCAAAATATTTCAAAAATAAAAATTGATAGTGACATATTTGTTAATTTATATACAAAGATAAAGAAATAAATATCTTCAATACATATTTATGGGTAGAAATGTTAAATTCAATCTATTTTTTTATTTCTCCATGAATGGTATCCTTGTAACAAAGAAAAAATTTCTTTAATTCCAATCAATGAGGAGTATTACAACATTTTTTTTGAGTTGTATATCTTTAAATAATCGTTGATTTTTTCAACACTATCTTGGGTACAACTATTACATTCTAAAGTAATCATTATTCTTACATTTCCACCCTTGGCCATATAACTTGCTTTTGGTATTGTATCTACTTCTTTTCCTTTTAATTCAGAATGGGATTTAGGGTTTTACCTTATTTAACAAAACTTATAACAAAGCTAAATTGGAAAATAATTTCATCTCCTATAAGAAGTTATCCAATAGTAGAAATAGAGTAAAAGAAGATACATGAGATTTTGACTATGTCAAAGCCACTACTCCACAGGAAGCAAGCCTATCAAAAATATCTTCTCAACCCACAAAGAGAATTACACTATTTTTCAATATTGACATAGTGTCTGATTTGGTGATCGTAAGGGAATAAGGAAAATTATCTTTACCTAAAAATGCACACAATCTCACTTGATGATAGAGAGTAGGTCGCTCTATGGAAATTTTTCTTTGGTTGGCACAAAGATTCATATACCTAACCCTTTGGAAAGTCTACACCTCACTCCATGCAAGGAATGTCTACAAAACAAGTTTAATTATCTACTAAAATGATAATTGCCATGTTCAAAATTTTCAGGTAATATTTGTACAGAAAAAGAAAAAGACCAACAATAAAAATAATAGTTCAACCAATAATATATGACTTGAAATAATTTCATTAAATCTTACAAACTATAGTCCTAAAGATTATAATTAAAAATATACCATTTTCAATAGATGAACTAATATAATGAAAGAGGTTGAAAACTTTAGTCTAGTGCCTTTACCACAAGAACTAATAATTTGAATACTAATACATAAACTAATAATTGATATACAATCCTCACTAAAAAAAATACCTGAAAAAATTTACAAAAAGAAAAGCGCATGGATATACAAATTTAATTATGATATCACAAAAAGTACAGTTCGTCAACTTTTTAATATTTCACATTCCCTACTACCCGTGGGCCGTCGGCACAAACCGAAAAAGAAAAACACAGATACTTTGATAAGCAGGAATATGTAGTTTCGTGAAGATTAGTCCAGACGTATCTAGCTAAATTCCGTACACTATTAATGCAACCCTTACAATCCAAATCCTTGAACGAGGCCATTAAAACTCTGAGAACGGGAGGTGTACTCATGGCGGTCCCCATTCCTTGATGTTGATTCCCAATCCAACCTTCAACAACACAAAAACAAAACCAAAACAAAAATCAACTCCCACTCCTTGAGAAAACTCTAAAATTAAATAATGATCTAATTACAAGACAAATATAATATGCAAATGTATTACCGAGAGCAGGATCGAATCCCCTATTTTGGAGCAAAGAGCGCATGACCCACAGAAGCATTGGAGGAGTCAATCTGGCTCGGATCCTTTGTCGGTAAAAGCACGAATAGCAGCATGGGAGCCCCACTAAATCATTAAATCCTTCTTCTTCAAACACAACTCTCATGCCTTTGAAATTTGTTGTTGAGGAAAGGGTTTATAAGGAGCCTAAAGTTATCCTACTGTCATCCTCGTATTTTGCAATTGTGGGACAATTGGTCCTCCACTCTCCGCTACAGTCCAATGTCGCTTCAAACTTTTGTTTTTAATCTTTGAAATGCTCTTCTTTCTTTAATTATTAGTTTTCCGCTGTGGCACGGATTATATTGAGGCGAGCACAGTGAAAAGACAAGGCACATGATTTGAGAAGAAGAAAGAGTTGGACAACATTCCACAAGGAGTGATGGAAATTGGATTCCAATTGAGCTTGTCCAAAATCAATGGGCCAAGCTTCCGTACTCACAATTGAGAAATGCTCAGTGTCTCGTGGCGTCCCAAAATCATTTCATAATTCTTATCATACGGGGTACCTTTGCGAAATTGGTATCTCTTTGGAGAGGAAACGGCTAAAGGATAAACTATTTTGTTTGTCCTGCCATTGCCTGCAAACAATGGTTTGGTAGATGAATGCCTAGATGTAAACAAAATAGTTTATCATTTAGTTGTTTCCCTTTGGAGACCTTTAGCCATCTCTCCTTGTCTTTCATGGTGCACTGAAGTAGAAAACGACTAATCATATAAGTTGTGGACACATAGCCTCGGCATATTCAACCCACAGAATCATTAATGTTTCATAGTTTAGATTGTAATATGTGCTTGTTCTCTTATCAATATCGTTAGGTGCTATCTTTTTGGTTGTAAGCTACCAGTCCTATAGATCTGTGTTGTGGTATCTTGTTGGATATTAATATTATCTTATCTTATCTCATCTTATGAGGAATTAAAGAAAATTTGAAAAAGAGATAGTGATATGGACATAAAGAAGGAATAATCGATAACAATTATTGAATTATTGCGTTCAATTTTTATTTAACATCAATTTTTAACATTACATTCTATAATATTATAGTGAACATTACATTCTATAATATTATAGTGAGCATAAGAGAGCACAAGCAAATTGATGATGAATTATGAAGCCTGGTTTAAAATACTGAGGTAATTTTTTTTAACTCAGTTGAAAGAAGAAACTCTTAATGAGTGGATTGTGGGAATCTCCTCTTTGAAAAGAAGAATATTTAGAAATTGCATTATTAAAAATAGTTACTAATTCGTACACTTTGTCTATCTCTGGAAATTAGTGGAAAGAATGTCAAGTTGACAATAATGTTAAAAATCTATTTTTTCTCCAATATGCAATGTTTAGAAAACATTTTGTTTATACAAATAGACATTTTACACATGAAATGTGTTGCCTTAGTTAAAATGTGAAATAGCATATAGTAGTTACCATTCTCTAAATACAAATCAAGATTCTACTATGTAATAGTTTTAGTAAAACTCATGAACGAATGCTTCACAAGATCTTGATGACTAATAATTGTTGCTTTTATTCTCATAAGATATGAATTCTTGTGAGTCAATACTCATGGAAGGTGGGTCAATGTGTGTGACACAAAAGCTAAGCAATTGAATCCTAATGGCAATATCATACCTATTTTTAAATTTTTGATTAAACGTGGCAAGAAAAGGGTCCTAAGCTCAAATTGCAATAAAGAAAAATAGACCATTTCTACAATGGGTTGTTATAGCCAAGCAACAGAAAAGATCAACTCTAACTGAATTAGTTAGGGGCCCACCATAGAACAAAACTTAATAATAATAAAAGTACTACGAGTAATATAGTCTAACTTATCAACCAAAATACAACTGATAATCCTAAACTTTAAAAGAGTCTTAGAGTATTGATCATTAAGGAGAACTATAAAATAATAGTATTAAGACTGTGTCCCAAAATTACCTATAGGATCATTGTAACAAAGTCTTTCCATAAACTATTTACTAAGTAGCATACAAACATAAACAACAAGGAAATCAAAGACCCTAAGACACTAGTCCTGATTGATGTTCTCCCAGTCCTCAACCAAGTACTTGATGTCTTCAGTCTAGTTGTGCACATCCTCTACTCTCTTCATCTACACTTGCATGTTGTCCTTTTGCATCCTAGCTCTCTTCATTTTTCTCTGATCCATGACTCTTTCAAATACAACCTTCCTCATCATCTATTTATGGACCCTACAAATAGTCAATACAATCACACCAAGCTCTATATTAGTTATGGCATTATTAAATTTGTTATTAAGTGAACTCATCTTGGTACTGAGGTCCAAAATTTGGGCTTCAAGCTCTTTTTCAACCATTTCAAGAGTACCAACATCATAATGCTACGAATTGACTGATTTCTTAATTTCCTCCACCACTAGGACACTACAGGTGGAGTTATCTCCTTAGATTCCAATATCAACCTCTACATGAGCCTCCTGAGTTTCTAGTTCTTCTTCCTCAAACTCCTAAGCATCCATTTCAAATTAATCTTTAGTGGCACTACTTTCTCTGGAGTTTCTTCAACTCTATATCATAAACCTCCTCATTTTGATCATTTTTTCTTTGCTCGTATTTTTTTTTCACTTTCTTATACCTTACTCTTTCAGACCTCCTCCCCCCAAAACTAGATTTGAGCTTATAACCCTGAACCCTTTCTTTCTTATCACCATTACCACCTTTAGAATATGCTTCTAAATCTTGATTCCACCTTAATAATTTCCTTCAAAATCTTATATTTCTTTAGGGTATTTTGAAGAATAGTTTTGTGAGATGTACTCTTGTGTTTTTCCAAGGTTACAACAACATAGATTCTTAAAAGGTTTGTATTTTAACTTTAGATTTTTTTATTTGATCTTAGGGTTGCTAATATTCTAGGGCAATGAAGGATTTTTAGCGATGTATTTGTCAAGTTCAATTCTTTCTATAACAATAGAGGTCTCATTTTTTGGAGGGGTACTTTCCTTATCTCTTAAATACCTACCAAGACTAGGATGGTGGAAGAATAAATGGTGGCACTAAAAAAAGATCAAGCCCTCATGAATAGGTGAGTTATCACCATTTTCAATACTTTTGTTTTTAATTTTTCAAATGCTCTTCTTTCTTTAATTATTAATTTTCTACTATGGCATGGATTATATTGAGGTGGGCATGGTGAAAGAACAAGGCACAAGATCATTTGAGCTAAAGAAGAAGAAAGAGTTGGACCTCAGTCCATAAGGAATGATGGAAATTAGATTCCAATTTAACTTGTCCAAAATCAATGGACCAAGCTCCCATACTCACATTTGAGAAATGCTTAGTGTCTCATGGCATTCCAAAATCATGTCATAATTCTTATCATACAGGGTAGCTTTGTGAAATTGGCATCTCTTTGGGGACTGCTATCTCTCCCTATCTTTCATGGGCACTAAAGTAGAAAATGACTAATCATATAAGTTGTGGACATGTGGCCTCTACATATTCAACCCATAGAATCATTTATATTTCATAATTCAGATTGTAATATGTGCTTGTTCTTTTACCACCACTATTTTGTGCAATCTTCTTGGTTGTAAGCTACCAATCATGTAGACCCATGTTGTGGTCTCTTGTTGGACATTAATATTATTTTATCTTATCTTATCTTATGAGGAATTAAACAAAATTTGAGATAGATATAGTAACAAGGACATAAAGAGGGAATAATCAATAAAAAATTTTGGGTGGATATTTAGAAGTTCATTTGCAACCAGCATACATCACTTGGTACATTGGAGACTTTCTAAAGAAGAAATTCCTCATACCTGTAGAGATGAGGCATCTTACTATACTATCTTAAAATGGATGCACTTCATTTTGAGACCTTTTAGCCCTCCTTAGTGTGGCTTTCATTTCTTTCCTCCTCTCCTCTTTCATTTCACTCTTCTTCATCATCTCTTGCTTTTTGACATGGTATTCTAGGTGTCGCTTGTACCCTTTTGACCCAATCACATGTAGAATTTTCCTCTCTAAACGCTTGGGTTACTCTTCTTCACCCTATAATAGCTATTAGTGCAACATCGACTCCACATTTGGAATCATCCATACAGTCGGCAACTCCCTTAAAGAAGAAACATACAGTCGGCAACTCTTCTTTAGAGAATCTCCACATTTTTTTAACTAAGATGAAAGGAGAAACTCTTAATGAGTGGATTGTGGGAATCTCCTCTTTGAAAATAAGAATATTTATAAATTGCATTATTAAAAATAGTTACTAATTTGTACAGTTTCTCTATCTTTGGAAATTAGTGGAAATAATGTTAGGTTGATAATAATGTTGAAAACCTATTTTTTCTCCAATATGCAATGTATAGAAAACATTTTGTCTGTACAAATAGACAGTTTACACATAAAATGTGTTGCCTTAGTTGAAATGCGAACTAACATATAGTATTTAGCATTCTCCAAAATACAAATCAAGATTCCACAATGTAATAGTTTTAGTAAAACTCATTAACGAATTTCTCATGAGACCTTGATGAGTGATAATTGTTGCATTTATTCTCATGAGATATGGATTCTTGTGAGTCACTACTTATGGAAGATGGATCAATGAATTTTGACAGAAAAGCTAAGAAATTGAATCCTCATGGCAATATCATACCCATTTTTTTATTTTTGATTAAACGAGGCAAGAAAAGGGTCCTGAGGCTGAATTATAACAAAGCAAACTAGACCATTTTTGCTTTGGGCCATTAAAGCCAAGCAGTAGAAAGGATCGACTCTAACTCAATTAGTTAGGGGCCCACCATAGAACAAAACTTAATAAGTACTAAGAGTAATATAGTCTAACTTATTAGCCAAAGTACAACTGATAATCCTAAACTTTAATAGACTCTTACAGTATTGACCATTAAGGAGAACCATAAACATAATAGTATTAATATTAAGTCAAAAAATTACAAGTAGGATCATTGTAACAAAGTCTTTCCATAAACTATTTACTATGTACCATAAAAACATAAACAAAAAGGAAAGCAAAGAGCTAGAGACACTAGGACTGATTGATGTTCTCCTAGTCCTCAACCAAGTACTTGAGGTCTTTAGTCTAGTTGTGTACATCTTCTATGCTCTTCATCTCCACTCACACAATCTCTTTTTGCCTCCTAGCTCTCTTTAGTTTTCTTTGACCCATGACTCTTTCAAAGACAACCTTCCTTGTCATCTCTTTGTGAACCCTACAAATAGTGGATATCACCACACCAAGCTCTATACCAATTATGGCATTATTAAATTTTTTGTCAAGAGAACTCATCTTGGTATTAAGGCTCAAAATTTGGGCTTCAAGCTCTTTCTTATCCATTTCAAGACTATCAACATTGGAAGGCTAGGGATTGACTAGTTCCTTAATTTCCTCCACCACTAAGATACTATGGGTGGAGTTTTCTCATTGTATTCCAAGATCAACCTCTATGTAAGTCTCTTGAGTTTCCAATTCTTCTTTCTCAGACTGCTTAGCCTCCACTTCAAATTCCTCTTTACTTGCACTATTTTCAACTTTCTCTGGAATTTCTTCAATCTCCATCTAATAAACCTCCTCATTTTGATCATCTTTGTTTTCCTCTTTATAGTTTTTCCCTTTCCTATACCTCAATCTTTTAGACCTCCTCTCCCCATAGCTAGAGTTGAGCTTATAACCCTAAGCCCTTACTTTATTATCACCATTGTCACCTTTAAAAAAAGCCCTTCTAAATCCTACTTATCTACCTCAATATTTTCCTTCAAAATCTTGCATTTCTTCAAGGTAGTTAGAGGATTAGTTTTATTAGATGTATTCTTGTCTTTTTCCAAGGGTTGAACTACATATATTCTTAAAAGGTTTGTATTTTAACTTCAGAGTTTTTTTAATTTACTTGTAGGGATGCTACTATTTGTAGACACTGAAGGATGTTTGGAAATTTCTTTCTCAAGTTTAATTTCCTCTAAAATAATAGATGTCCCATGGTTAGGAGGGGGAATTTCCTTATCTCTTAAACACCTACCAAGACTAGGATGGTGGGAGAACAAATGGTGACATAGAACAAAGATCAAGCCTTGATGAATGGGGGAGTTATCAACATTTTCAATACTATTAACTAGTGAGGTGTACTAGAAAAAAGGCATATCAAAATTTTCACCAAGCATCAACATATTTTTTAGTAGAAAGTAGTAGCCATGATAAATGGTAAAACTCCTTTCTAGAATAAAATATCTCCTGACCCACAAAAACAATAGAAAAGGGACTAAGAAGGGATAAGCCTTCATACCCATTATCATATTTAATTCTTGTTGAATTCTTCATGCCCTCAAAGAACTTATGTTTGAGTTTACTATAATATCTCATACCCCTCCTCTCAACTTTCATCCCTTCAGAGATAAGACTAGTTGCTTCTCTAATCAACTCTAGAGTAACCACAAATTTGATGTTGCCAATGGTCACCTCACCTTTGTACCAAGAATTGGAAAACTTAGCTGAAATCATTGAGTTGTGACCTCTTATAGCCTAAATATATCCATCCAAACCAACCCTCTTGAAGTAGTTCTATATATCCCTATTTTGCTATAATTCTCTATAGCTTCTCGACTCCACACACTTTGGAGGGCCTCTCATAATGTAAGCCTTGTGAAAAATCTGGGCTCCTTTGATAATATTTATGTTAACCCTTACAATACCCTAATCATAAGCATCTATTTGCATTATAAACTCACTTATCAAACTTCCCAAGGAAACCTAACTACTAAGGAAAAAACTAACAAAGAGACAAGGATTCTTTTTAGATATGAAGTTTTGAGTAATGATACTCTAGATATAATTAATAAATATTGTACCACTTCCATAATATTCCACTTTCTCAAGAAACTCTCGAGTTTATAACTGGAAACTTTACATCTTTTGAATGGACATGAGTCATTTTCATAAGTTAAGTTACACTCTTAATCCCATAAAATGCAAATGTACTTCAAATGATTCTACCACATTTTTCTATTATTGGAATTAGTTTATAGATTGTGTGTCATAGAATTAACCATCATTTCCCTTCCTGCCAGAAGTTTAATGATTAAGAAGAAATAGGTGACTTTACTAAAATAAGTAAAGAAGGCATGATACCTATGGAAAGTCTTAAAATAATCATTATCCCTTGAGTTCCAACTCAAATCCTAGGTAGAACATTTTATGATGTTTCTCATGTTTGGTTGCAAAATAAATGAGGACAAAATGGGGAGACTAAAATTGCTCCTTGTCTTACACTTGTAATGGGAAACCACCACCCTGACTCCCTATCCCCATACTTGATCATTTTCTCCTTCATTTAAAATAATCTCTTTTAGTTCTTCTAGCCATTCCAAAGATGAAACTTGGTTCCAATTCTAAAAATTTAGACCCTAATTAGCAAGGAAATCTATGGCTTTGTTTCCCTCTCTTAGAGTATGATGAATTTTAACCTTGTGGAAGGAAGACAGGCATATTTTATAATCATTCATTATACTCTAGATTCTCCACATGTATCTCTCCTTATTAAGAAGAATATCTATGATAAGCTTAGAGTCCTCCTTTGCTTCAATGTTAGTTACTCCACGATCCTATTAAATTTTCACTGCATAACACATTGCCATGCCCTTGGTAAAGTTATAGCAATTAACTCTTGGGTTCTTACCAAATCCTATTTAATAAGAAATCCCACTACTACATCTAGATCCAAATTGTTATGGTAGGTCATTAGAATTGCAACATCTAACTGTCGCCTTAAAGATAGGACCATGAATTGGCTCTTCTCGGACGAGCGTTAGACTTTTGGTGTCACAAATTATGACAAAGAGGTAATCCATTGTAATAGAAATGGCTTCCATTGGAGTGTAAGCTTCCATTCAATCATTGCAACTATGACATCAATGCAACAACTGTGTTGTAGAATAGACATGCATTCATTAGGACTAGATTTCATAATTGTGATGGTTGTGTTATACAAGTGATAACTAGTGATCGGACCATCTATTGTAATTACAATGACTAGTTAAATTATTATTTTTTTAATTATTTCTTTTAACACATGTCTCATAGAATTCTTCATATGTAACATATTGTGGCCTTTATTTCAATAGTGGGCCTATCTTACCAATTCAAAACTAATTGGGAAAAGGTTATTTTACAACTTACACATAGTGAATTTGGAGTATTTTAAAAATGGCAACTTTTTGGATCCCTAAATACATAGAAGCCTCAATATAGTTTGTCTGTCAAATTGCATATAGTCTAAAGTCATAGCTATAGTCAGTAGCATATAAAATAAAAGGTCAAGATTTGGAAAGGTTAGTAGCTATTCATCTTGAATCTTCAAAAATACGTAATTTGTGAGGGAGATAGGACCATGAATTGGCTCCCATTGAACATGTGTCAAACTTTTGATGTTGCAAATTGTGATGGGAAGGTGATCTATCATAATTAAAATGATAGATAGTGTGGTTTATGCTTCTAGTCATTCTTCACAATTGTGACATCAATATGACAACTTTGTTTTAGAAGAAACATTCATATATCAGGACAAAATGCCATAATTGCAACATAGTTGTGATAGTTGTGTTGCACAAGCGAAAACTAGCCATTAGAATGTCTACCACAATTATGATGAGTAGTCAAATTATTGAAAAAAAATATTGCTTTTAACGAATGTCTAAGAGAATTCTTCATATGACACATATTGCGACATCTATTTCAATAGTGGGCCCATCTTACCAATTCAAAAATATTTGGGAAAATGTTATATTAAAAATTACACCTTTTGAATTTGGAATATTTAAAAAATAGCAACTTATTGGATTCCCTAAATAGATAGAAGCCTCAATACAATTTGTCTGTCAAATTGCATACAATCTAAAGTCATAGCTAAAGTTAGTAGCATATAGAACATAAGGGTGAGGCTTGGCAAGGTTAATAGCTAGGCATCTTGAATCTTCAAAAATACCCAATCTGTGGGAGGGGGACAAATTTGAATTGAAATCAAGGATGTAAAAAGTGCATGTCAAATAGAATATGAAAGGCATGCCAAATAGATTATCAAAGATAGTGGAAGTAGAGATCTCCATGTGTGCAATGAATGTGAATAATTGAGACCATAAAATCTATAAGCAAAAGCTAGCACATACTTCAGGAATCTCCCAAAGAGAGAGTTTTGCATAAAGAAAATCAACTGATATTCCACTGAACTTAAATTTCATGACCCATTCATGTGCATCTAGCACAAGATGCAACTTTGTCACTTCCAAAATCTCTACTAATATTACAAGGAGATCAATAAAGATATACTCCTACATTCCCATTATAGGGCAAGAAGGTTTAAATTGTGAATGATAGAGCATAGTCAAATATATTAACTCCAAAAAATTAACTTTGTGGTTCACCTCTTAGATTGCATGATGAGGCCCAACACAAATTGTAACAATATTTGAGCTAGGTCCATGAACTTGTATATAACAAGAAGTGTCAAATCATTGTAAAAGGACTTGTTTGAGCTTTTACAAAAGAGAACAATATCTTTAATAGAAGACAAAGTTACACAATATAGATTTCTTTCTAATGAAACATGCAACATCTTTAGTACAGTTTGATGTTTAATAGCTTTTAAGATCACAATTTCAAATAAATTTAAACATTATTTGTGGGATTTAAATTTTTAATGTTTGTAGAATAAAAATAATATCTAAACATGTTGCATGCTATGACAACAATAGAGTAATGAAAAATTTGTTGCATTAGACTGAATGCCACTCTAGAGCAAAAATTTCGTGCTATGTAATTTGGAACTTAAAAATCTTACATTTGATGGTGATCCTAGATCTTGATTGTAATAATGATGAATGAAATTAATATTCAACCACTACAAATACAATTTATCAAATCTATTTTATTATCATTTATGATTAAGAACAAAATTTGAAGGGCTAAGCATAAACCTCATAAACTAAGAAACTACTGAAGGTCATCAACATTAAGAAATTTGATTAAATTGTTTCAAGTATCAATATTAAAAGCACAACAAAAATAAACCTCACCTTCAATCTCATCACTATGAGCTAATACATTATCTTAGGAGATGCTCCTCTTTGTAATTATTTTTAAATATATAAAAGGATGCTATCATATACAACAAGGTGTGATAGAAAAAAATGGCAAATAGGTGCATATTTACTAACTAAATTTTTATTATATATAATAATAAGCTCAATTTTGAAATCAACACCCAAAATAAAATAGAAGAGAGAGTTTCCTTAGTATGTAAATATATGAATGAGTAACAAGTATACAGAAGGAATTTAACTTAGGCCAAGCCCATAGGATCCAAATGAAAATATTTTAACATTAGCTTTATGGACAAGCTACTGATTAAATTATTTTTCCCTACATATCCTCTTCACCCATTTCTTAACAATCTACAAAAATTCATAATAAGTGATCAAAATGTAGGCACAACTTCTGAAATAACCAACAAATCATATTAAAAAATCCAACTTCTATGGTCCAATCTACCAAGAACTGCTTCTCTACGAAAAAATTCTTCTTAACTTTCACATAATCCAGCATTATAAAGGAACTATCATGTGTGTGTGTTTGTGTGTGTGTGTGTGTGTGTGTGTGTGTGTGTGTTTGTGTGTGTGTGTGTGTGTGTGTGTGTGTGTGTGTGTGTGTGTGTGTGTGTGTGTGTGTGTGTGTGTGTGTGTGTGTGTGTGTGTGTGTGTGTGTGTGTGTGTGTGTGTGTGTGTGTGTGTGTGTGTGTGTGTGTGTGTGTGTGTACACATATACATACATACATATATTTGTCTATGTGTGTGAATAGACAAATGATATTCCAAATGAATATTTTACACTCCATTTCTAAAGTTTTGTAGAGAAACAAATACAACAAAACTTATATTTAAATTAAGAGACCTAAATATAATATTCATGGTAAATTTATTTACAAACCTTCTCAAGGTCAGTAGTTTTGGTAGTGTCTAGCTCAATAGTGCCTATAAGAGACATCGGCTCCATCACTATCAAGTTCTAAGCTCTACTCTATGTTTCTATTTGAATAGGGCTTGTCATTGATCTTACAATAAGTTATCTTTGAATATGGTGTTAGAATATAGTGAACATACATAAGAGTGATCATGCAAAAATGTACCACATTCGTGTGACTACTTTTGAAAAATGTTTTTTGAAGATTGAAATGGAAAAAGTAATGAATACATTACAATAGAATATAGGATTATATCCACAATCAACTCAATATCCTTCAATTAGACCAAAAAAATGAGCACATATAAAGTGGTAGAATGCCTTACTTGAAGCAACTATTACTTCATGCTTGCATGAAAGGACATCATCTTGTAGAAAACAACATGAAGATAGATGATTTGAGGATAAAATATAAAACAATTAAAAACCAATGGATCTACATAAACCCATTATTTTTTAAATGCACATCTAGTTTCAAACAAAAGTACCAAAAACTTAGGTGATAATGCACATAGGAAAAGGCTAGATCATGACTAAATTTAGATAAGATTGAGACAAAGGGGCTACATATCTATTTTTTTACTTACATAGAGCCAACCATCTACTTCATATTCTATTTCAACTTCCTCTCTAGCTATTAAGTTTAGCTACAAGTGCAACATCAACCAACAATGAGTTAAAACAACACTTGATTACATGTATCCATTTAATAAGAACCCATAACTCTATCAAATCTCTAAAGGAAAAAAAACATGCTCATGTAGGAGTCTAACTTGTGATCTTGGGGTGATGAAATTATTAAAAGGTTACTTAGTCTTCTTTGTCCATGTACAAACTTATCCTCCTGGCTAGCCACATCAAGGTGGAAGCTCATTCCCTGCCCCCCAACCATCTAAATTCCATATTAACATCTAAAATCTTTAAGAAATAATCAATCTTTAATTACCTAAAAGTTGGGATACTCTTAGGGGAAGTCCATCTTCATTGCTCACATGATTAAATTTATTTAATTCTTATTAAAATAAAATAGAAGACAATGTTCACATATTTCAGGATATATGCCTTAAGGATATGATTAATATTTCAACCTAGAATATGAAGAAAACAATGTTCTTAAATGATACATGTGAAAAAAATTTCATATACATGTACATGTGAAAAAATATTTAAAAAGGTTCCAGACCTAAAAAAATGACATCATTTACCCATGTTTTTGTGCATGTCATTTTTCCATTGCATCCAAAATAAGATTTTGCCTCTCTAGATCAAGAATGCATGTGCAACTATGTTGTATATGCATGGGAAATAGGCAAAGCTTATAAAATGCAGCAGAATTCCATTTATTTAATAGGTCTATTAAGTCTTTAAACTTATAAACCATCATGAACAATGGAACTCTATCTACTGTGTTTGAGAGAATGTCCTCAACATACCAGTGTGTAGAAAGTCTTGATTTTCTTTCATGCTGAGGACATTACCCTTTCCTATAAGAGTCAAAGTTACAATGTTTGTGATGGTCTATAACTTAAAATACCTAATTAAAGATGTGTAATAAAAATGAGATGCATATGAATTGAGATTGCATATTGAACTATGGCCTCCTTATACATTTTCTGAAACCAAGTGATTCACATAGTAAGTTTTAATGCAATTGTAGGTTAATTTTCATCTTGAATTGGTTTCAAGAATAGTTTAATATTCTCTACTAATGAAATCCAACCACATGAAGGTGGAAGCTCATTTAGACCCACCCTCCCTCCCCACTAAATCTAAAATCTTTAAGAAAGCATCAATCTTTAAAGTACATAGAAGTTGGGATACTCTGAGGGGGGTCCATCTTCATTTCTCACGAGAAATTCATCATAATTATTTAGTGTTCCTATACATATAACATGGGTACATTTAGTAATGTCTTCATCACCTACTACATAAAATGAATCCAATATTACAAAATTCTTCCTAAGAAATAATAGTTCAAACAAAATAAACACATGAAAAATGAGAGAGAAAAAGAGGAAGCTACTTACCAATAGGCATTTCCATGACATCTCTGGCGATGCTACATGTTGAGTGAGTTTTATTATTTTTCTATTGTGCTAAGATCTCTCTACTTATAATAGTAATGTTGAAAAATAATGTTGAGATCTCTCTATTGTGTTAAGTGTAAAGTAATGTTGAATAGTAACAGTAACCATGCACAAAGATAACTCATAAACACATTTTTTTTAACTAGGGAAGACTTGGCCAAGAGAAAACCTTAGTGGGCATGATACCCACTAGATAATATATTGATATATAAGTTCCTTGTTAGAGGATGGACCTTGGTAGGAGTCAATAAGAAAATTCAATATAGAGAGTCCCTGTTAGGATACTTTGAATCCTTGTTAGGAGATTCCAACCCTATTATGAGTTGTAGTATAGTAGATGCAATATAAGCCCATTGTCCAAACATGCATTTCCCATTACAAGAAGAGATCACTACCCAAACAAGTAAAAACTTCTAGAATGTAGGTATTGTAACTTCTTCCTTATTTCAATTTTGGGTCACAAAATGAAATTCACATATATCACTTTCAAAAAAAGTTTTCATATCATAACTTGCACAACTTACTCCATCTTTCATTGCAAGATGTCCTTTTCATAAATGCCATTCCTTTTCATAAATTGCTACAAGGTTGGCTAAGACCATAATACACTTTTGAAACTTAGAGTAAACATCTAGGATGTCAGCCCTAATTGGACAAGGAATTATTTTGTAAACAAAATAATTCCTTTCTTCTAATTTTGGTGTTATGTTTTACTGGTGAAACATGAATATCGTGTTTCTGTATAGTTCTTACTAACTTTTGAGGTTATACGCATCATCATCAATATGTATACTATCTCCATATAACTTTTTTAGTCATAATATGAGATCAACAACAAGTTACAAACAAAACAATACACTATTGTATACCAAACACACACTTAATTTCTGAGTACCAAAAGCTAAGTATCTTTATTTTTAAAGTTTCCTGTAAGCATGTACATCATGTGTTGCCATATATGACAACAATTGCATATCTTCATTAGCCAATTGTCAACAATCTCCCCCTTTGGCTTTGATGGCAATAAAATAGGAAAAATTGGCTAAGTATCAAAAACTTATAATAAATAACAAACTTTAGTCACCAATTGGATATAATTTGTTACATTAAACCATACATAACAAAGTAGTTAAGTAATGTTGAACAATAATAGTAAACATGCACAAAGGTAACTAATAACACCATATTTTGTTAACTAGGGAAGCCTTGGCCAAGAGAAAACCTCAATGGGCATGATACCCACTAGATAATATACTGATATATAAGTTCCTTGTTAGAGGATGTACCTTGTTAGGAGTCAATAAGAAAATTCAATATAGAGAGTTCCTGTTAGGATACTTTGAATCCCTATTAGGAGATTCCATCCCTGTTATGAGTTGTAGTATAGTAGACGCAATATAAGCCAACTGCCCAAACATGCATTTCCAATTACAAGAAGAGATCACTACCCAAACAAGTAATTAGACTTCTGGAATATAGGTACTATAACTTCTTCCTTAGTTTGATTTAGAATCATGAAATGAAATTCACATATATCACTTTCACAAAAAGTTTTCATATCATAACTTGCACAACTTACTCCATCTTTCATCACAAGATGTCCTTTTCATAAATTTTTGCTAGGTTGGCTAAGACCATAATTCGCTTTTTCAACTTAGAGTAAACATCTAGGATGTCGGCCCTAATTGGACAAGTAAACAAAATAATTCCTTTCTTTTAATTTTGGTGTTATGTTTTACTAATGAAACATGAATATCGCTTTTATGTATAGTTCTTACTAAATTTTGAAGTTATACACATCAACATCAATATGTATACTATCTCCATCTAATTTCACTAGTCACAATATGACATCATCAACAAGTTACAAACAAAATAATACACTGTTGTATACCAAACTCATACTTATTTTCTGAGTACCAAAAGCTAAGTATCTTAATTTTTAAGGTTTCTTATAAGCATGTACATCATGTGTTGCCATATATGACAACAATTACATATCCTCATTAGCTAATTGTCAACAATCTCCCCCTTTGGCTTTGATGGCAATAAAATAGGGAAATTTGGCTAAGTATCAAAAACTTATAATAAATAACACATTAACACATTTATTACAATTTTTCCATATCACATATGCTCCCCCTTACAGTACACTTTACAATATTATTTTCTCCTCTTTAACCGATTTACAATTTTCTATTGTATCTTCTCCCCCTTTGACATCAATAACAACTTGGTTAAGATGTCCAAAACTGTCCACCTACTTTCAAAATCTCTATAAATATCTACCTTAAGCTGATAGTATCTTAATGCATTCATCAAAACTTGCCTTGAAATTATTCATGCCTTTAGTCCATGTATATTTGGTTGATTCAACAAAGGTAAGAATTGCACATAAGGCATATGATGCAATCTCAACTACATTCAGGGGTGGAAGCACAAACCTATGTCACCCTTTGTGATACCATGAGGCATTTTGGTCGTAATAGTTTCATCCAATTTTACACATTTCATTAGTTTACATCATCTTCAAATTCTAAACACAAATGCCACTTTTATGTCATTAAAGTTGGAGAGTTTAAATTTTGATATCACTTTTCCTTTATAAAAGGTGACATAGGTTTGTGCTTTTACCCTCAGGTTGGAGTATAAAATGTTAGAATAAGTGTCCTTGGTCTTGACACATTCATCCAACTATTTCTCATCAATAGATATTTTCAAAGTAGCAGACTCTCTAAAATCTTATACTCAATTCAAAATGTGTTTCTTCCAAAGTTCCAATTTCCTAATATCACTCTGAATACTGGCCACTCATCCTTCAAAATCATCAATTTTACTGGATGTTTTAATTGGCTAGATAGAGCTTCTAGCTCTCTCATTTTTCCTCCAATCTAACTATCAATCCTTGGTTATTTTGTGAGATAGAGTACACTTGATGTACAATATCTTTCCATCCTATTGACACTTCAAAAGTTCCTTGATACAACTATCAAGACTTATCAAATCATTCTTAATATTTTGACAAATGGTGCTAAACAAGTTAGCATCATGTGAGATTTTTGGCTTAGATTCTACAACATTTAACAAATTTTTGAATTCTTCATCAAAACACTTTAGCATTGCCTATGTCCTCTATTCTAGATTTTCTTCTACATGCTACACTACTAGAGTAATATGTAATTTGTTAGTAACCTTCATCAAGTTTCTCTATAGGCTCTTCATTGTCCTATTCCTTTGAATAAGTTTTGACAATGATGAGATCAAGTTAGTTTGATCATCATCATCAATTTCCTAGCTAGCAAGAAAAAGTGAATTAGATGAATTAGAAGGCTTAGTGTCATCTTCCCTTTGCTTCTTTTTAGTTTCCTCTTTGACTCTTATTTCTTCTTCCTCTTTCTCTTCCCTTTCCTTTCTTTCTTTTTCTTTCTTCTCTTCCTCTTCTAATCTCTTCTTCTCAACTTCTTCTATTTTCCTTTTCATTTCTTCTTTGGCTACTCTTTTCTTTTCTTCATCTACTTTCCTTTTCATCTCATCTTCAAGCAATTTTTGCTTGGGCTCTTCTATTTTCTTTTTCTCTTCTTCTAGTAACCTCTTCTCCTCTTCAATTTTTTTTAGTTGTTCTTCAATATTGTATGAAGTTCATTCTATTTGGAACTTTCAAATGCATTTCTAACATCAATGTTAATGGTAACATTGGTCTGATCTATCTACATTGTGTCACTGCTCACAAACACTTTTGAGGTTCTGGGTGCTAGTGAAGATGTTGCTTTGGACTTTGTCAACATTTGATTTATGGCTTCCATAGTTTCACTTCTTATGTTATCTTTCTCACCCACCATAAACAGAAATGGTTTACTTTGTTTCTTAACTAAGGTGCTACATTATTTAAAAATCTCAACTTCTTCTTCATCATCAGTCTTGCATATTGTTCTTAACATAGACTTTTGAAGTTCTACATCCTTTTCTCTAGCTGGTGCCTTCTTTTCAATGAGTCTATCATAGAAATTTTGGTTTACTGTTCCTTTAATATCCTTCAATTTTAGATTGTTGGCTATAATGTATCTCATAGTAGAGATATCAATTAGATCTTTCTCAAAATTGTTATTTTAATCATAAAAAAATTTCATCTAAATAAAGTTGCATTCATTACCAATAGCTGAGTTTATCTTCTCTATCTTCGGCTTTCAAGGTTGCTGAGTTTTTCCTGCTAACTACTCTAAAGTTTATACCTTCTCTGTCTATCTATTTTCTTGCTCTTCTTCATCTTCTTCACTAGACTCAACAATTATCAACAATGTATTTAGTCTCTTTCTTGGTCCAATGGATTTTTTTTACCCTTTTAGTCTTTGTGGTCATAGCATCCACTAATCTCTCAGATTTTCACTTTCACTCACTTGGCTGAACATTAGATACTACTACATAAGGAATGCTCTATTCTAAATATGTCTCTACAATAGATACTAATGACAATTTTACATTCAATATACCTTGTTTCATAATCATATCGTGGTTAAAGACCAATTCCATATCCTTGAACTCATATACTCACATCCAATAGATTCAAACTTGTTGTTAAGATAATTTCCTAAATCTTCCAAATAAACTACATTGTTCGGCATAATGGATAGTGTTGATTTAGGGTTTCCTTATATAGGTTTCATAGAAACAACCTTCGATTTCAATCTCTCCTAATTCTTAACATTGCAAACTACTAACATATCCATGATTCTAACAAATATGAACTTTTATCAAATAAATTTGGCAAAAAAAGATAAAATAGCTCTTTCTGAAAATAGGGATTGCTTCGGAAAAACCTTGTCTAGTCTCTTTTGAGTACTCTATGCTTCTAATGTAATCACTATAAAATGGTAATAAAGTTTGTACTTCATTTATTTCTTCAACTTGAACTTTCATTAATTATGTACTTTGTAAACATAAAAATATTGTCAATTATATTTTGAAATCAAATAACTTCTCAATATTCTCTATTCCATCTTCAAATGCTACCTGAGGTTTACTATAGCCTCCTTTGATCATGAAAATGCTCCACAAAACTTTTCTCCATGAAATTCTTAGTAAGAAGATAGTTTTCATCTTCTACTACATAATTAACTTACTCTATAATAATAGTAACTCTTAATTCCTTCATAACTAGTTTAAATAAGCTCCAAATTAGAAGCGACATTAGATACCATCTAAACTTACCTCGATACACCTCCTCCCAAATTTTCTACCCACAATTAAATCTTTGAATAAAGTTTTCATATTCTGATGTTGTGAACAAGCTTAATTCAACTTAATTGAATCAAACTCGATTACTAACTTCAATCTTCCTATCCCATCATCTTCTAGCTTTTCTTTTGAAATGTCTAATCATATACAAATGCCTCATTGAGTCCTTCTCAAAGTTCACTGACTATATTTCTTTGTTCCTAATTGTCTTTCTTAGTTCCAGAGTTCCTCTCATGGTTTCTTCTATCATTTCCAATGTTCCTTCAATCATTTGTTCTATTTTTGAAGTTTCTTCCATTGTTCCTTTAATCTCCATAGTTTCTATCCATTCTATAATACTTTTTTGTATGTCCAAAATTGTTGCATAATTGACATACAAGAGTTCTACTTCTAGGATTTTGTTGATCATCAGGTGCATGAAAAATTTGAGCAATGTGTCCAAATTTGTTACACTTATAACACATGATTTTTCTTCTATCTTCGTAAGGTCTTCCTTCTCTCGATGTCCTTTCATTAGATCTTCTTCTATCTGCATGGTTAGTATTTCTATACATTCTACTATCATATTTAGGTTTCCTACAATCAATTTCTTTATGACCCATACCATGACAATTATGACAATAAAAGTTCTTAACGTGATTAAATGACTTATTTGTATAATCTCTTTTCATATGACCTATTTCACTATATGAAAAATTCTTACCTCTAAATTCATACTTGGCTTCCTTAGGAGATTCAACTTTCTTTGGTTCATCCAATATCTCAAGTTCCTTGTCTTCTTTAGGTTTATCAAAAGATTGACTAGATTCAATCTTGTCATCAAATTTATCTTTTTCTTTTGGATCTAATCTAATCTCAAGTTTCTTTGCAAACATGTTAATTAGATAACCAAGACCAGTCTTATCATAAATAGGTCTCTATATTAACATTGAATCATCAAGCTTTTCTCTGCTAGAATAAAGCTTCTCAAGTTTTTGTTTGCACTAAGTTAATTCACCTTTCACAATAGTATTGTACTTATAAAGTTTTTTATGATATTCTTTTAATGTGTCAAATTTGTCTTCTTTGGCACACTTGCCCTAAAATTTTCATTATCAGTCTTCAAAAGAGACTCAATTTTTCTAGGATCACTCCTCAAAGTTAACTTCAGATTTGTAATCTTACAATTAATGCTTCAAGATCTTGTACTCTATCTTTAGCTTTGAATATTCATCATCACTAGTTTCAAATTCAATAGATTAAGGCTCAGATTTGAGATGTACATCATTTTCCTTCAATTGTCCATGTATACTTTAGAGCTTTCATATTTGTCCTTTAGCTTCTATATTTCTCCAATAAGGAGATCAATTTGTTTACGTTCCTCTTCAAAGTTTTTCATCAACTATTCCATAGCCATAGGGATCTTACTCAAGCTATTAAGCCTCTTCAAAGTAACTCTACACTTTGATACCAATTGTTAGAAATAGGAATTATTGAGAGTGGGGGGGTAGGGTGAATTAGTAATCTAAAAACTTCAGTTGCCAACTAGATATTATTTGTTACTTTAAATCATACATAATAAAGTAATAAAGTAATGTTGAATAGTAATAGTAACCATGCACAAAGATAACTCATAACACCATATTTTGTTAACTAGGGAAACCCTAGCCAAGGGAAAACCTTGGTGGGGATGATATCCACTAGATAATATACTAATATATAAGTTCCTTGTTAGAGGATGGACCCTGTTAGGAGCCAATGAGAAAATTTAGTATAGAGAGTCCCTATTAGGAGACTTTGAATCCTTGTTAGGATATGACAACCTTGTTGGGAGTTTTGTCAACCCTGTTAGGAGTTGTAGTACAATAGATGCAAGATGAGCCCACTACCTAAACATGTACTTCCAAATACTAGAAGAGCTCACTACCCAAAAAACTAATCAAACTTCTAGAATGTAGGTACTGTAAGTTCTTCCTTAGTTTGATCTTGGATAACAAAATCAACTTCACATATGTCACTTTCATAGAAAGTTTTCATATCATAACTTGCACAACTTACTCCATCTTTCATCAAGATGTCTTTTGCATAAATACCATGCATTTTCATAAATTTTTGCTAGGTTAGCTAAGTCCATAATAAAATTTTCCAACTTAGAATAAACATCTAGGATGTTGGCCCTAATTGGGCAAGTAGTTATTTTGTAAACAAAATAATTCCTTTCCTTCAATTATGTTATTTTGTTTTGCTAGTGAAATACAAATATCTATTTTCCATATAGTTTTTACTAACTTTTGAGGTTATACACATTATCATCAACATGTATACTATCTCCATCTAACTCCACTAGTCATAATATGACATCAACAACATGTTATAAACAAACCAATAAACTGCTATATACCAAATTCATACTTGGACAATTTCTGAGTACCAAAAGCTAAGTATCTTTATTATTGAGGTTTCCTATAAGCATGTACATCATGTGTTACCATAAATAAAAATAGTTACATATCCTCATTAGTCAATTTTCAACAAGGTCTACATGAATTTGTAATCAACCCAGTTGATTAGCAACTAGACCAATTTAACAAGGTTATGGCTTGTTTCTTTCTAAAAATATCTCCTATGATATGCTTTTGTAAAATTTCTTGTGAACTCTATGCATTTTTCCTAGTCTACATTATTTTTGTGTAGGATCTTGAGGCTAGTCACTTAGCATAGGTTGATTGAGTTTTATTATTTTATTATTTAGATTCTGGAATATGTATGTAGCTAGAACAATTTTTCTATTGTGCCAAGATCTCTCTGTATATATACATACGTAAACACATAAACACATAAACACATAAATACATACATGCATCCATATATACATACATACATATACATAAATAATAGTAATATATGTATTGCATTTGCATTTGCTTTGCCATTGCTTATAAGAGTGTTTTAAGGTTGGGAACAACTTCAACATCCTTTGCATGGTTTAGAGGTAATATCGTTGTGGCAAAGGATTCTACATGTAATGCCTACCACTACTTGTTTTTTTCTTTCTAATTGTGTTTTATGATTGTCAGTACTTAGTCATTGTATTTGATTATATGTCATTTCATACTTAGTTGATTATATATTAAGTTGCCTAGTTATTTCATGCATGCATGATTGTTCAATGATGATATATATGTTCATGTAGTGAATTTTAGGTATTTGATGATGTTAGTTAGATGAATGATTTTTATGTGATTTCTATGGATACTTACCTCATACTTGCATGTGTATGGTGTGCATGTATTTTTTCTTTATATTTGACATTTTTGATATGGTTGAGGAAAGGAGTCATAGTCACTTGCTAGTCAAGATTTGCACGATGAACCACTTCCTACCATTACTTGTTTAGTTTATAATATAGTGTTTGTACATGTGTGGATTTTATGCAAATTCCAGGTATCGAATATCAACTTCCCTGAATTGCCAAGATGAGCATACCCTATCGTAGTATTTCAATGGTATAAGTGGGGAGATAACTCTCGACTCCAAATCCTAAACCCTAAGCCAATTGTCCTAGAAAGTAGGACAAGTATCTGAGTTAGTTTACCTATCTAAATTCATCAAGTCACGTGAATTCATGATTTTAACCTTGGAATTTGATTTTTGTCTTGTATCTTAGGTTGAGTTGTATTTTGTTTTGTGGGTCTGTTGTGATTTTTGTAATAATTAAATCAAATTAAAAGATAATTTAATGATTTAATTTAATGGAATTTTATAAAGAAATTTGATATTTAATTATATTTAATTAATTGATAAATTAATTAAATAAAAGAATTAAATTTAAAGATTTTATTAAAGTTGTTGCATGAAAATTGTATATAGAAAATTCAATATTCAATTATATTTAATTAATTGAAAAATTATCTAAATAAAAGAATTAAATTTAAAAGATTAAATTAAAGTTCTAATTTTAGCATATTTATATTTATTTAATTTAATAATTATTATTTAACAGTTTTATTTTAATAATAAAATATAAATAATATTATTAGTTGAGTAATAAATATTATTTGATTAGAAAGAAAAATTAAAATATGTGAATAATTTATTAATTAAAAACTAATTAAATTTATGCTTTAAATAAAATAAAAAGCCTAAATTTAGAAGTCTAAATTTAGCAAATTGGTTAAAGGAATATTAGAATGTGATGTTATTTAATTAACTAGAAATTAATTAAATATGTATTTTAGTTTAAAATATTTATTTTAAAAGTATAATTTAAGAAGTTGGATAAAAATAGAATTAAAAGAGTAAAAGATAAAAGATTTAATATTTATTTATTATGATTATTTAATTAATACTTATTAAATTAGAGTTGCATTTAAATAATGAGCTTTAATTATTATATTAATTTAAATAATAAACTCTATTTTAAATAGTGCTTGCACTAATTAATAAGTGGAGGAAAAAATATAAAAGAATTTTTTAATTAAAAAGTTCTAAAAATGTGCATGAAAGAATGAAATTTAAAAGATCTGATTAAAGTTTTAACTTAGGCATATTTATATTAATTTAATTTAATAATAATTTATTTAGGAGTTTATTTTTAATAAACTATAAATAATATTATTAGTTAAATTAATAAATATTATATTAAAAATGTCACATGATTTAATAAGGGGGAGAAAGCTTTAATTTAATAAAGTTTATTTTAATTAAATTGCATAAAGTGTGTGTATGAAAATTAAAATATAGTAATTAAAGACAAATGGTTTCTGCATGATTGCATGATCAAATCCTTGATTTGGGGAAAAACTCTTTATTAAGGCAATTAGAGCTCATTTCTAGATACACAAGTTTGGAGGAGCCAATTTTCAAAAAGAGGGTTTTCGAAGGAAAAGGAAGATTATTGTGTGTTTGTGTGTTCATTGTTTTAGCATTAGATCCAAGTAGGATCTTATGGGTTTGGGCAATAGTTGCTCATTCTTTGAATTCCTATCTTCTCTGTGTCTATTGTGTTTCTATTTTTAGAAGTTCTCTAGGTTGAAACTCTTGTTTGAGAAAATTGATTTTCATTATAGAACTATCTATGATTTAATCTGAAAACCTTTAGTAAATATTGAACTTTAGGGTTTTCAAAACCTAATGAATTATAAAATTCACTTTTGTATGTGCTTTACATAATGTGTGATTTACTAGTGTTGGGGTTTTCGGGTTTGACTTCTAGCTTTGGCCAGTTAGGATGTTTACTAGAGGCTTAGGATATCTATTTTGTTATGTCATGATGATGTTTTGATTTCAATCTTTTATACTCAACTACGATAATGTATCTAGTATGCTCTATGAGATGTTTTGATGTAATGATTGTTATTTCTTTCAAGTGTTCTTGTGTGAAATTGAGATGAATGGTGTGACCTATCTGATATAACCTTTGAGTCTTCAATCAATTGTATTTGGATTAAATTTGAGTCACTTTTATAGGATTGAGGTGTTTGTATATTTTGTTCTTGGTGATGTCAATGACATTGATTGGTTTATGTATACTTGATTTTGGGATCAGTCATGTTAGGATGATCGTATTGGTAAAATTTGTGATTATGATCATTTTTTAATGCTTTTCAGTTGCTTGTTTAAGAATTGATATATGGTATGTGGTCTTTTGTGATCTTTTTATTTTACTAAGCTTATGGTAGGTTATCATATGTCATGTTGGGAAGGGGCTAGCAATGGAGCTCAGGGCTCAAAGTGGCTGCCAATGTAATCCATTGTAGGTTGTTTAATAAGTGAAAAAATTACACTAAATGGGAAGTAAATGAACCTAATTAGAGTCTTTGTGTGTTTTCACCCATGCCTTGAGTGCTAGTACAGACTAGGATGTGAGTAGAGATAATGCTTGGTTGTGACCATGCATCATTAGTATGCCTTGTTAGTACGAAAGGATACTAGTGTTGCATAGAGTCACTAGGGGGCTAGGGTCAACTTAGAATACTAGGTTAACTTTTACATTGATTTGTGTGATGACACTTGCCCACTTGTATATAGATTTCCTATGTGTCTATGTTGCCTCTGGGTTTAGTTGATACTTGTGTTTTGGTACCCTTTGAGATAGTTTTCTTTCAGGTCATTCCTTGAACCTAGATGTTGGTTTGACTTTTGAGTTTGATATCCTATTTGGGACTTGAGTATATCTCCTCAGCATAGTGGGAGTGGACCTTTTTTGGGTTCTATGAGGTTGGGTGGCAATGCTTTTTCTTATACCATTGAGATCTAACCATCAGATGCCACTGTTAGATGTGTTTGTGCAGATGTTCGTTTATATCTATTTTTGTATTTCTATTATAGATGGTTGTACTATTGTATTGTATTTGCATAAGATCTTAAGAGATGATGTAATTTATTTCATGATGTGTATTATTTTAGCCTTTCATACCCTGTAACATATATAGTGGATGATTGTGCATTCTGTTTATTTCCAAGTGACATCATATATAATTGTATATTATTTAAATGGTTTCATATTGGCATATTATTATTTGATGTGTGTTTATTAAATATTAGATTTATTATTAATTAAACTTAGATGTGATTCAACATGATGGGACCCTAAAGATTTTAATCTATTTTATGGTATATGTTTACATGAATGTTAATTGCTTCCGCTATGTTATAAATATTGTTGTTAAGTTATAATATTTAACTTTTAAAAAAAGTTTGACAAATTTAGTAAAACTTTAGGAACCAACTTCTTTTGGGTCACATGGTGGGGCGTCACACTACAAGGGAATGAGACTCATGATTATGGTATTCACACAAAAGTACAACTTGCCTCTTCAATTCCTTACTCTCAACTCTTTACTAAAGTTATTCTTCTAGTAGTGAAAATAGATGCTACAAATTCCTTGGAGCCAAGGCACCCTAAACCTATGCTATTCTTTTTGGAGACATGGGAGAAGTTACTATAGGCTTTAGTACTTCATAACATTCTGGATCATAGAGTGATACCCAAATTAACAACAATAGTAGACACTTGGGATCCTTGCAAGGACACTATGCCAATACATGGATTCTTACATCCTTGGCTTCCATTGTTGGGCCAATGTATGTGATGTAGGAGCATCATAACATGCAAGGATCCCTAAAGAAGACATAAGATGGATTAGAGGCAAGGAGGAGTTTAAACCAATCAATTAGCATATGTTGAAGCCAATTACAGCCTTAGAAGGCTTTGAAGATGATAAAATTGTAATGAATCCTAAGGGTCTTGTTAAGGACCTTACAATCTTTGATAGTGAAATATGGGCATAATTTCATATTGGAGTTAATTGGATCATTAGGAGTCGTAGAAAGGTTTAGGATTGGTTAAATTGGTCTTGAGGACCTAGTAGGAAAGTTTAGTGAGTTAATTAGTTATTTTACTCAATAAATTCTAAGTTAGGAAATTCAAATATTTGAATCCAAATGATTAGTTCCATTTTGGGGGGAAATTAGATTTAATGAGTTTTAGGAATAACCATGCGTTGAAACTCATCCAAATCAGTTGGGACAATTGTAAGGGATGCTATTAAGTCATGTTTGAGTCATTGTACAAAGAGAGCAGTATTGAGATTGATTAATTATATAGATTGTGTAAAGAGAGCCAATCAAAAGTTCATTTTTTGAGCATTTGGTGCATAGTGGCTTAACTATCATTGATTTCTTATAGTCTTAATATATTATAAGCCTTTTTCCATATTGTTTGATCAATTCCTAATGCATTGAGATTTGTGAAGTTCATTCCTTTCAAGTTTGTTGTTGTCGCTTTAAGATTTTCATTGTTTTCATTTACAAGTTTGATTTTCAACTTGAAATATTGATCATTCCATGAATGTAGGAGTCTAATTCTTATGAAATAATCTTGTGAAAATATGTACAAATCACATATAACAACATTTTAATAGGAAATTCTAAGAATTGGTCATCACTATTGGTATTTGTGAAGTAAATGGCACTAAATTCATGGCTATGGAGCATGAGAAAGTGTTATAGCTATGAGAAGTTAGTTTTTGATGATTGGAAGTTCTTTGGTATATTGGAAATAAGGTGAAATAACCTTCAATTAAGTGTAAAGGTTCTTGGAAGGCATAGATTTTGAAATCCCTACCTTTTAGGGTTTGGAGGAGACTGATTTGGGGCTTTTGGGGTTACAAAAGTTTTGAGACTAATTCTTTTTGGATTTAAAACATTTACAGCATAAGGATAGTCTATCCAGAGTTTGGGGCCTTTGGAATGCAAGAAACTTGTAGTTTCTTTGTTAAATTGCCTTCTTTTCATGCATTTTTAAGTCACAATATGGTCCCAAGGAAAACATGGAACCCTTTTGGCATGTTGTAATATGGCTTAATGAGTATCTAAATCAACCATTTTTGGGGGATATTTTTGAAAAGTTTGAGAGGAAAGTTCTTTTTTGTGTCACTATAGGGCTACTAGGAAATCAATTAGGTCTCTAGGACAATTTGAGGGATTTGGGTGTTAGCTACTACTTGAAGACCAAAAATTAGTTGAAACCCTTTTAATCCACCTTAATTTTTCCTAAGACACCCATTGTAATAATTGGAGAGATGTTGGAGTTGTTGGTGTACATTTTGCATTATAGAGGGTTTGGGGAACCTTGTACTTGCCTTATAGGTTTAAGTGGGATTTACTTCATTTTGACTTCCACCACCCTTACCTCTACATCAGTATGGAGCATTTATATCCAAAAAATATTTATATGTTGGGGAATGCACTTGATGCCTTGCATGCAAGTGATGCATCTAAAAATGCAATTTTATCCCCTTAGAAAATTGTATTCTATCCTACTAGCTAGCAACAACTAATTGTTCATTTAATTGTACCTAATTTGATGACAATTGTATTGGAATTTTTAATCAACCTAGCTAATAAACAACTTGACCAATTTAATAGGGTTATAGCTTTTTTCTTTCTAAAAATATCTGCTATGATGTATTTTTGTAAAATTTCTTGTGAACTCTACCCATTTTCCCTAGTTGACATTATTTTTGTGCAAGATTTTGAGGTAAGTCACATAGCATGGGTTGAGTGAGTTTGATTGTTTTATTATTTGGATTCTAGAATATGTATGCAATTGGATCAATTTTTCTATTGAGCTAAGATGTAATAAGCACTTTTTTAAAAAATCTCTCTATATACACACATAGACACACACATATATGTCTGTATGTGTATATACACATACATTTAAATAAAGAGAAGATTTTCTATTCACCTATTGGGGGAAATATAAAGAGATACATGTTTAGAAGGAAAAAAGGAACATTTACATAGGTGCCTTTTATCCCCTTGAATAAAATGGCAGAGCAAGGGCATGAAGATCACAAGGGCATAGCAACAAAATATAGAGATCACAAGCAGGGAAAAGAACAAACTTGTGTCACCCTTTTATAAAGGGAAAAGGCTAGCAAAAGTATAACTATTCATCATCAATTACATAAACCTTGTAGTATTATTTAGAATTTGATAATGAAGTAAATAAATCAAATGTGTAGAAATGGATGAAGTTTAGGATTATAATTTTTAATAATTATTTCGAATAAGAATTTATATATTTTCCTAATTTTTAAAGATAATTTTTTTACTTGTTGAAAAATGCTAACAATTAGTAGTCTAGTTCCCAACACAATATTATATGGAAATAAACTTATTTTGTTGACAATTGGCTAATAGTGATATGTAATTTTTGTCATTTATGGCAACACATGATGTACATGTTCATTGGAAACCTCAAAAATTAAGATACTTAGTATTTGGTAATCAGAAAATTGTCTAAGTAAAGAATTTGATTTATAACATGTTGCAAATGTCATATTATGACTATCAAAGTTGCATGGAGATAGTATACATGTCGATGATGACATGTATAACCTCAAAAGTTTGTGCAAAATCTATAGAATAGAGATAATCATGTTTTGATGAAGCAAGATAGTGAAATTGAAGGAAAGAATTGTTTTGTTTATAAAAAAAATTACTTGTTCACTTAGGGCTGACATCCTAGATGTTTAATCTAACTTAGAAAAGTGAATTGTGGTCTTAGCTAACCTAGTAGTAATTTTTTTAAAGGCATGGTATTTACACAAAGGAATTCTTGCGATGAGAAGTGTGATTGTGAAATTGTGATGTGCTATCTTGTAAGATTGTGAAGTGAGTGAACTTTTGCGAAAGTGAGATATGAGAATTTTTATATGAGCTATCTATTGATTTGAGATGGAGCTAAAGATCACAGATCAGTATAGGAAGGAAAATAATAGTAAATTACTTGTTTGAGCAATGAGTTCTTCTTGTAGTTAAAATTGCAATTTTGGGCAGTGACCTCTTCTTGCATACATTACACTACAACTCCTAACAGGGTTGGAATCTCCTAATAGGGATTCAAAGTCTCCTTATAGGGATTACTTATACTAAATTCACTCATTGACTCCTAATAGGGTCCATCCTCTAATAAGGAACTTATATATCAATATATTATCTAGTGGGTATCATCCCCACCGACGTTTTCCCTTGGCCATGGTTTCCCTAGTTAAGAAAATATGGTGTTATGAGTTATCTTTGTACATTTTTATTGTTACTATTCAACATTAATTTATTTATTTTTTATGTATGGTTTAAAGTAAGTAATAATATCCAGTTGGTGATTAAAGTTTGTAGATTATTGATTACCCCCCCCCCCCCCCCCCCCCTTGCCCACTAGTAATCCCTATTTCTAACAATTGGTATCAAAGCATAGTTACTTTGAAGAGGCTTAACAACTTAAGTACAATCCCTATGGATATGGAATAGTTGATGAAGAACCTTGAAGAAGCTCTTGAACAAATTGATCTCCTTACTAAAGGATAGATATAAAGACTCCAAGTATACATTGGTCAATTAAAGGAAAAGATTGATCATCTAAAATCCAAGCCTAAATCTAGAACTAGCAATGATGACTATTCAAAGTTGAAGCTAGAGTATAAGATCTTGAAGCATGAGTTGAAGATTACAAATCTAAAGTTAACTTTGAGAAATCATCATAGCAAAGCTAAATCTGATTGGAAGTCTAGAAATGTAGATTTGAGAGCAAGTCTAGAAAAAGGACCATCTATATTTGAAACATTGAAAGAAGATCATGAAAACTCCATAAGTACGATACTATTGTGAAAGGTGAATTGAAATAGTGCAAACCATAGCTTGAGAAACCTTATTCTAGCAGAGAAAAGCTTGATGGTTTAATGTCAATACAAAGGCCTACTTATGATAAGACTAGTCTTGGTTATATAATTAACATGTTTGCAAAGAAACCTGAGATTAAATCAAATCTGAAAGAAAAAGATAAATTTGATGATAAGATTGAATCCACTCAATCTTTTGAGAAACCTAAAGAAGTTGAGCAAAACAAGGAAGTTTAAATCTTAAATGAACCAAAGCAGGTGGAGAATCCTAAGACAACTAGGTATGGATTTAGAGGTAAGTTCTTTGTATATAATGAAATAGGTCATATGAAAAGATATTGTACTAATAAGTCATTCAATCATGTTAAGGAATTTTATTGTCATAATTGTCATGGTATGGGTCATAATGCAATTTATTGTAGGAAACCTAAGTATGATAATGATAGAAGAAATAGTAGAACATCTAGAAATACTAACCCTAAAGATAGAAGAAGGTCTAATGAAAGGACATCAAGAGAAAGAAGATCTTATGAAGAAAGAAGTCATATTGTGTGTTAAGAGTGTAACAAATTAGGACATATTGCTCAGAATTGTCATGCACCTGATGATTAGTAAAATCCTAGGAGTAGATCACCTATATATCAATTATTCAATAACTTCAAACACATAGTTAGGTACTATAGAATGGACAAAAAACTTCAGAGATAGAAGAAACAATGGAAGAAACTTCAGGAACATAAGGAATGATAGAAGGAGCAGGGAAAGGAAATTTAAAACTAATAGAAATAATGAATAACAAAGAAACACTATGAGTGAATTTCAAGAATAACTTAACAAAGCATTCATAAAAGGAATAGATATCGCAAAAGAAAAGTTAGATGATGATGAGACAGGAAGATCGAAGTCAATTGTTGAGTTTGAATCAATTAAGTTGAACTAAGCTTGTTCACAACATCAAAATTTGAGAACTTCATTCAAAAACTCAATTAGAGGTAGAAAATTTGGAAAATGATGTATCCAATTATGTTTAGATGGTACCTAATCTCACTTGTGATTTGGAGCTCATTTAAACAAGTTATGAAGGAATTCAAAGTTACTCATATTAAAGTAAAGGTTGATTCTGTAACAATATATGAAAAGTATTTTTTGCAAAGAATGTAATGATGCAAAATCTTAAGGATGCTTTTCATGATGGAAGGAGGCTATAGTAAACCTTGGGTGACATCCAAAGGTCAGATAGATGATCTTGAGTAGTTAATTGATTATAGAACACAAGTAACAACTTTTTCATATTCACAAAGTACGCAATTAATGCAAGTTCAAGTTGAGGAATAAATGGAGTACATAATTGATTTTTCACTTCATTACAAACATATCTAAAGAAAAGAGCATTTAGAAATGACTTTTTAGAGAAATTTCAAAGCAAACCCTATTTTTGGAAGGAGATATTTTATCATTTTCTATAAATTTGTTCAGTAAAAGATATTGTTTGATAAAGATCATGGATATGTCAGTAGTACACAATGTGAGAATGAAGATAGAACTAAGTTTAAGATAGCTTCCATAAAACCTAATGAAGGAAACCTTAACTCAACATTATCTATCACTCTAAGCAATGTAGTTTACCTTGAAGATGTAGAAAATCATTTGAATTGCAAGTTTGAGTCAATTAGTAGTAAATTCATGAACAAAGACATGGAACTAGTTTTCAACCACAACATGACAATGAAGCCCAAATTTGAACATCTAAAGGAATTAGACTTGTTTAAGTATCATTTCTAGCATGAGCTAAACATAAATGAATGGACTCAAATCATATTGAGTAGGATGTATGATGGAAAATTGTGGATGCAAGATAATGTAGTTGACATTTTTGCCAACCTTATTCATGAGGTGACTAGTCTTAGTAAATAAGATAGTGTTCCCATAGGTGAGAAGATGGTTAAGAAGAAAGTGTAAAGTTACACTAAGATAGTATACAATGGGAAGGCTATGGTAATCAACTCCATCAAGAAAGATGATGTGAGATTTCTTAGTAGAGTTATTTCTCATTTAGTCTATGCAAGTTCAAATATTGATGAACTCTCAACATGATTTATGTATGTAGCATATAAGATATGTGTTGAGAAAGAAGTAAATTTGAGTGATATTATGAGATTGCAACTCTTACAAAACCTTGAAAAGATTAAGAGAACAAAGAATGGCATGTTTAGATTCCAACCATTGATAAATCACATATTCTTCCATGTACTGAAGAGATTTCCTTACTTATTAGTCACAAACATAATGAGTAGTGACAAATGCACAATGGAAAATATTTTAGAGGCATGTAGAAGGCACCTTGTAGACAAGATATTGGAGAGTGATAATTTGGTAATGAAAAAATTCTAGAATGAGATGAAAAAAAGATTTAGAATTGCTCCTACAATTGTGGCCAAATTCAATGAGGAGATTTTTATTTTAGTTGATATAGGTCACACTTATATCAGTGGAACCTCAGGAGACATTTCTTGATCCCTTAAGCTATGAAGTGAATGATGGTGTAGTAGTTGGCTACATTGACTTGTTGTTGAACTTAGAGAATGACAAAGAAGAGTATAGATTTGGCACATATGATGAGATCACTCGGCATGCTCATCAAGAAACCTTGGAGAAGGCATCTCATAAGAAGGTTGAATCTATTATGAAGAAGGTACTAGTAGAGGTTAGAATGATAGAGAGTGAATCTGAGGCTGTGAGATAGACAATGAAACAAGGTGTACTAAACATACAACCCTTGTTAGTATCAATTGTTGAGACATCTTTAGAACAAAGCATTCCATATGCAAAAATGTCCAATGTTCAACCTAGTGAATAGAAAAAAAATGGGAGAGATTGGTTGAAGCAATGTCTACAAAGACACAAAGTTAAATAGCTGGCCATAGGACCTAGTAAGAGGCAAAAAAGATTGTTGAAAATTGACTCTAGGGATGAAGAGGATGAGGAACATGAAACTAAGAAAGCGGAAAGGGTGACTCCACCTATGAAAAAAGCAGGCAAAGCTTGACAACCCTGGAAATCAAAGATTGAGAAGATTAACATAGTGATTGCCAATGAGGGAAACTTTATTTAGATGAACAAGTTTTATGATTTATATAATAATTGTGAGAAGCATTAGATTGATATATCTATTGTAAGATATATCATAGAAAATGATCTAATTTTGAAAGATATTGAGAGAGTATTGAACTAGAAAGTCTATGAGAGACTTATAAATGTACCTAACACAAAGGATATAGGAAGCCAAGTAGAAATTTCTTGAGGAAGACAAGAAAAGAAAGGAAGATGAAGACAAGAAAAGGATTGTAGAAGAAGAGAGGATAAAGAAAATTGAGGAAGAAGAGAAGAGAGAAAGAGAGGAAAAGGAAAAGAAAGAAGAGAAAGAGAGAAGAACTAAAGAAGCAGCAAAGAAATAGAGGGAGGATGAGACTAAACAATCTATTTCATCTACTCCACTCTCACTTGCTAGTTTAGCTACTAGTGATTATGATCAAACTAATTTGATTTAATCCTTATCTAAACTTATATAGAAGAATAAAATAGTGAATATTTTACAAAGATCATTAATGCAAGTGACTAACAGATTGCACAGTACTTTGATAGTACAACATACTGAGTCAGATCCGAAACAAAGAGCACAATTAGTGCTAAAATCTTTTGATGAAGAGTTTAGAAACCTATTTAATGTTGTTGAGGTGAAAGCTCAAATTTCCCATGATGCTAACTTATTGAGCACCATCTAACAAAATATCAAGAACGACCCAGTCAATCTTGATACTTGCATAAAAGAACTTAGGAAATGTAAGATTGAAGGAAAAACTTTGTATGTTAAGTGTACCTTATCATACAAGCTAACTAAAGACTTAGATAATCAAATAGAGAAAAAGATGAATGAACTAGAAGTTTTATCCAACCAAATCCAACATCCATCTAGAAAAGTTGATGATTTTGAGAGTCAAGTTGCTAGTGGTCATAGTGACATTAGGAAACTAGAACTTCAAAATGAAAAGATTTCGAAGAGAACATCTAATTTTAGAAAATCCATTTCTTTGAAATTATCTTTCATTGAGAAGTAGTTAGAGTGATGTATCAAGCCCAAGGATCCATATACAAATTTTGTGTATTCAGATATCAATGTAGTTGAAATTGCATCATATGTTTTATGTGCAATTCTCACATCAATTGAGTCTACCAAAGAGACATGGACCAAAGGTATGGATATTCTAAAGGCTAATTTTGATGATTGTATGAAGACCTTTTTAGCATAAGGAAAGACAATAGTTTTGGTAGCTTTTGGAAAGTTGTTGGATAGAATCTTGACATTTTGACCTTTTTCATTGATGTCAAAGTGGGAGAGATGTTTTATACATGAAAAAAGGAGAGATTGTTGGGAGAGACATAATGGGGAGAAATGCATGTAAAAATTGTAATTGTATAAAGTATATTTTAAGGGGGAGCACATATGTAAAGTTGAACAAGTTGTAATAGATGTAATGTTTACACATGTTAATTATATTTGTTTTTGTTACTTAGCCAATTTTACCTATTTTGTTGTCATCAATGCCAAAGGGGGAGATTGTTGACAATTGGATAGTAGTAATATGTAACTTTTGTCATTTATGGAAACACATGATGTACATGTTCATAGGAAACCTTAGAAATAGACTTAGTGTTTGGTAATCAGAAAATTGTCTAAGTATAGAAATTGGTTTACAACAGTGTAGTTTTTTTTTATAATATGTTGCAGATGTCAAATTATGATTAGCAAAGTTACATGGAGATAATATAAATGTTGGTGATGATGTGTGTAACCTCAAAAGTTTGTACAAACTATAAAAAATAGAGATAATCATGTTTTGATGAAGCAGGACAGTGGAATTGAAGGAAAGAATAGTTTTCTTTACAAAAGATTTACTTGTCCAATTAGGGCCAACATCCTAGATGTTTACTCTAACTTGGAAAAGTGAATTGGGGTCTTAGCTAACCCAATAGTAATTTTTGTAAAGGCATGGTATTTATGCAAAGGACTTCTTGCAACAAGAAGTGTGATTGTGAAATTGTGAAGTGTTATCTTGTAAGATTGTGAAGTGAGTGAACTTTTGTGAAAGCAAACTATGCAAAGTTTTATATGAGATATCTAGTGATCCAAGATCAAACTAAAGATTAGTGATCACTAATGGAACAAAAATAACAGTAAATTACTTGTTTGAGCACTAAGCTCTTCTTGTAGTTGAAATTTCATGTTTGAGTAGTGGGCTCTTCTTGCATTCATTACACTACAACTCCTAATAGGGTTGGAATCTCCTAACAAGGATTCAAAGTCTCCTAATAGGGATTTCTTATACTGATTTTTTCATTGACTCCTAACGGGGTCCATCCTCTAATAAGGAACTTATATATCAGTATATTATCTAGTGGGTACCATCTCCACTGGTGTTTTCCCTTGGCCAGGAATTCCCTAGTTAAGAAAATATGGTGTTATGAGTTATCTTAGTACATTTCTATTGTTACTATTCAGCATTAATTTTTTTTATTTTTATGCATGGTTTAAAGTAAGTAATAATATCCAGTTGGTGACTAAAGTTTGTAGATTATTGATTCACACCTCCCCCCCAATCCCCCCAGTAATCCCTATTTCTAACATATTTCTCGTAGATCTTATATTATGTTATAAATAACACGTATAGCTAAAATTTAATGAAAAATAATAATTGGCTTTAGACCTATATTTTATCTTTTATAACAATTCAAATTTCAACTCTCCTAAAATCGATAGTTTTCATCTCCCACCACATTTTTGAGAATAAATATATTCTAACCAAAAGAGAAATTATACATTTTTGAAAAGGATTATCTGCTCTAGAATGCCATGTTATTTTTAATTTTTTTTGATATTATTTTAAAAAATTTCCTTTCTCAAAATTGGCATCTTCTCAAGTGTTAAAATATGTACCTGCAGAAATTTTTAATTATAATATAATATATCTAATTAAAACATTGAAAACTCTACATGAGAATATTATTGAATTTTAGCTCTATAAAAAGGTATTTATATGTTATTAAAAAAATATCATTAAAAATAGTAAGAGTTATTGAAACATCAATTTTCTATAACAATATCTTTTAGTAACTAGATACAAACTAATATAAACCACGTATTTAATACACATTTCGGTAGGGACCCTCCTCGTATGTACTTATCAAATATGAACCCTCTGTTAAAACCATTATAGGAGATTGTAAATAGATATGAAGTAATGCTTTTATTGTGAATGTCGTAATGAAATCTAGAGTAGCTGATATATCCATGTTCTAATACTTAATGATTGTAGAACTATTTCATCACCTCGACTGTTAAAACATTAATTGTTACTATCAGTGATGTGAGGTATTTTCACCTAATAATGAGGTCACTGATTTTGGTACCTTGATGATTAAGTGGTATGCTTTTAGATAGTTCATTTTTCCTAATTAATGATGGTTATGATGTTTAATTATATGCATGCCTAACGATGATTATTCTAGTATTTTAATCTGAATTAATGAATAAAGTTAGGTTGATTACATAATTTATAATGATTAAAGGTGTGTAGAAACAAGAAAGGGTTGCTTAAATGAAAGATTCACGTTTTGATTTGTGAGGCCTCGCCCTGACCCATCGTAGCATCGATGATACATTGTTATTTTGATACTCATGCTTTGTTTTGTCAGAACATTATTGGATACACTAAACATTTTATGCTATTTTACAATGTGTAATGCTTTACTTTAGTTACTTGATTTTGTCATTTAATGCTTATAAATATGTATAATGATGAAGAAAACGTATGCAACACTAACACTTTTGGTTATGCAAGTCGAAGGGTTAGAAATATGAGTAGAATTAGATAAACAACTATTTATTAAGAAATGGATGCTTTAATTTATATAATTCCTCTAATATTTAATTCACATTATGCATGTGGTTTTTGGACCTACTGATGTGTGCAATAAGTGTGTACGAAAATTAGCCGAGACAACTCAATGGAAAAACAGAGCTAAATTACTTGTTAATTTTGTGCTAACCTTGTATTGTAATTCTTTAAAGGTTGTAATTTGATCTTACTACTCCCCTAACTTTTAATTGTTCCTAATAAGTCTTTAAAGGCATAGAAACATTAAATTTAAGTACCCCTATGGGTAAGGGTATGGGTGGGGGTACTTTCCAACCCTTTAGCCTCCTAGGTTGACTCTTAGGGTCACTCAAAAACCCTATTTTAGGTTGACTTCGAAAATGGGTTGTTCCTTACTTGGGTTAGTGAAACCAAACCTCCATCTTGAGTTACTTGAAGCCTAGTAGAGTTAAGGACCATGCTTACAGGAATTTTGGGAGTAGTTTTGGTTTTTGTCACCCAATCCTCTAGTTTTAGAGGAAGTCTTGAAGATTGAAGGAAGAAAGGGAAGCTCTTCTCAAACCACCATTGACATAACTCTTCTATGAAGGTAGGAGTTCTTCACTCCTTGAATGGTTCTTTATGTGTGTTCATGTTTTGAATCTTGCTCGAATCATGTTGGAGACATTGTGTAGTTATGCATTTCTTGCTTGTGTGTTGGGGGTGGATTTGGGAGGGATTTTATCTTGTTTTCTTTTGATGTTATTCATATGCCTTCTTGATTTTTTGATTGTTTTTGAGAGGTTTTCATGGGGATGTTCTTGGCAACACTCACCCTTGGATAGGGAAGAAGTGGCCATGTTTGGGGAAAGGGCCTTAGTTGGACCTCAATAGTGTAGAGTCTCCTCTCATGGTGAGAGGATGGAGAAAGGGTAGGGTGTATGGGCCCCTACTTGTTATCTCATACCTTGTTGTTATTAAGAATTCTTGAATTTGGAAAAGAATAAAAATCCTTTTGGATATGGCCTCGAAAGGGCCTTGTGAAAGAATGGAAGTTCTTGAAGTTTTAGCCCCGAAAGGGCTAAGTGATGGTATGGTGATTGACTTCTCTTTTTGAGAAAATCCACCTTTCCCCTATATTGGTTCATTGTTGGACCTATTATGCAACTAGGTGGGATGCATGTTTAAATTGGCTTATCTCTTTGTGTTGTTTATCTCCATGTTGGTTCTTGTCTCTTTCATGTTTTCCCTTGATGCAATGAAGACATTTGATAAAAGTTCTCTTGTGAAAGCCTTGAAGAAAACTCAACGAATTGTAATATTATGTAAAATGTATTTGAATTTTGATGTATTGGCAAAGACATCGAGTTTTCTTACTAGTTCTTTCCCAATGGAGCCTTGAACCAAGTTGATTAATAGAAGAGAAAAGATTGAGTAATATTCTTGCATGGAGCCTTTTAATATTTCAATTCTTTGCATCTATTTAATTGAAAATGGATAAAATGATGATGTTTCACTCTTCTTACGGTATTCGTATGATTGTAATCATATTCATTTGATTGAAGTTAATTAGATAAACATAGTGATATGTATCAATTTATGAAATTTAAGATTAAAATAAAAGTGTGTGTTTAGGCCTTTATTTTTGGGCATGACATTTTGGTATCAGAGCGCTAAGTTTTGTAACACTTGGGCAACAATGGGTCCATGTAAACTCTGGACATTTAAAACTACACGAATTGAATCTCCTCTCATATCCTCATATTGGAAGAGGAAATAATCCTATGTTATTGTGTTAGCAAGACATCTAAAATTATGTTATAATTCAAAAAAAAAAGAAACATATTTTCAAAATAGACATCTACAGGATGCTGGATAATGTATGAGAGAGCTTGTTAAATTGAAAAAGTAACAACGAATATTCTCTAGATACTTTCACCTTTTCAAATATCCTTAGTTGTCTAATTAGTACTATAAATTATTTCTAAAATAAATATCCTAAATATCTAAGACCCTAACTACTTAACTTCAACTCATAAATTCTTCTCTGCTCTCCACTCATTACTTCCTGGGCGTCAGTTGAAAAGGGAGAATGGGTTTGAAAAGAAAAGACTAAACAAATTTTATCCACTGTAATGCCTATCCTATTTCCTCCATCTTAGGCAAAATTGCAACTTGTAGGAGAAGTATTGGCATGAATTCCCATGTCAATCTATCATAACAGTTGTCCCTTCCTGTTTTGGAGAATTGACTGTATTTAATCTCTTACAATGGAGAATACTAGGAATTGCTCTTGCAGCTACATAATGGAACAAGGTACGTGCAGCCATCCAAACATGCTCACTTGGATCTTGCTAGAAACATGCATAAAGCTTAAGTAGTGTTAGTTTTATATTTGGATAATTTGATTTTGCATAGAGCAAGAGCCACCATTTTCAGTGACCTCATTGTACAGAATTTCGCAGAAGATTTCCATAGCTCAAATGTAGCTCGCCAACCAGGAAGGAATAATGTAAGTGAACCTCTATTGCCAGAAAATCCAGCTAAAGGAAGCATTCAAAGCCTATGTTTAGATAATAATAATAATAGTATTAGTCAACTTTAATGGGAAATCTACCTAAAAATATTAAATATCAACAAATATTCAATATCAATGAGATTCTCCATTAAGATATTGTGCATCGAGGAAATCTATGCAATTTGTTTCCATATTGGCAATGCCCACCATTACATAGAGATACTCGTCAAATTTGTTTCCATATTAATAATGTATCTCCATTATTACATATGTTTTGTTGTGGGCATTCAATTATACATGATTTGTGCCTTGCGAATTGTTTCCATTTGCTTGTCTCATGGGAGTGATGGACTGAGATAATCTGTCATCTGATTTAGAGGTAAGCGGAGCCTTCTATGGGTCCATGCATTGGATAGACAGCTACTTTTATTCAATTTATTTGAACTAGGTGCAGGATTGTAGACATAATAAGATAGGGGTGAGTTATATATTGGAGAGCACCTTTCAAATAAATATAATAATTTGTAGTGTGACATTGTAAACATCAATCCATCATAATAATAATATTTTTTTTTTTAAAAAAGCTTGTTTACAATTATTGTAAATGGGAATGTCCCAAACAAATGGTTGTGCTTGGCTGGCCAGTTGCTTTTAGAAATTGTACTTCTCATGCTTTACAACTGCGTTGTCATAAAACAAATGGGGGAGGAATTGTAATTTGTGGCAACAATCTACGAAAGAAACCCCATTGTGAATTCCTTGGGTAGAGAGCCCCGAATGGAGGTGGAGTAAAAGTTTTATTATATTAGATGGAAGGGTTTTTGTCACTTCGTCGGTCCAAAAAAAAATTTCTAGGAAATGGGAATATGATTTACATCTCCTGTTTCTTTTGTTGGCATATCTAGGTAAAAGATAGGGGAGTATTTTTTTCTTGTTTTGTGAATCAAAGAGGTACTGGAAGAATGGCCATTCTATATCTGCACATTAATGAACATTGGACATCAAGTTGATAAATTGGTTCAAATAGTGAGATGTGATGTTGCCATGAAGTCTCTCCTAGAAGGGGCATAAATAAGGGTGTCAGAGTCTTTATTACATGTCTTGTTGTGAAAATTCTTTCAAATTCTTCCTTAGCATAATACTCATGACTTTATATCATCCTCCCTACCTATAATTTGTTCTGCCAGCAAATCATATTGCTTGGCTTGGGACATATATAGCCCCTATCCCATTGGTCAGCACACGGGCTGATGGGGTAGTGTGCAAGCTCCTTGGGAGTTAAAGAGCCTGATTTGACTCATGCCTTTAAACCCTCCATCATACCTTCTCTGCATTTTGTTTGGCCATCAGCTTAATTGCTAACTTTCGAAAGGGTCATGTACAGCACAACCCCCCACTTGGATGTGTAGGGTGGCAGACCGTGAAAGGGACAAGGAGTAATGGAGCTAATACCTCCTTTATAAACCACTTGCCACCATCCTCCTATGGATTTCTAATGTGCATATGGCCCCATGATATCTGACCGTTCAATGTTGGCGGAAGAACAAACCTTTCTTGTAGTTTCTTAGCTATTGGTCTTATGGGAACTCATGGCTACTAGATCTCTTCTTGATGCCCAATGTATCAGCTACTACATACGATGCCATGATCATTATATGCTTTATCATACACATCTTTATCATTAGTTTTTGCAATAGATACTATATGTATCTATTAGATACAGTTGCAAGTAAAATTCAGACCAATTTTGGTCTATTAATTTATTGTATAGTTTGACAAATGTTTGTATTTACAAATTTTTAACAAATGTCATTTACTATTATTTTCTTAACGGATGCATTGAGGGAGGGTCAGTTTTCAAAATATGGAAGAGGAGAGTGTTGAAAGTCTGTCCATGTGCATAGAATTTGGTGCATCCTCCTGGGGCAGCGTGAGGGAGGATCCAGGATAGCGCACTCCATTTTTTTGGGTAAGAGCAAAGTCATAGGGGGGCGGGGCCTGCGGGCTACGGGCTGCCCACCACTCATGCCTCCCTTGCTTGGCGCAGGCCTAGGTAGGGCAGTGTGCCACGTAGGATAGGGGTAGGTTGTGTAGTAAGGTTAGTTAGGAATTAGTATGAGTTAGATGTTAAAATTATAAAATAAAAAAAAATTATTAGATATTTTTGTAGAGTTGATTAAATGTTAGTGGGTTTGAGGGATTTGATTTAGAAAGGTAAAGTAGTTAGTGAGTAGGTTAATTGTTAAAACTGATTGGTTAGTAATCATGTTAGAAGCTAAGATAATAAAGTTAGGTTATGTTTTGAAGTTTCAAGGTTTATGTTTTGAAGTTTTAATGATAATATTAGTGTGAGATTTTATTTGAAATTAATTAGTTATGTATTTGTTTTATCATTTAGTTAGTAATTTTTGATAATTAGAAAAGTATTAAAATTGTGTTAGTTTAAAATTAGTACAAGTTAAGTTGTTAGTAAGTTTAATTTAATGTTAGATTTGAAATTAAGTATTAGTTGATTTGAGATTATTATTAACTATTTAAAGTAAGTAAGATTAATAATTTAATTATTATTGTTCCAAATTAATTTAGTTGAAATATATTTATGTCTTGTCCTTTAAAAGGGTTGGATTCAATATTGAAAGAGATATTCTAAGGAAGATTGTATTTAAAGAGATGATATAGGATTATATAAAAGTGTTAGATTCATGATGGAATTAGTTGTGCCATATTCTCACAAATAATATATATTACTTTATTTAATGTGTTATAATGTTATTTTGATTATTTATTTAAATTGTATTAAATATTTCGATATGTTTGATTTCAATTTAGAATTGTAGTTAAGGTGTTATTATCATGTTTTAGTTATTTAATTTATTACATTGAATTATAATGGGTGACTTTATCTAAAGAACCGATTGTTATTTTAGAAATTATGTTAATGGATAATTATTATTATTAATTTTTAAAACAATAATTAGTATATATTTTGGTATAGGGTATTGAAATTGTTTTAGGGATTAGAGTGTATATGAGCAATGTTAGTATGCTAATAGAAACTAAATTTAAATAAAGCTTCTACAAACTAAACAAAATTCATAAACTTCAAGATAGACTAAGATGAACTCTCAATTGAGAATATGAGCCATTAATGGACTCTCTCAATGAGAAGCTCTCTTGTTGAGTAGCTTTGTCTAAGCAGATAGGATGTATGCTCAAGCTTATGCTTCAAAAAGGGCTTCAAATGGAGTTGAAATTTGGGTGTGAGTGTATGGTTTTGATGTAAAATGGCTTCTCAAAATGGCATTATGACTTTACTTCATGGATTGTGTTATTTTGCAAAGGAGAAGGATCCAATTTATAGGCAAGAGGCTTGAGGGATTGAGGGCTAAGATGCAAGGATGGGAAAAAGCTTATGGAGGGCTCAGATTGCATGAGAGGAGAGCACATGGATTGTGCTTCCTTACAACCAATCATGGAGTGACACATGTCACATGGTGAGAGGATGGAGGAAAGGGAAAGGATGAGTCAACAAAGGAGGCTCAAGGGATAAAATCTTCATAAAGACCCTCATAATGACTTGTAAGAGCAATAAAAGGGCTTGGAAGAGTCATTTATGGCCTAGTGGGCTTCATAAAGTTTTATGGTTGAGATATTTTGAGGGTGATGAGAGAAATTTTGACTTGGACTTGATTAGGAGGGTTTTAAGCTTGCTTAGGCTTGTGCAAATGATTAGAGGATGGATTAGGATGGTTTAGGATTAGCTTAGGGATAGGCAAGTGGATGGCATTTAATGAGGGTGGGTGAAGGAGGAGATATTTGTTAACTTTGGCTTGGGTTAGTAATTCTTAACCCATGTTTAGGGAATGTGACAAGGTTAGGAGGGGATTAGGATTAGGTTTAAAGACATCTTCTAGAAGAGTCTAGACTTTGGATGAGGATAAAGACTTTCTAGAATAGTCTAGAATTTCCTAGGATGAGGATGAAGACTTTCTAGAAGAGTCTAGAACTTCTTAGGATGAGGATAAATTAGATTTTTAGGAAATAAATAAAGTTTTATTTATTTCAAGGGTTTGGGCTGAGGAGATATTTATTAAAACTTTTTTAATAAACATGAGGATTAATATTTAATCTTAATTAAATATTTTGAGTTGGGATTAGGGGTAGGAAATGATGGGATTAGCCTTTAATTAAAATTAAAGAAGGATTAGAAGATTTTGGAAGAGGTTAGTGGTCTTAAGAAAATTGGCCAAGTTTTGGGCAAAAAATAAATTTTTTATTTATTTTGGGTTTTTTGGTCAATTTATTAATTAAATAATTAATAAATAAGGAAATAATGTTTAAATAAGATTTAAACATTTTTGGGAGGGATTCCTTAATTAAATATTTTTAATTAAGATAAAGAGATTTAATGGCATAAAAATTAATTAATTAATTAATTAATGATGATGTCATCAGGACTTTTTCATAAAATAAAAATACTTTATTTTCTAAAGGTTTTTAGGTGTCTACATAGAGTTGTTATGATGGTGCTAGTTGTTGTTAGATAACATCCTTAGTAGTTAAGTGAAGAGTAAGATGGAAAATGGATTCGATGAAAATCTTACGTTAGCAATCTTTTATTGGGGTTTAAATTTTTGTGATGATTATAGTATTGGGGTATTGAACATTTTAATTCCAACCTAAAAAGGTGGATTGTAGATCAATAAGTGTTTTGACTCAAATTGACTAAGTAAACATTGACAAATGGTTTTATACCTAACTAGTTACAACCCTACAACCTAAGGATGAATTTCATAAGACGTTTATGACTAGGAAAATGTGAAATATGGAATATACTGATAAGAATAGTAGCATTCAGTGCATTCTCAAATGGTAATTAGAACTTGTGGAATAATACAGACAGTGATATATATATGTGTGTGTATATATATATATATATATATACACACACACACACATATACACATATATACACACACACACACATATATATATACATATATATATATGTATATATATATATGCGTATATATATGTGTATATATATATGTATGTATATATATATGTATATATATGTGTGTGTGTATATATATGTGTGTGTATATATATATATATGTATATATATGTGTGTATATATATATACATATATATACACATATATATATATACATATATATATGTATATAGATATATATATATATGTATATGTATATATTTGTATATATATATATGTATATGTATATATATGTATATATATATATATATATATGTATATGTATATATATATATGTATATGTATATATATATATATGTATATATATATATATATATGTATATATATATATGTATATGTATATATATATATATATGTATGTATATATATATGTATATATATATATATATGTATATATATATATATATATGTATATATATATATATATGTATATATATATATATATGTATATATATATATGTATATATATATATATATATATATATACAAGATCATACCAAATTGGTGAGATTGATAACACAACTTTACTCAGTATATTGTGGTGAATTTGGCCTAAGAAAGATCATGGGTATGTGCCCTAATATGTAATTATGGTGAGTTGAGGATGAGAGATTTGGTTTTGTAATTTCAAACTCAGAGTACAACTCTACTGACAATGAAGTCCCCTCATGTTAGAGTCTTCAGAAAGAAACCAATGTAATAACAAGAGGATTGAAAGGGATTTATATTAGTATCCTCGCATTTGCACTTTTGAGTGAGTTTTGATCAAGGCCAACCCCTTAGTACAATAAACCCTAATTATAGGGTGATGTTGATAGAGATAAGTATGTAGTTAGTGTGTGGGATCAATTGGAGTTTGAGCAACATGGTCGTTAGAACACCATCTAATTTCTATTCAAGATCCCTACAAAAGTATTTGGAAGACCTAAGATTCCTCCTTGCCCTCAGAGAACTTGGTTTGGCTGCGTTTTGTCAGTAATGTAAATTTTGTAAGTAATTGGATCTACATCCTTATTTGGATAATTTCAGATTTTGGTACTCTTAATGTTCTTCCTTTTTGCCATCAGTGTGATGTGGGGGTTATTTAGCCAACTATATTATTGATGATTCTATTTTGCCTCTTGGTTATGTCTTTATTTCTTGATTAAAATTTTACTATTGTGGCCACTCTTTATTTCTTTGATTTCAGATTTTTGAGTTTGATCTTTCATCCTTGATGTTGAATTTAAATTGTGAGGCACTTTCTTTTAAAAAAAAAATTTTAGGCAAAGTGGCATATGCTGGTCCTACTAGAGGGATACCTGACAATCAAGCGGATATATAACACTAGGGTTTGGGGTCATTAGTGAGAGTAGTCATGCCCACCCTCTCCCAAGACTTCAAGATTAGTAGCAGTGAATTTTTTTGACTATTATGAGTAATAGATTTCACCCCAACATAATTATAGATAAGGTTATGAGTTAATAGAATGGACTTCTAGTTGGTTAGGGGCATGTGTAGCATTAGACTTGTTAAGTATCCTATCAAGTATTAGTGTGTCATGGAAACTCTATAGAAAATTGATTAACCTTATATAAAGGGAAAAGTTGCTTAATATGAAACCTCATTGAGGGAGTCCCGTACGATTATTACCCTAATGAGCGGGTATGTGTGTTTCAAAACATCTTATGATATTGTTATGGCTAGAGACTCTATAGGTATATTTATTTTAGATTAGAAGGTTTTTTTTTTTATGTGACCTATATGTTTTAAGAAGTGTTTGACCCTAGAAAAAATAAATAAATAAATAAATATAAAAATGTAACCATGTCAGAGTTATGAAGTAAACTTGTTTTTTTTTTATAGTAATGGTAATTAGGAAAATGTGTAATCTCCCCTGAGTATGTATGTGAATTATTAATAATTCTTTTTATAAGAGTAGATTTTGGAACAAGTCTAGATGAGGTCTATCATAAGATTGAACATTCTAGTTGTGTGACTTCCAAGAGGAAGTCAAAGGCTAGTGGGGGAGGATGTAAGGACCCTCCTCGTATGTACTTATCAAATATGAACCTTCTGTTAAAACCATTATAGGAGATTGGAAATAGATATGAAGTAATGCTTTTATTGTGAATGTCGTAATGAAATCTAGAGTAGTTGATATATCCATTTTCTAATACTTAATGATTGTAGAACTATTTCATCACCTCGACTGTTAAAACATTAATTGTTACTATTAGTGATGTGAGGTATTTTCACCTAATAATGAGGTCACTGATTTTGGTATCTTGATGATTAAGTGGTATGCTTTCAGATAGTTCATTTTGCCTTATTAATGATGTTTATGATGTTTAATTATATGCATGCCTAATGATGATTATTCTAGTATTTTAATCTAAATTAATGAATAAAGTTACATTGATTACATAATTTATAATGATTAAAGGTGTGTAGAAATAAGAAAGGGTTGCTTAAATGAAAGATTCATGTTTTGATTTGTGAGGCCTCACCCCGACCCATCGTAGCATCGATGATACATTGTTATTTTGATACTCATGCTTTGTTATGTCAGAACATTATTGGATACATTGAACATTTTATGCTATTTTACGATGTGTGATGCTTCACTTTAGTTACTTGATTTTGTCATTAATTCTTATAAATATGTATAATAATGAAGAAAACGTATGCAACACTAACACTTTTGGTTATGCAAGTCGAAGGGTTAGAAATATGAGCAGAATTAGATAAACAACTATTTATTAAGAAATGGATGCTTTAATTTATATAATTCCTCTAATATGTAATTCACATTATGCATGTGGTTTTTGGACCTACTGATGTGTGCAATGAGTGTGCAGGAAAATTAGCCGAGACAACTCAACGGAAAAACGGAGCTAAATTACTTGTTAATTTTGTGCTAACCTTGTATTGTAATTCTTTAAAGGTTGTAATTTGATCTTACTACTCCCCTAACTTTTAATTGTTCCTAATAAGTCTTTAAAGGCTTAGAAACATTAAATTTAAGTACCCCTATGGGTAAGGGTATGGGTGGGGGTACTTTCCAACCCTTTAGCCTCCTAGGTTGACTCTTAGGGTCACTCAAAAACCCTATTTTAGGTTGACTTCGAAAATGGGTTGTTCCTTACTTGGGTTAGTGAAACCAAACCACCATCTTGAGTTACTTGAAGCCTAGTAGAGTTAAGGACCATACTTAGAGGCATTTTGGGAGTAGTTTTGGTTTTTGTCACCCAATCCTCTAGTTTTAGAGGAAGTCTTGAAGATTGAAGGAAGAAAGGGAAGCTCTTCTCAAACCACCATTGCCATAACTCTTCTATGAAGGTAGGAGTTCTTCACTCCTTGAATGGTTCTTTATGTGTGTTCATGTTTTGAATCTTGCTTGAATCATGTTGGAGACATTGTGTAGTTATGCATTTCTTGCTTGTGTGTTGGGGGTGGATTTGGGAGGGATTTTATCTTGTTTTCTTTTGATGTTATTCATATGCCTTCTTGATGTTTTGATTGTTTTTTAGAGGTTTTCATGGGGATTTTCTTGGAAACACTCACCCTTGGATAGGGAAGAAGTGGCCATGTTTGGGGAAAGGGCCGTAGTTGGACCTCAATAGTGTAGAGTCTCCTCTCATGGTGAGAGGAGGGAGAAAGGGTAGGGTGTATGGGCCCCTACTTGTCATCTCATACCTTGTTGTTATTAAGAATTCTTGAATGTGGAAAAGAATGAAAATCTTTGTGGATATGGCCTTGAAAGGGCCTTGTGAAAGAATGGAAGTTCTTGAAGTTTTAGCCCCGAAAGGGCTAAGTGATGGTATGGTGATTGACTTCTCCTATTGAGAAAATCCACCTTTCCCCTATATTGGTTCATTGTTGGACCTATTGTGAAACCGGGTGGGAATGCATGTTTAAATTGGCTTATCTCTTTGTGTTGTTTATCTCCATGTTGGTTCTTGTCTCTTTCATGTTTTCCCTTGATGCAATGAAGACATTTGATAAAAGTTCTCTTGTGAAAGCCTTGAAGAAAACTCAACGAATTGTAATATTATGTAAATGTATTTGAATTTTGTTGTATTGGCAAAGACATCGGGTTTTCTTACTGGTTCTTTCCCGATGGAGCCTTGAACCAGGTTGATTAATAGAAGAGAAAAGATTGAGTAATATTCTTGCATGGAGCCTTTTAATATTTTAGTTCTTTGCATCTGTTTAATTGAAAATGGATAAAATGATGATGTTTCACTCTTCTTACGGTATTCGTATTATTGTAATCATATTCATTTGATTGAAATTAATTAGATAAACATAGTGATATGTATCAATTTATGAAATTTAAGATTAAAATAAAAGTGTGTGTTTAGCCCCGTATTTTTGGGCATGACAATTTCCAATTGGAAAAGTGTGAGACCATATATAACTTAGCTAGAATGAATATTCCTAGATGATATGTCTTAATAAAATTATTTTTTTGATAGAAATACTCAAATTTAGTCATTCTGATAAGTCATCTTGAAAGGTGACATACCTTTGTACTTTTACCCAAGGAAGAGCATGGCAATGAAATGTAGTGATTAGAAGGGCACAACAATGAAGCCTTACATCTCCACAAATATCCACCAAGGGCACGAAAATAAAATGTAGAGATCACAAGGGCAAGGTAAAAAAATGTAATGATCACAAGGGTACAACAATGAAATCTCCACCGACATTTAGAGTTTAGAGCTCTCCACCCTCATTTGGAGCTCTCCACCCTCTTTCATGTAGAGCTCTCAACAAATGATGCAAACAAATTGGGAATTTTTTTTTTTTTTTCTTTTTATTGTTTAAACTCATGTGGGTATCATAATTGTGATTCCAATGTTAGTATTGTGATGACCTTAGAGATAGTTGCAAAAAAATATCAAAATCACCCACAAATTACCCTATTGTCACAAATTTTCATTGTAGTTTGACCCTAAATGCTGTAGTGTCCTCTACTATCTCTAAAATGACCTCTTGCTCCAACTAATCTTGGAATACCTTAAGAACAACCAACCACAATTACACTTAGTCCAGTTTTCCTCTAAGGGAATCCATTTGCAATGTTTTCTATTCCAGATGCTATTCTATTTCATATTTATCAAAATCTAGGTAGCATTCTAGTTTTATTTGATTCTTAAATCATATAATTTGGGAAAGGACAACATTTTAAGAAAATTTGCATTATTTATATTTTTCCTAATTTATCTCTTATTAATGCCAAATATAGGTAAAATTTTCTACATTTCCTCTTTGAAAAATCTTTTTTTTTTTTCCCTTCCAAATAGACCAAGCCATTGTAGGAAGAATAAGAAGACAAAATTTTTTGAGGACCAGGTGAAGAAGAGAAATGTATTAATAAGTGGTCTATTATCTCTAATTCCTTCTCACATAAAAAATATTTATTAGAAAAATTAAAACTTCTCTTGTTGAGGTTGTCAAGAGTCAAAATTTTGTCATGGGAAACCACCCACCAAAGTAGTTAATCTTAGGGGGGGATATGAGGAATCTAGACCTCTTTTCATAGTTGATTAGCTTCCCTCATGGGGTTAAAGATCAAATAGGCTAAACTGACTAAGAAGTGACCAATGATATTATATTTCTAGATCCACCTACCCTCTTGTAGACTATTAAATAGAGCAAGATTTGGTATCATATCTCTTAGGGTGCAAACATCCTCTTTGCTAATAGTGTCAATCCTTCTTGCATGTTTGTCTATTCCATAATTTTTCCAAATCTATCCATTCAACATTACCATTTCTTGAAATAATCTAGATTTCCACTCTGATACTAATATTATCTAAGAGCCTATCTTTAAGACCTTGGTTAGAGAGCATTTCCTATCTAGAATGAAGTCACCAACCCATAAGACAGCTTAGAAGAGTATATTCTTTCCATTACCAATAATCTTTCTACTACCTTTTTTAACGATCCCTTTTATTTTTAATAAGTTTTTCGACAAAGAATAAGAACCATTATCATTGTCAACAATTAACTAGAGGAAATAAGGGCCATTAGATAGATATTTATCTCTTATGATTTTTTTCTTTCCTTAGTTCCTTCAAAAGCATACCATCCCATTTTAGAAACTAAGGATTTGTTCATATTTCTAAAAAATTTGATCCCAAATACACCTTCCATATTTGTCTTTATATCTTGATTCTAACTAACAAGGGACACTTTCTTTTTTCTTCCATTCTGTTGGCGCTCAAAATTGTAGCCCAAATTTTGAGCACCATTGAGAAATTTGAGGCCTATAAATGCTTTGTGAAGCCTATCTATCCCACTGTTGAGTTAATGTATAAATGGTGCTTAATATTTCTAACACCCTTCATTTAGCCCATTCACCTATTCCATGAAGTTAAACTGACATTCTGAGCCATTTTGTGAAGTCTAGTTTTGAGCATTTGTCAAATTCGCATTTTACCCTTAGGGCCTATTTGGTTGTTGGAATATAAATTAAGCATTGGAATTCAAAATGCTAACTTTGGGATTCTTGAATTTGGAATCTAGATGATGATTAGGGAATTTGAAAAGGGACCGTTTGGTTGACCAGGGATTCCTAATGAAAATACACTGTAGGCAACAGTTATAAAGTTTGAATCATGGCTACTGTATATTGCTTTATTGCTTTTTGAAATTGAACTGCCCCAACTGACCAGACAAAGAGAGCCACTAAAAAGTTGAAAGAAAAAGGAAAATTCAATACTTGAATAGTCTACAGAGTATATGAAAATGTTCCAGGCCTTCTGCAAGAGGCAGTCCATCACTTACTTGAGCTATCATTGTCAGCTTCACCATGGTTTTGTTTCAACTGTAAAAAAAATTTTATGACTTAAATATTCAAACTACCTTAATCCCAAGAAATGAATGGTGATGCGGTTGCACAACCAAACTCGAAGGCAAAGAGATGTAGAGAAGTCAACTCGCAGGCTGCTTTGTCTGTCAAAAGACATAAAACATGGGAGAAAAGCATTGAAAATTCTGTATTTGATTCTGTAATTGATTTGAAAGATTTAGTGGCGCACATACATCCAAGTGAGATCACTGATGCAATGCCAATCGCAGCCAAAGGGTGGGTCCAAGAAGGGGACAGATGCATCCTAGAAATGGAATGATGAAGAAGTATGCATTGCCATGGCTTTGTTGGAGTCTTGTCTGTCAAGAGGGAAAGTTAACACAACAGCTTATTATCAGTGGGCAAAGTTTGAATGAGCACGTGAGAAAATAATTTTATTTCAATAATTTGTAATGCTCAATTTTGGAAAAATGGAATTAAAACGGGTATTTGGACAATTCCACCTATTTTACTGGAAGACCGAATCCTTGTTTTGGGGGGCAAATAAGGATATCGGATTCTACTTTTTTCTAATTCCCATTCCCATTCAGCAGACCCAAACAGCAAATTTGAGGATCTTGAGAATTCCATATTCGAATTCCCGTTCTAATCCACGATCCAAATGGGCCCTTAGTGTCAAACAGCGACAGTAAGATATGTTTTGAATTGAACATCTCGCACCCAAAAATGTTTCATGACTCACCACTTTGGGAGTGTTTAGTGTCCACACCTGAGAATCTATGTTTTAGATTTTGAGTTGTTTCAAGTCTATTGGACTAGGTTTTGAATCCCTCAAAGTTGGTCTGTTACTGTTTTCATACTTTTGCAATTAGTTCCTAATTCTGGGTAGCCTTGTTTGACGTGTTATAAATTTTGACCAGTTGACCTAAATGCTAAAATTCCTTTTGTGCTACATTGTAGATGTCAGAAACTTGTTATGTTTCAAGTTTTAGCTTATGAAGAATCTATTTGATTAGTTTTCAAATGCGATTCCAAATGCAAATTTTATCTTTTTACTGGTGTAAGCATTTTCAGATTTGTCAGTAACCCTGTTCGTGGTGTTATAACTTGAAATTTTTGATTGGAAAGATCGAATGGATTGTACCATAGTGTTGTCCACTTAAAATACTTTAAGTGTCCCAGTTTTCAAGTCATGATGAATCCATATGCACACTTTTCTAGGTCAATTTTGTTTGCCAAAATCACTTTTCAGTCATTGCAAAATTCTAAGTAGAATACTTTGAACGTCTACCATTTGAGTCCAGTTATTCATCATGAGCCTAAATCATAGATCCATGATAGAGAATGAGTGTCCCAGTTTTCATTTCCCCATGTGCTCATTTGCCTAGTTTTCCAAGCCGATTCCAAAGCCAATTTGTTGTTTTCTGACGTGTTTGCTTGCACGTAATTCTAAGAAGGAAACTTTGACAGTCAATATCTTTTGACTGAAAATTTTTCATGAGATGAGATCTGACAGGATACAAGTATGTAGGGAAAAGATTCAGTGTGTCAGTTTTCAGATCCTGGTCAGGTGTTTGGATCAGTTTTTAAAGCCAGGCAACAAGCCTCCTAACACAAAATTCACAATGATATGGAGCTGAGTAAAATGAGTTTTTAATTGTGAATTTCTAATCATTTTTTATTCCAGTAAATTCAGAAAGATCAATGGATCAGTTTTCATATCAGATATCAGCTGTTAAGAAACAAAAAAAAAAAAAATTAGCCAGACCCACTTTGGGGCCCAACTAATTTCATCAGTTGCTCAGAGATTTGATAGATATGAATGGTAATGGCACTCTAAGCAGCAGGGACATATGTGTGAGGTTGTCCATTTCAAACAATCGAGTCTTTGTTTCAATTTCATGCCCAAGTGAAATTTGAGGTCAAAACCCCATGCATAAAAAAGAGGCTCATGCCTTTTTGAAAAGGAAGCTCACACATAACAGGGGCCAGACCATGACTATTGTAGGGGATGCCAAAGGAAAAGAATAACTTATATTAAGGTATCCCATCCATTTCCATGTTATAAAATCTTTGTTGCAGAGCTATATAATATACTTTTCTCTGCCAAAAATATTAGTGAGGTACATATGATCATCTTGTCTTTTTCCCATTGTAATCCTCCTAGGAGTGTATATATATATATATACACACACACACACACACACTTGTACTCTGTTAAAAAAAAATATACATCTCTTGTGTGTACTACATTCAAGACAGAGAGAAACGACATCCACAAGAATGAGGATGACCAAAGAGAAGGGGTGACATCTTTTTAGCCCAGTCCACGCCATGAAAGAGGAGGGAGTTAAGCAACGTAAGAAGATTTGTAATTTTAAGTGCAAGAAAGTGAGTAATACATTAGCAAAAGTCACATATTGAAAGGAAGATAGACAACAGTTAAGCTCTTCACAAGGTAAGAATATGGGTTTTCAAAATGTTGGAAAATCTCGTCACTCCCCTATGCTCGGACACCCAGTTGAGGTTCTTATCATTGAAGGTTTGTTACATATAGAATAGTGAAAATACCCACGTCCATGCTGGCTAGAAGTGTATCCACACTAAAAAAGAGAGATCACACGAATGAACAAGGCAACGTAGGCAGTGGCAAGAAGAACAGGGGAGCTGGAGGAATGATGGGGACCCAACCCAAGCACAGAATGGACACAATAGGAAAAGAGAAATTGTATTAACTATGAAAATAAGCTAGAACATTCAGTACAGAGAAAATAGACTTTATAACATGCCCTATGGGCTTACAATAACATAAATCTGGAGATAATTTCTCCTTTCAGTACCTCCTCTCAAACTCCACTCCAAACTGCCTTTTACAATGCCAGAAATGTCCTTAAATAGACCCTGGAGGGTTAAGGACTAGCAATACATTCTAGAAAGTGCTAGTAGGCATCCACTGACCAAATAGAAGGCTCTAGAAGCTACATTAGAAGTTGACACAAATCTAGAAGAATCCAAAAATGGTAACCGAACTTTCGGGAGGCATAACTTTTGAACTGTAGCTCTGATTGATGAACCGTTTACATTTTCAAAAAGCTCTTGAAGTGCTCTATAGCCCTATGGACAAGCCTCACCTGTCCCCCACTTTTCAGCCCTTTTTGGGGTCATTTAATGCCCCTAACCTGACTTTGAAACATTCTTAGGAGGTCTCCAAAACCCAAAAAATTGTGATAACTTTCAAACTGTGGGGCCTTTTGACCTGATTCTTTTTCTAGAATGCTCTAAATTACAATTACATTCATTTGGCCAATTTAAACCTCCTAGTTCACCAAAATGATGGATCAATTACATACTCCTATTTTTTTAGCATTTACACATATCCCAAGGTGTTCAAATACTCTATCCTAGAGCACTGATAGTGGGACTGTGAGAGTTGGAACCTTTATTTGACCCAAATGGGTATCCAGAAATGAAAACACATGAAATAGAAACTAAGTCTAAGTACATTTTTTTGGGTAACACAGGATTGCCCTTATACCTCTGGATGCTCCTGCATTAGACACCTAGGGTAGATTGAAAAGTGACCCTATCACTTTATGAATGGTAGAGGAAATCCCAAATGGGAAACCTCGGCTGCTAAAATCCAAGTTAAGTCCTCGATCGGTCGTCCTTTCCACTTGACCAAGTACTCTTCATACTGCCTATTTTTGGTACTTCTACCCACACGATGATCTAGAATTTCTTCTATCTCCTCCTTCTTAGAAGCAGGAATTGGACATTGCTCTAACACCAGCTCCTCATCTGCACCATCATCATGATACTCTGTTAAGTCTGTAATGTTGAAAATAGGAGAAATGTGAACACCATCTAGCAGCTCCACCTCATATGCATTTCCTGAGTGATGTTTCTTCAGAATTTTGTAGGGGCCAAATTTCTTCATTTTCAGCTTGTTGTAAGTACCGGCTAGAAATCTTTCTTTTTGTAAGAGCACCATGACTAGATCCCCTACTTGGAATTCCTTATGTCTTCTCCTTTGATCAGCCCTAGCTGTATACTCTTGATTCATCTTGGTAATGTGTGCTTGAACCTCCTCATGTAGACGCTTGATATGTTCAAAAAATGCTTCATCTTTAGCACTTGTCCTTTCCCCTCGCTCTATCTTCCTCAATTCTGGTGCAGTCCTTGGGCTACTTCCATATACAATTTGGAATGGTGATTTTCTAGTACTCCTATTTATAGAGTTATTGTAAGCAAACTCTGCTTGTGGTAGAATCAAATCCCATCCCTTGGGCTTATCCCCAACTAAACATCTTAGCAAATTGCCCAGACTTCAATTTACCACTTCTGTTTGTCTGTCTATCTATGGGTGATGTGTGGAACTGAATTTCAAGTCTGTTCTCAACTTCTTCCACAATGTTCTCCAGAAATACCCCACAAATTTAGTATCTCTATCAGAAACTATACTCCTTGGAAGACCATGTAGTCTTACCACCTCTGTAAAAAACAAGTTTGCAATATGGACAGCATCATGAGTCTTGTGGCATGGAATGAAATGTGCCATTTTGGAAAACTTATCAACCACCACAAATACTGAGTCATTACACCTTTGTGTCCTTGGAAATCCAAGAACAAAATCCATACTTATGTCCTCCCATGGCCTTGATGGAATAGGCAATGGCTGATATAGTCCAGTATTGTGACTAAATCCCTTGGCAACTTGACAAACCTAGCAACTCTGTTCAAACTTCTTCACATCTTGTGAAATCTGAGGCCAAAAATAGTGTTCTCTAAGAATGGAAATGGTCTTATCTCAACCAAAATTTCCTACCATCCCTCTACTATGTTTCTCTTTAATTAGATTTTCCCTCATGGAACTCCTTGGAATGCACAATTGACTACCCTTGAACAACATGCCATCCTAAATCAAATAGTCTAACCACTTGGTTCTATCTACAGCAACAGGCTCTTTACAAGCTTTCCATGCTTCAGCAAAATCAAGATCTTCAGGGTATAGATTCTTGAGTTCATCAAACCCAACTACTTCAACCTGCATTACTGTAAGCAACAAGTGTCTCCTGCTTAGTGCATCTGTAACCCTATTAGTTTTTCCACTTCTATGTTTCAACATAAATGTATAGCTCTACAAGAACTCTACCCACTTCATATGCCTCTGATTCAATTTACCTTGGCTATTTAGGTATTGTAATGCTTGGTGATTAGTATACAAAACAAATTCCTTTGGCAACAAATAATGCCTCCATTTCTTTAAGGCCTGAACTATTGCATAGAACTCTTGATCATAAATAGAATACTTCTTCTTTGCATCATTCAATTTTTCACTAAAATATGCAATAGGCTTACCTTCTTGGCTTAATACATCCCCAATAGTGCTGCCACTAGCATCGCAATCCACCTAGAACACCTTTCTAAAATCTGGAACTGCCAACATAGGTTGTTCTGTTACTTTCTTCTTTAGCAATTCAAAACTTCTCGCAGCTGTTGCAGTCCATTTGAACTCTTTTCTATCCCCTCTTATTGTTATAGCTAGGGTTGCACATATGCCACTAAAATTCTTAATAAACTTCCTATAAAAACTAACCAGACCATGAAATGATCTTACCTTAGTAGTAGACCTTGGAGTAGGCCATTCCAAGATGGCTTTTACCTTCTCTGGATCCATTTTGAGATCTTCAGGTGATATAACAAACCCCAAATAGACTAACTCCCTTTTTGCAAAGATACACTTCTTCAAATTAATTAACAGTTTCTCTTCCCTTAACCTTTCAAGGATGTTATGAATATGCAATAAATGTTCTTCCAAAGTCTTGCTAAAAATTAAAATATCATCCAAATAGACAATAACAAATTTTCCCAAGAACTTCTTAAGTACCTCATTCATAAGCCGCATGAAGGTGCTTGGGGTGTTTGTCAATCCAAAGGGCATGACTAACCACTCATAAAGACCCTCCTTGGTCTTGAAGGCCATTTTTCACTCATCTCCTTCTTGAATCCATATCTAGTGATAACCACTCTTGAGATCTATCTTAGTGAAGTACTGAGCTCCACTCAAGTAGTCCATAAGATCATCCATTCTTGGAAAAGGAAATCAGTACTTGATGGTTATCCTATTTATAGCTCGAGAATCTGTACACATCCTCCACTGTCCATCCTTCTCTGGTGCAAGTACTACTGGTACTACACATGGACTTAGGCTCTCCTGAATCAAGCCCTTCCTTAATAGCTCCTGAACCTGTATGTTTAGCTCCTCTATTTTAGTAGGAGTCATCTTGTGAGCAACCTTGTTAGGAAAACTTGCTCTTGGAATTAGATCTATCTGATGACTGATTTGCCTTATTGGTGGAAATCCTTCTGGAACATTATCAAAGATAATATCTCCAAATTCACCTAGTAAATCTGAAACTTCAAATGGTATTTCACTACTATCTTTTTTATCTTTCCTAGGAATCAAAGCATAGCACATATGCTGATGTTTCATTCCATCTAAAAACTTCCTTCCATCAACAAGAAAAATCCTAGCACTGCTACATACCTTTTCACCTTCCTTTTTCATGGGCTTCAGTTTGTGGCGAACTCCATCCATAGTTAGAGAGTATGTGTTTGCATGACCATCATGTACTGCATGTCTATCAAACTGCCATGGTCTACCCAATAATAGATGGCAAACATCCATCAGAATAACATCAGAGAGAACTTCATCATGGTAACTTCCAATTTTGAATTTCACTAAACATTGTTCACTTACCAGGACCTTATGATCATCTTTTACCCAAGAAATCTGATAGGGCTAGGGATGTTTCTCCCTCTTAAGCTTTAGCTTAGAGACCATCTCCTCTGACACCAAGTTGTCAATGTTACCACCATCAATGATCACATCACAACATTTTTCCTCACATTTACACCTGGTACGAAACAAACTCCTCCTTTGTCCTAGTTCAATCTCACCACTTAATAGGGCCCTTTCATTTACCAAGGTCTCTCCTCTTTTTGCATCCTTTGAATGTGATGACTGTACATCCTCATCCACATGAGAAACCCTAGCTTGACCCTCAGCTCTCCTATCTATCCTTCCTTGTCGTTGAGGACATTCAAAGGCATGATGACCTTCTTCATTGCAATGGAAATAGGTACCATGGAAGTCTCCTCTTCCTTGTCCACGTCCTCTACCTCTTCCTCTCTAATTTCCAAAATCTTGATCATGGGAGCGGTTGAAACCCTCATTCCTATGGTTCCTACTAGTACCCACATCTTCATTTTTCTTTTGGGTTTCATTTTGACCTCCAGATGACCTACTGCTTCCCCTTCCTCCTTGACCATGCCCTCTTTTTCTCCCTTCAAACCTCTTATTTAGCTTGTCTTCAACTCATAGGGAAAACTATTATGCCTCTTCAACACTGGTCATTCTTACTAGACTTAATTCCTCTTGGATGCTAGGTCGCAACCCAATGATATAATGAGCAAGCTTCTCCTTATTTGCTTTTGCATGCCCTACTCTAATCAAAAGTCGATAAAACTCCTCTGTATATTCTTGGACTGATCTTCCTGCTTGCTTTAGCCCATGCATCTTTTTAAACAAATCAAGCTCGTAGTCCACACGAATGAACTGCTTCTTCAATTTGTCCACCATGCGATCCCACCTTGTGATCTTCTCCTTTCCTCTTCTGTTTCTTTCCAATTGAACCTCTTGCCACCAAATTTTGGCATGGCCTTTCATTTTGGCCTTTGTAAACTTAACCCTATCTAGGTCCCTGATATCCTCATACTCAAAGTATTCTTCTAGTTCATTGATCTAGTCAATCAACTCATCTGGTTTCAGATTTCTTGAAAATACACCCACATCAATTGTAGGTCTTTTCCCAAATTTAGTAATGGCCCTAAAAAGCCTTTCCTCTGCTTGATTCATAACTTCCCTATCAAATTCCCCTCCTGGTCCAATTGCTTCTTCTTCATTGTCATCCTCACTGTCGTCACCTGCAGCAACATTTGTTCCTCTATGGAGCTCCTCCTGCAATGCTTGTACCTGCCTTTGGAGGGCTCTAACCTCCTCTGGATTAATAGCTTTGGCCCTTCCACCATGCTTTCTTCATGGAGGCATCTTCTTAACTCAAACCCACAACCACACAGTCCTAGTGCAAACTGCCTCACAGTCGGCGCTTTGTCTACACACTCAAGAAAACCAACTCTAATACCACTTAATGGGGATCCAACCCAAGCACAAAATGGACACAATAGGAAAAGGGAAATTGTATTAACTGTGAAAATAAGCTAGTACATTCAGTACAGAGAAAATAGACTTCATAACATGCCCTATGGGCTTACAATAACATAAATCTGGAGATAATTTCTCCTTTCAGTACCTCCTCTCAAACTCCACTCCGAACTGCCTTTTACAATGCCAAAAATGTCCTTAAATAGACCCCAGAGGGTTAAGGACTAGGAATACATTCTAGAAAGTGCTAGTAGGCATCCACCGACCAAATAGAAGGCTCCAGAAGCTGCGTTAGAAGTTGATGCAAATCTAGAAGAATTCAGAAACGGTAACCAAACTTTCGGGAGGCATAACTTTTGAACCGTAGCTCCGATTGACGAACCATTTACATTTCTAGAAAGCTTTTGAAACGATCCATAGGCTTATGGAAGAGCTTCACTCATCCCCCATTTTTCAGCCCTTTTCAAGGTCATTTAATGCCCCTAACCTAACTTTGAAGCATTCTTAGGAGGTCTCCAAAACCCAAAAAATTGTGATAACTTTCAAACTGTGGGGCCTTTTGACCTAATTCTTTTTATGGAATGCTCTAAATTACAATTACATTCATCTAGCCAATTTACACCTCCTGGTTCACCAAAATGATGGCTCAATTACATACTCCTATTTTTTTTTATATTTACACGTATCTCAAGGTGTTCAAATACTCTATCCTAGAACACTAATAGTGGAACTGTGAGAGTTGGAACCTTTATTTGACCCAAATGGGTATCTAGAAATGAAAACACATGAAATAGAAACTAAGTCTAAGTACATTTTTTTGGGTGACACAAGATTTCCCTTATACCTATGGATGCTCCTGCATCAAGGTAACAGAGGTAGGTCGTGAAGCACATGGAAGACACCACCTGCAAACAAAAGGTAATCATGCCAATTGAAAGAAAAGAGTCGACCATAGCTCACACCTACACCATACAAAGAGGAAAAACTTCAAAACCATATGCAGGTAGCATTAAAAAAAGGGAACTCACGTTTTTAAAGACAGTCCCACGTAGGAGTAGAGGAGCACACAATAATAAAAAAGGATGCTTGCACCCAAATGGAAGGTAAGACATAAAACAAAGGCGTAGTCAAAGCATCCAGCAATGTCAAAGACAAGAAGCTGCCCATCCATCAAAGTAAACTCATGAAATAGAGGGAAGGAAAGGCCACCTGTTAAGCGATGATAGAAAAAATTTCAAAGGAAATGTCTTCAATAGAGAAGGAATTCCACACCAGTCTGGAAGCTGCAGGAGCAAACAGAGGGGATTCACAAATTTGAAGAGGTCGCAATTTTAAAGTTTTGAAACACCATAGTAAAAGGAAGCTCAACATTATAAATAAAGAGCCCAACGAGCCAATAAAATAGAAGTTGCATCACTAAAGGCTCCATGCTATTGAGTCACAGAGACCAACCATGGAGGGCAGATTGTTCACACCTAGAAGTAATGCAAAGCCAAAGTCTTTATCCCACATGGGTTGTGGGGTAGGCATTCTGTCTAGTTAAATATTAATTTTTACACAACATGTAATGCCTTGAGAAAGGTGCCTTTTGAAAGGCAATAGCCGCATGGTGGGCCTGACCTAGTTGGCATGCTAGAAAGAATGATGATGTCAACTAAATATAAAAGCATAATTTTAAATGGAAATGAAAAAATGTTGATGTGGCGACAAGTGCTAAGATCTTGCCATGTGGCCGCATTGAATGGCAAGGGCATCCACACATTTCAGAGATTCAAGCAGGTTAAAAAATGTGAGAAAGAAAAATCAACGGGTTCCAGTTGGTGATGACATAGCATCACAAAATTAGATGCAGTGGGATTCACTGGACGTCAACACGTGGTGAGATTTGACCATCAGCACATTCCTACAAAACAAAGGTGCTTGTGAGTTAAGAAATGTAGGGAAGTAGGGACATGCCATGTGGCACAAGCTTGCCCAGTGATGATGTGACATTGCGTCCAAATAGGCAGCCAATCAGGCACTGCCACATGGCAGTCGAGTGGCACCCAGCGGGCTCGAAGAGGCATAAGGGAAAAAAAAAAATTTAATGTTTGAAAATGCAAAATGTTTTAATTTTTTTCAAATATGCTACGTGTAGATGTATTTTAAATTCAAATGAAGCATTTTCCAAAGTTTTAACTTTAGAAAATTTAAATTTTTCAAAGATTTAAAAATTAATGAGTTGCAGATCTGAACTTTTCTAGCAGAGGGATTGTTTTCAAATAGACTTTCAATGGGTTTCTGGAAGCGAAAATATGCCTTATTATATATCATTGGAATCGGCAAAAGAAAAACTTTCTAATTCTAAAGTTTGTTTCTGCACAGAATGCTACTAGTTCAAGCTATAGGGGGATTTGTCTTAGGTACCTGAATTGCAACTATATTCAGACCAAGAAGTTCAAATTTGATTTTTGACATGATATTGATTTGAATATGGTTTAAAAAAATAGTTGAAACGTAGTATGGGTCAAAATTTGAACAGATTCACTCAATAAAAACCCACTTTTACTAGCATTCTCATAAGGCAGTTAAGATATTTTGGTGACTCACACAGTTTTCATCATTTAGAAAGGGATATTTTGCAAGTTTGTTATAGAAAATGACGAAACAAGATCAGACCAAAATGGGAAGAAAGAAGAAAGAGGTTTTTTAGTTGCCAAAGGATTGAATTTCAAGTGGACACCTATCAGTTGTATATCAAATCTGATAATTTCATCTTTTCCTATATCTTTCATTCTTTCTTTCACTATAGGGGTTCCATTTTTTTGTGACTGAGAAACCAGTAGGTTCTAGTTCTGGAAAGAAAATTTGCACATTACTGTGAGACCATATTCTGGTTCCAGTTTTGATGTGTTTCCTTCGCTGTGATACCATACTTTAGCATAATTATTTCATGTGAATAGCAGTAGTGCAGATAATACAGGAAGTTCTGATATGTTAGGTGTTTTTCATGTTTCAATTTTATGCATCTGAATGTATAGTTTCAAGGAAATCAATTCATATGAACAGTAATTTCACTAGTTTCATTCTAGTTCTTGTCCCCTGTCTCAGCAATCTGTAAGTCTTATGTGGTTTTGGAACAAAGATCTAAGACCCATTTGCATCCCTTTCAGGTTGTATGTTTGATGTATTTTTCTGTTGGACCAAAGGGCCAAGTAAAATGCCTGATATGTTTAACAAGGTTACTGGTTACTTGAGAAGGATATTTTGTGAGAATGAGATCTGAATGAACACTGATGTTTGAATCATAAGGTGATTAGATAGATCTAATGTCTGGGTATACAAGATATGTCCTGATGTCACAGATATATGTTTTGAATTCATGGGATTTCCCAATGGATTAGGCACTGATCAGTTATAGGATCACTTGTTATACTTTTGCATATTTGAGGATTTGTTGAAACTCAACATCAATAATCATTTGTATTTCCCTTTCATGTTGAAGAACCTAAATGTGATGCCCTCACTCATCTTGTGAATATCATAGAGTTTCAATTTTCTATTGTAGATCTATTTTATTACATGAGTTACTAGGAGATATAAGGGTTTCATCTACTTAATTGATTTAGGGCTATGTTTTTGCATTGGTACGGTATCAATTGAATCTCAGGTCTACCTGCCTAGGTCTAGCAAAGCCTGAAGTAGAAGAAGGGTCATGCCTTATAGTTGGCCTATTGTCAAAAATGGCATGTTGAAAATGGGAGTTAGCTGCCCCTAGACATGTCAATTTCTTAGTGGGATAATTGAAAACCCTCCATATCTAGTGATTGCCATGATAAGAAAGAATGTTGTAACAATGTTGATTTTCCATATTGTTACACTAAAGATCCTGCTGTTGTAAGTTCTTCCTATTATCTAGATGATAACCACAGTCAGGAGAAGATTTGTGAGGCAATCTTCTTGAGCTCTAATGAAATCTCAGAATTGTTGGCTCATGAGTTCGAAAAACATGTAAGTATTTCTAAGGATCTTTATATTTTCTCTCATAATACTTTCTCATTCAATCAAATCAATTCCCCAAAGTTTGATGTGGAAAAAGAGGTAGAATCTAAACAATATTTATTAGAATTTGGAGGTGTAGATGATAGTACCTCAAATTTCTTTGCACATGATGATTTGTTGAATGCTGATTATGTTAGTGAAGGGAAGTTTAATATTGTTTCAGATTCTTTTCATGCTGGTTATGCTACAATAAGTTTTGATATTTCATGTGATGAAGAGGAAAATAATGAAGGTTGTCAATCAAATTATAGATTTTCTTCACGTGTTGATAAGTCTTGTAAAGATAAGTTCCAGGTTTATTCCGACGTTCAGTTTGATGAAGAAAATGATTGTGATTAGCATAATGTAGATCATCACTTTCAAAATGAGTTTTCATGCTTGGTAACTAATCAGTTGGTTGAAGAATGTGAAGAGGTTTCAGTGAAAGATGAATCTAATTTAGTGAATGATATGACTACAAGTAGGCAACAATCAGATTCCAAATGCTCTTTGCATCCGAAGACACAAGGTGAGTTGCAAGTTTTTGGTGTATGCAACTTGGTGAATGATGTAGATTATGAGGTTTTTGTGTTTTCGATCAGCGTGCATGAATCATTGTTGGATTTTGATTCTCAGTCCAATTTGTGTAATTATGGGCATGCTGAGTTGTTTTCTCATAATAAGCATGAGGTAGAAGCTAATGCTGGTATATGTATGTATTATGAGAATGAAGGAAGTTGTTTTGTTTTGCCGAGTAATTTGTTTCAATATGCTAATCTGATTGGTGAAACAAGGGAGAATGAGAATCACAGTTTACCTGATGAAGACGTAAATGAAAATCAAGTATTTGACAGAGGTAAAAGTTTATACTAAGTTTGGGGGCAACGTTTGTACACAGTAGTGTAGTTTTTCCCTATTTTCAATAAAGTTGTTTGAGAGAAGTTTTTGCTGTCATGCGTGTGGTTTTCTTTTCCCAGAGATCTGAAATCTTTCCATGCCCACAAGGGACATGCATCCCTAGATAGAGCCACTGTTGGTGCTCAAAATTGTAGCCTGAATTTGGAGCATTGTTAGAGAAAATTGAGCCCTATAAATGCTTTTAAGTGCATGTGTACCTGACTATCAATTTGAGGCCTAAGAGGTGTTTAATGTTTTTAACACCTTCCATTTAGTGCATCTACCTATTCCATGAAGTTAAAATAACATTTTGAGCCATTTCGTAAAGTCCTGTTTTGAATCAATGTCTAATTTGCATTTTTCACTTAAGTGTCAAATAGCATCAGGAGGCTATGTTTGCACCTGAATATCTTACACCTAGAATTGTGTCATGATTCGCCACTTTGGGAGTATCTAATATCCATATCCAAGAACCTATGTTTCAGATTTTGAATTGTTTCAAGTTCATTTGATTAGGTTTCGAATCCCTCAAAGTTGGTAGTTTACTATTTTCATGCTTATGCACTTTGCACATATTTCTGGGAAGCCCTGTTTGACCTATAATAAATTTTGACCAGTTGATCTGAATGCTAAAATTCCTTTTGTGTTGCATTATAGACGTCAGAGACTTATCATGTTTCAAGTTTTAGCTCTTCATGAATCCGTTTGATCAATTTTCAAATGTGATTCCAAATGGAATTTCTAAAGTTTTACTGGTTCGGTGTTTGCAAAAAATTGTTATCTTGATAGTGTTTCCAATTCACAATTATGGGAAGCCTTGTTTGACCAATGATATCTTTGACCCAGTTGACCCACATGAAAAAATTCTTTTTGAATTGTGTTCCAAGGGTCTGACACTTCATATGTTCAAATTTTGAGGTCAAGACGAATCCATTTGATCAACTTGCTAACATGATTAAAAGCCCAGTTTGCATTATTTTTTATGGCTAAGCTATCCAGATTGATTTGCATCCCTGTTCGGCAAATTGTAACTTTGATCCTATGGTTGGTAAGCCTAAGTGAATTGTACCATTGTGTTGTGTCCTGAGAATCCTTGAAGGATGCCAATTCTTAAGTCATGATGAATCCTTCTGCATACTTTCACATGTCCATACATTTGCCAAATATTACTTTTTGACACGTTTTCTAGTTAAAATTTCCAAGTGCCTATTTTTGGAAATTCGTCAAATGTGTCATGTGATTTTTCATGAGCCCAAACTATAGAAATATATTCTCTTCATGGCAAAGAACTTATATCCTAGTTTTTAGAACCCCAAGTGATCAATAACCCAATTTTATAATGCCAAACCCGAGCCCAGTTTATGTTTTTAACACTGTTCGGCAATTAAAATCTTTTAATTGGGAATTTGTCATGGGCTAAGAATTTGCAGTATGGTAGAGCATGTAGGATTGAACACTCATGTCAATTTTTGTGGCTTGGTTACTTGATTGAATCAATTTTTAAGGTCAGCTGGCATGCCTCCTGATACAATTTTCACAGTGGTGCAGAAATTTTTGAAATAGGTTTTTAGTGATGATTCAACGATCAAGTTTGATTCTGACAGTTCGTGGATGCCAATGACTGATTTCATCAGTTTCTCAGAGTCTTGATATTAATAGCCTCACCAATACTACCTATAGAAGTGATTGAAATAGTCTTCTACTATTTAGTTTTAAAGATGAATTCATTTTAAAATATATTGGCATTTAGGAAAACCACTACATTTGAGAATTATACATTTCTTTTAAATATAAGAATCACATATTTATGATACAACATAGTTGGATCCTCAAATGTTGTTTGTTTGAAGTTTTTTTTTTTTTTTTTTTTTTTTTTTAAAATGTAAATTTGAAGATCAAAATAGGAGCATTTTTATGCATGAGGGAATGCCTAGGAAAAGGACAAAACTTTATACATATCTACCCATGGTAGGGGCAGTCTATGGCAGATTTGTGTTTCTTCATGGTAGAGGAGGAGAGCATCCACATTTTTGGAGGAAGGAACAACTTTATGACAAAGGAAATCCCTCATGTTTAAATGTTGGTGTCCACGTTTTGACAGATGAGGAAGAATGCAAGCTACAGCAAGGGGAAAGTGTGCAAGTCTACCATGGTGTGAACCTCTAGGAAAAAATGAAGAAATCGTAGCTTGCAACATTTTAAGCAAAGATTCACATAGTGTAGATATTTGCAGAACAAAGTCACTGTGATTGAATGAAGATGGTATTTGCAAGGTTAATAGCATTGATAACAGCCCATGTTTTTGATAATGAATGGGTTCTCTAACAGGAAGCTCACATTTTTTGTGAGGAGGGGGTTGCAATTTTAAATGAAGGTAGTGGTATTTGAAAAGAGAACCCACAGAAGCCATCCAGTAAAACAAAAATGGAGTCAAAATGAATTATCCCACATTTGTGGGGATAGAGCGGTTTTGATAATTTAAATATTACACAACACATTAGACAAAATGAATTGAAGTGAGCGCCTTTTGAAAAGGCTGCGTGGATGCATGGGTCCCCCTATGGTTGACCTGATGATGTTAGCCAAGGATGGCAGTGCATAATTTTACATGAAAATTGAGACGAGCTGACATGGCAGATTCGGAGGCGGTGAAGGAGATGATAACATGTGTCAAGATGTGTGGTGCTCGCATTCCCGCATTAACAAGGTGCTAGGTGGTTAAATATTGTGGGAAAGAGGGTTGTCTCCATGTGGTAGGGTGGGTCCTAGTTGTCAGTGACAAGGCAAAGACCAGCAGCTCAGATGGATGCACAAGATCGTGACACGTGTCACGATCCAATAATTGACACTTCCCTGCAAAACAAAGATGCAAGGTGGTTAAATATTGTGGGAAAACAAGATTTTGACATGTGGTAGTGGGCCAGCCAGTGATGATGTGGTGGATGCATGTTCGAGCAGCCAATCAGAAGATACCATTGTTGGAAAATGAAGATGGGGTAACTGAGAGGGGAGGGGTGAATCAGTTACCACAAAAACAAATTCAACAGTCCCAAAGATGCCTTAAACTTAGTTGCTACTGCTACTCGGTAAACACATAAATTACTGCTTAAAACTTGATAGATGTTTAGTTAATTTATTAAGCATTTACTGAAATAAGCTACCATGCAAAAGAAAGTAATCATGAACACAGTAGACACCAGATTTACGTGGAAACCCAATATGGGAAAAACCACCAGCAACTAGTCACCAATTTTCACTCTTCTGAAGTGAGCCCTATTAGGAGCCAACCCTGTTAAAGTTTACAAAACACACTGTTAGGTGTGACCCTATTAGAGGATTTAATCACCCTATTAGGAGTGGCCTTGTAAGAGGTCTTTAGAACAATTCAACTGAATTGCCACCCTGTTAAAGGATTTATGGAATGGTTGTTAAACCAACTCTGTTAGGAGATTTTGGAATCACTGTTACAATGGTTAGAAAGCAACAATGAATGATCTGAAAATACATGCAACTTATCTTGCTGAATACAGATCTCAGTTTAGCTCCACAAGATCCTTACTGATTAAATATATCTTTGCAGCTCCAAGATTTCCCTCTGCTCAACTCTGCTTAGGCACACACAAGTCTCTTCCTTGCACTTCCTTGCACTATCCGTATACACTCTCTATTCCACACTTTTTCGCATCTTGAGCACCTCTTTATATACTATACATAATACCAGGTCGGCCCAACCAACTTGACAAAACATATTCCAAAGTCGGCTTGAACTAACAATCAAAACAAAATTCTTCACTGGCCGACGTTGCTTGGTCAATACAGAAAAAAAAAAAACTGCTTCCTGTGTTAACCGGCAGAACTCGGTAAAAACTACAATTACCAAGGAATTCGGTAAACCTGCCACTTCCTTTGGAAACCAACTAGACTCGGTAAAAGCTGTCTTCGACTACCGAGTGAGCTCGATGAAAACTAAGCTTTCCTTAGCTTACCGTGTGAACTCGGTTAACACTAAGCGTCCGCTACAAAATCCTTTGATACCCGAGTGATCTCGGTAAGAACTAAACTTTCCTTAGCTTACCGTGCAAACTCGGTTAACACTAACTCACCGTGTGACATACAAGAACGCTCGGTATACACTGCAAAAAGGCTTTACTGACCGACTGAGCTCGGTAGACTCTGTAAACTATTTTCCTGACCGACAGAACTCGGTAGACTCTGTCTGATAACTGATATGGCATTTGTGTAACATCAAAGACAATACACAATTACTTAATTGTATCCAACAATTAAGTCACAATCCAATAATTGACACTTCCCTGCAAAACAAAGATGCAAGGTGGTTAAATATTGCGGGAAAGCAAGATTTTGACATGTGGTAGTGGGCCAGCCAGTGATGATGTGGTGGATGCATGTTCGAGTAGCCAATCAGAAGATACCACGTGGTTCCTGGTCAAACTAGGTTTGACCTCAGATTCAAAAGGCAATGGAAAAAAATTTAAGTGATAAAAAATTATTATTTTTTATTATTTTTTCAAAAGGAATGCATGTTCAGTTTTATTTCAAATCAAATAGGGGTCACATCATTTTAAATTTAAAAGGGTTTAAATCTAAAGTTAAAACTTTAGAAAGTTTTAAATTTTTGAAAATTCAAAATATAAAAGCTGCAGACCTAAGTCCCTTATCAGAGGAGTGATTTTCAAATCGACTTTCAGTAGGTTTTTGGAAAGAAAACTATGGCTTATTATATATCGTTGGAATTGTGAGAATCTAAATTTTTTGATTCTGGAGTTAGTTTTTACATAGGTAGTAGTGTGTTCGAGTTATAAGGAGATTTGTCTTAGGTACCTAACTTGCAACCAATTTCAGGTATCAGAGTTTAGTTTTGATTTTTAGCATGGGAATGACTTGAATGTGGGAAAAACATAGTGAAAATGAGGTTTGAGGCAAATTTATCCATTTTTAAATCAGTAAAAACTCAAATTTTCACCAGCATTGCATAGGGCATATCAGATTTTTTAGTGAATCAAGGGATTTCATCATTCAGCAAGAGATATTTTCTAGTTTGTTACAAGCTAATGATGAAATCAAATCAAATCAGATGGGAATAAAGAAGAAAGAGGTTTTTCAGTTGCCAGAGATTGAATTTCAAGTGGACATATGGTAGTTGCATATCAGATTCAAGAATTCACTTCTTGCTATAGCTTTCTATCTTTCATTCTTTGTAAGGGTTCCAATTTTTGTTACTGAGAAACCATAGGTTGGCAATTTTCTCTGGGTAATACCAGCAGGGTTCCATTGATTTATTGTGAAACCACATTTCCTTCAACATATTCTCACTTGTATGAGCAACAATAGGAAGATTAATACAAATGGTTCAGATCTATTAGGTTGTTTCATGTTTTTCATTTGATGCATATGACTATATAAGTTTCAAGGAAATTAATACAAAGAACAACAAGTTGAGTTTCAGTTGAATCCTATCTCCTTTATCAGCTAATTTTCAATGTTTTACAATCTTTTTCATAGAGCTTAGGTTTTAATTGCAGTCCCTTAAGGGTGTATGTTATTCATTGTTGCTTATGACCCAAGATGTTGTGTAAATGCTTTAGGGAATCAATAGGGTTGCAAGTTTACTGATGGGGATATCATGTAAGAATGGGATTTAATTTGAGCATTGATGTCTATTTACAAGTTAAATAGATAGATCAGATGTCTGAGTATATAAACAAGTATCAGATATCCATATGTGTGCATTTTGATTCATGGGACTACCCAATGGTTAAGGCACTAATCATTTATAGGATCATTAAATTCTTACTGCTGCATATCTGAGGGTTTGTTGAATTCAACGTTATAAATCAAATGTTCTTTCCATTTTATGTTGAAGAACCTAAATAGAATGTCCTCACTTAGCTTGTGAATATTCTAGATTTGCATTTAGCTATTATAGATCTGTGTCATTTCATGAGTTACTAGGAGATATAAGGGTTTTATCTACTTTAATAGATTCAGGGATATGTTTTTGCACTGGTACGGTATCAATTGAATCTCAGGTCCACCTGCCTAGGTTTAGCAGAGCCTGAAGTAGAAGAAGGGTCATGCCTTATAGTTGGCCTCTTGTCAGAAATGGCATGTTGAAAATGGGAGTTAGCTGCCCCTAGATGTGTCACTTTCTCAGTGGGATAATTGAAAACTGTCCAGTGTTTTCAAACCCCAACAGATTCCAAGACAAAGAAAGACTTTCTAGATCTTCTCTAAAGAATTGATAACTTTAGAAGGCATGAGGGAAAATGATATAAAGTAAATCGAGATAGTTTGGAGGCAATTTTTTAGATTAACTAATTTTCCACCCATACTGAGGACTTTTCCCTTCCATCCCAACAACTTCTTTTGAAGTTTCTGAAAAACACCATTCCGTGAAGAATGGCAAGGTTTCATCTGGGAGAAAGGGAGAACAAGTTATGTGTCAAGGATAATAATAGTGTTACAACTCAACATTCTAGATATACTCTACTAAACCTTGATTCTATTATTGAAGAAGAATCTCAACTTATTCTTTTAAAAGTTGATTTTCCAACTAGAAAGAGAAGCATAGTCTAAGAACAAGGTTTCTAGAAGGTTTCTTTTAAAAATAGAAGAGCTCCAAAAATAATAGTATCATCCATGAACTATTGGTGGGTAGATGTGGAGAGTGCAAAAGCATCTTTAACTCCACTACTGGTATTAGCAAGGCATAGTTTGGAAATATTCCTTATGAGAACTTCTTCCACCACTATTAAAAGATGTGGCAAAAGGGGGTATCCTCGTCTAAGACCCTTGTTAGTAGAGAAAAAAAATAAATAGGCTTGCTATTAACTAGGACAACATATTTTCTAGTAGTCACACAACTCAATCATTTTGTGGAGTTTTCCTTTAAACCTGAATTTAGACACAACCTTATTAAGAAAGGACCATTTAACACAGTCATAAGCCTTAGATATATCATGTTTGAGGGTCATAGTAGGCTTATCATTAGCATTCATTGAATGAATAATCTCATGAGTAGTAATAATAGCATCCATAATATTTCTTCCTCTGACAAAGTCATTTTGGTTGTTCAAAACTAGTTTATCCAAAGTAGGTTTTAGTCTGTTAACCAAAACTTTAGCAATCATATTATAAATAGTGTTACAAAAACTAATAGGTTGGTATTCATTCATATAGGTAGCATCTCCAGTTTTAGGAAAGAGGGTTATATAAGTTTGATTAATAATATCCAACATAATAGTATTCTAAAGAAGTCGAAAACTTCCTTAAAAACATCTTACCCTATAATCTCCAAATATTCTTGAAAAAAAGATAGGGGGTGTAGACACCTATATTTGTCCACAAAAATTTTAATCAAATTTAGTCATTTTCTAAAGTATATTTTAATTAGATATTAAATATTTTGAATTATTTAAGCGCCATCCACTAATTAATTAATTATAGAACAATTAATAAATTAATAGACAACCAATAGTATAATTTATTAATAAAATCCCCCTTCGTCTACTAAATTAAATAAATGCAAAACTCATTTAACTTAAGCTCCAAAAACCCTCTCTATTTAATTAATTTAATTTAATTTAATCTCATACACCAATAGCTCCTCTTTTAATTAAATAATTCATTCATTTAACTAAATCTCATGCACCAATAATTCCTCTTTTAATTAAATATTTTATTTTATTAAATCTCATGCTCCAATAATTTCTCTTTAATTAAATAATTCATTTATTTAATTAAGTTCACCAACCAACCTTTTTTCTAACAAATTCATAACCTCCCACATCATTGAGACAACTGTGCACCTCACCCACCTAACTAAAACACATCACCTCCTCTTTCTTGTCTAAAATCCTCATATAGATCATTTGTGTATATTAAGACATAATGTACTCCCTTCAACTCAAGCCCAAGTCCACTCTGATGTCACATCTCCCTCATCCATTTCTAAAATTAGAAGTTTGTCTCCTCCACCTATCATAGTAAATTGAAGTTTATCTCATACCTCACTCAGTTAACTATCCATCCAAACTTTTTATATCCTCCTTATCCAATTTCCTATAAATTGAACCCTTTGCTCCTTACAAATCATCCACTTTATGAGTATTATTATAATACAATTTTGATAGATAATTACTTTCAAACTACTATTTGGTTGTATTCATAATTTCATGCATCCATCTATCAAATCAATCTATTGTTGAAGCATCGAGCATACAAATGACCAAACATTAATAATCATGACCACATCAACACATCAAGGAGGCTACATAGGTAGCTAGGTTTTCATTCTTGTTGTTTGGGTTTCCTTATTGGTTTATCATATATGTTTTTTAATTGATTTAGTTTTGTAGATGTTTTCCTTTAACTTTATATATTTTACATCCTAATTCTAATGCATATAGGGGGAACCCATCTAGGCCAAGGAATTTGAATGCTCGGAAGGAGAAAAGTTACAAATTTAACTTCTTCTTTCTTCACCCTAGAAATCAACATAACACTTTTTCCATCAATAACCAATAGGGGAATAAACCCAAGGAGGTCCTGATGATCATTCACTCCTAGGTCTTGTACCCCCTTTTATATGAATCAATTGATAATCTTAATTTTGATATCTTCCTCTTGAGTGAACACCATCCCATTACCATAGGAAATGGATCTTGTATTATTTTTTCTTCTATGTTTCAATGTAATTTGGTGAAAGAACTTGGTGTTCTTTTCTCCTTCTTTTAACCATTGAACATGAGATTTATATTTCTAGATAGTTTCCTCCTAATTTTTTCAAGATATATCTATTATCTCCATGAGTTCATTCTTGCAATTTCGGGTTACAATCTTGATAGTTATTTTCTTAAGACAATTAAACCTTTATTAACTTCCCCTTAATGGCTCTTTTTTATCAAAGATGTTTCCAAATGAATCTTTATTCAACTTTATAAATTTATGCCTCATAATACATAGCTTCACCTAAAAGTTAGTCAATGGGGGAGCTTTAGTAGGGGAGATCTACCAAGAACAAATTAGGTCCCTAAGATTTTGATCAGAGAACCACCCATTTTAAAATCTCAAGGGACCTACTACCTTCGTGCCAACTTTCCATTCCTGAAGAAGTGTATTATGATCCAACCCACTTTGAGGTCTAGCTTCCAGAAAAAAATCAGTTGAGTTAGTCCAATTTGGAGAAAGAGTTACCTTATCGAGCCTGACCTAGATAAGGATATTTCCTTGTCTTCTATTAGACTGCATGAAATTAGCACCCCCTTAGATCAATATCAATAAAAACTAAGTTAAGGAGAAAACCGCCTAACCCATCCTTGGTATTAGAGAAGCCTTAACTAAATAAAGACCTGTTATTTTTGTTACATTTGTAACTAAATAATTTTCTTCAAATTCTACTATTGAATTTCTTTTAATTTAACAAATAAACAACATATAAGTATTCAATCAAATTAGTCTTGTAAATTGGGTAGACCTCATTGAACATATATACTTGTATCTTGAGAAAGAGAAAATAGGAAATGTCTATGCAAACATTAAATGGTGCCTAACTACATTTTATTGTATTTAATAATTAAATCAAAGTTTATATAATATTTCATGTTAGGTATCTATTTTATGCCTCTATAGACATTTTAACAAAGTATATTTTGGGTAACTACACAAAATAGTACCAAAAATCTACAACTTACTTTTTTGGTACCCCATAAAGGGTAGTGTTCTCACCATATGTGTGCCTTATGGTATGGTGTATCAATCCTTAAGCTTTGATATACTAGACATATATAGCTTGTGTTATATATGGGGTACACTATATTTATTGTGCCCAAATGTTTCAAAGAAAAAAGGCATCTCTCTCTCTCTTCCCACCCCCCTGCTCTCTCTCTCTCTCTCTCTCTCTCTCTCTCTCTCTCTCTCTCTCTCTCTCTCTCTCTCTCTCTCTCTCTCTCTCTTCAGTAAAGTTCTTCAAAATCAACTTAAATGCAATTTTAAAGCACAAATAGATACATGTGTAATGTACTAAATTTTCACACTTATGTGAATTGTCATTTTGCATCACCCTTACCATGGCCTATAAATCAAAATCCACATAATCCTCCCATATTTGTTTGTCATGTCATGTCATGACCCACTTAAGAATCCTGACCATGCGGTTTGAATGGCTCAAGATATATGTGCACTATGAAGATGTCTATGTAATGTATTAGCCTCCAAATATTTGAAGACATGTAGTTTCTTGTTGAAATATTTTTTACCAGCAACTTTCTTTTATTAAACCTTATTCCAACTCCCACTTGTGTGTATCCAACTTCCATGTAGTTTAAACCCCTCATTTATCTCTATTTGGCATTCTTTCTTGATTATTCATTCTTGTAGGCATTCTTGAAATCTCTTGATCATTCTGAATTATTCATACATTCCACATAGGCATGAAATTTTTCTTGACTTTGAGAGTCTCATGTATATTTTGCATACTTTATGATGGTGAAGGGAGTTATTTTTCTTCATTATTTGTGTCTCTAAAGGAATTTTCAAAGGCATTTTTATTGTGCTTTAATTTAGCTACAAGGTTAGACATCTCATATGGGAATTTTCTCATGTTGACTGTATCAAAAACCCAATGGTCACTCTAACTGATCAACTTCTCATGGCTCTTCACTTTAACGTTGTACATGTGAATGCATAAATGAATGAGTGTAGTCGTATATTATAATCATATTGTGGATTTGAACTAATATAAAAATTTCTTTCTTTAGAGTGGACATAGGAAATTGTAAAATCAATATAAATATTATGTTTATTGTATTTTGTCTTTTTTTAATGTTTTATGTTGTTTCTCTTTTCATTTGAAATTATAAATTGGTATTAGAGCCAAGGTGAGGCTAGGAAAGAAATGGTCTAACATCAAAAAATATCTTGAAAATTTAACCTCAGTAGATAGTGATATTGTTCCTACAAAGACCAAAAGAATTCACTATGTGCATTGGTGAATCTGTTAGGAAGATAAGCCTAAAATTGAAGTAGAGGGAGATAATAAAGATCTCAAAATTTGAATTTAGTGAAACTCTTGAGTGTAGGGGTATTGTCCAACATAATAGAGCCATCATAGTAAAATTGTAAAATAATACAAAATTAATTAAGATTATCAAGTAGATTACTATTTGAGGAACATTTGGATCTATATTTTTACTTTTATATTTATCCTAACTTCAACCTCCCATTCTAAATTTTTCTTTATCCAAGAATAAAATAAAATGAATCTAACATCATTATTTATTTTGGGTTTGCAAGAAAGAAAAATAATAATTGAAAGTAAAAAAAGGGAAAAATTCAGAGCATCTGGGGAAAAATGATTTATCTTAATTAATAAAGTAGCTAAAAATCCCAAGCATAAAGTAGCTAACATGGGCATTGTGAAAAGATATGTTATGTATCTTGCATTGTTTGTAAGTTCTCCTTCTCAAAAATGATAAATATATAATATGATCAACTACATCTGTAGTTTACATGAATATCTACAAGAAAATATTTGTATTTGGCACAATTTTTTTTCTACAATATGATACGAATAACTATATAATAGTAAGTAATCCAGTACTATCATTAATAGAAATCTTCTAAATTATATCTTCTGTATGTACAGTCCATTCACATGGGAAGATAGATAAATGTGGAAACAAATATTAAATATTTTTAATATTTAATATTTAATAAAAAATATTCATGATTAAAAGGCATGTAGCATAGCTTGGTAGGGCATTTGTTTTGGTTACAAAATGTTGCATGTCCAAATCCCATTATCTCTATCATTTTTAATCCTAAATCATTCATAAAAAAAGTAAAAAGTTGAATGCTAGTTATTTAATTGAATGAAACAAAGAAATAATAAAATAAGTGATTGGGGCATATGACATGCAAACCCTTCTTTTCTTTCAAGAAAAAGAAAAGTGCTCTTAGTTCAGTTTGGTAGAACACAGGTCTCCAAAACCTGATGTTGTAGGTTCAAATTCTACAGAGCATGATCCTTCTTTGTTTTGCCTTTTTCTGATCGATCTTCTTGTCACTTAGGCTAAAAAAGATAATGAAATTTGATCCCTCTAAATTAGTATGTGACCTATTCATAATATGGTCCTAAATCAAATATCAAATTCATCACCACGTCAATACTATAAATATGGAGTTACAAATAATTTGGTCAAAGTTATAGGAATTAGACCTAACACAATTCCAGATAAGAAAACTTCAATCATATTCATTTTATTTTAAAAGAATAGGTAAGGATTAATTGGTAATCTACATATTACCATGAATTGACTTAGAACTTCAATTCCTATTGAGGTTTTTCTATTTCAAATAAGTTATGTACTACTTAACCCTATGAATAAAATTGAGGTGAAAGTAAGAAAAAATAATATAAAACCAAAATAACTAATTATAGTTAGTATGGAAGAAATTAGTGAAAAAACAAAAATGATTGATACATATTTTTGTCAGGCAATTACCTCAATTTATTCTTTAGGAATAGAAAAAGACATTTAAATAAATAGATACAAAGTTAGCATTGAATATTTGATAATGATGTTATCAAAAAACATAGAGGGAATATACAATAAAAATATATTCTGTTATAAAAAAAAAGTAGTAATGAAATACCCACCTATAAATAAAATAAATAGCAATTGTGTAGTACATTCATTAATGATCTTACTCCTTTTTTATATTAAGTAAAATTATATTGCTATGTTAGAAGCATGCTACATATACTTAGTATACTTCAAATATACCCTTGGTATCATATTGACAATCAAGAAAGGATTGTGGAAAATATCAGTAGTTTTCCATTTCCTAATCTTTTTCTTTCATGGGATCAATTTACCCTTTATTTTAGAATAATATAGGTAACTTAGCATGTTTGGGAATACATGAGAATGTTCTTTTACTAACACTATTACTAATATTTGATATTGTGTTATCCATAGCATTAATTTACCTTCCTTATTTATTGTGGGTTTATTTGTTAGTACGGGTGATGAGACCAGAAGATGGTCTATTTTATCATTTCATTTTTAGTTGAATTTGCAAACTTTCTAAAGACTTTGATGTTTAAGAACATGATGTTTATGATAATTTCAGACAAATGTGTGCATAATTAATTTCTAGGACTAAAATGAATATGATATGAAATGATATGTCATTTGATTACAAAGTAGTGAGAATAATGTTCTTTCTTCATTAGCTAGGTTGGATAGTTCTCTTGCAGCAATATGACATAGGGTAAACTAATTTAGATGACATATTTTGAATTAGTCTCGATGTATGTTATTACTTTGGAGGAGCTAATATTTTAAAGACTTATAGGTGAAGTCAACTTAGCTAAGTGGAGTTGATAGCCCAATAAAACAATGGAAGATTTCATTAATGACCTTCCACATCGCCAACCATTTTGTCCATAATAGTTGGTATCTATTTTTAGGAAAGTGGGAGTCAAAGCAGTTGCTCACGTTACTTGATAGCCTTAAGTAGAGGAAATATATGGATCATGAGCTCCTAAATTCCTATTCCATTTAGTGCCAGAGTTAATTCATCTATTGTAATATTCAATGCCATCATTTTTTTTGGTAGTTGATGTAGTGTAGAATCTATCAATTGTGTTCCTAGTTTGTGCTTAAATAGCTAGAAGTTTATGTTCCAGATAAGCTTTTTGTTAATTAGTTTTTTTTAGTAGATGTAAGGTCCACACTCATATCCTATTATAAATTGTAAGGAATGAATACATTTAGGAGTTAATTACGTCATGATCAACATTTTCGTTATTACCAATGATTTATGAGATCCTATTAGAGACTGATGTAGATTTTGATTATTATAAGGTTGATACCATATACAATAACATTAGGTCAATAAGATGAGACCACATGGAAAATGAAACTCAATAGATTCAAGCTGAGAACCCAATCACGAGATTCAAGGTATGATTACTAGACACTTAGGGGAGATGAATTAACTTTCACTCTCATAAGAAATAACAATGAGTATAGATCAAAAGTTAACAAACATAATGGTTGCACTCATAGATTTGTTTTAAAATATGAAGACATAGATTGGAAACATTCAATGGCATGAGAAAATTAACTGCAGGGGAACACACACCTCTTAATGAGATAAAAGGACATAGTTAGAAATATCACTTTGGTCAGTTGATTTGAAAGGATACTAGTAACAAGTTTGCACAATAGTGATGTTCACTTATGAAATATATACTAAGATCCATTTTACATGTTTTAATGACTTAATAGATATGACTTTGGTGTTTAATTGTTATTATAGACAAGGTTTGTGATGGTATTTAGAATGGTAATTTTGTTATGATTAGAAAGATTAATGTTATACATATCTTGATATTTCAATATTTTGAATATTTTATGGAAATGATTAGATGGAAGATAACTAAATATGTTGATGCAATTAAGTGATATTGGATTATTCTGCACTTATCTACATGTATTTCTATATTATTTCATTGGGCTACTGACATTAAGTTGAGTGTGCAAGAAAGTTGAACCATGGAGATTATTTGGGGAAACAAGGTTCAAACCTATGTGAACACAGTAAAGCCAAGGTGAATCTTTGGAAGATTAAAAACCTTGTTGTATTGTGTTTGTTTCATAATGTGATTGTGCATGGGTGTTATAAGTTTAAAGAACGTGATTATTTAGAGACATGTCATCGTGATGTGTAAGTGTTTTAATGTGTGTACCATTTGATACTTGTGTTATCTATGTGTAAATGACATGTCATATAGGGTTTTCAGCATGAAGTCAATTAACCTGAATTTAATTCCCATTATGAAATTAAGTTAGCCCACCTTGGAGGGTGTTAGGATGAGTCACCTTCATGATGATATTCAAATTTAAAATTTGGTAGGAACTTTAGAGAGCCTAAAAGTGGTTCCCAAGTCTTATTTTGGTAAAAATAAGTCTTCCACATGGTAGTAGTATAGGTCAGGGGATTAAATATACCCATAAGTTGGCCTAGGGGAATTAGGAGACCCTTTAAACTAGCCATTTTCAAGCCAATTCGAAAATTAGAGTGTTACATGACTTCTTTCCTTACCCCTCCACTTGGTTAAGTTCTTATTGGTAGGAAGGTACAAGGGTGTAAGGGGGGTAGGTGGGGTTGGAAGTAGAGGTCTTTTTAGGGAGCTTGTGCCAAAATTAAGGGTTGTTCACCCACTCTCTAATTGTGGAGACACTTAGGGTTTGTAGGAGGAAAACTTGGAAAAAGAAGGTAGCTCTTCATCACCACTTCATAGCCATTAGCTTGGAAAGAGGTTAGTGCTCTGTGCCATGAATTTTCTTATCTCTTGAGAGTTGAATAATGGAGATTACAAAAGTGTTTTTTTAAGATTTATGTGTTGCATGTAGTGTATGTTGTAGTTATTGTGTATGTAAATGAGCATGTTGGATTTACTTGCATTTGATCTTGTTTCTTGAATTTTTTGTGGTGGATTGAATGTCATGTTGGGTGTGAAGGCTTCACTCAGCCTTGGGAGGGAAGAGAAGCCTTGGGGTGAAGGGGTTATTTGGGCTTGACATTGGAGCTAAGAAATCCTTCTCTTGGAGAGGGGATAGATTTCATGGAGTATGGGCTCCATTGAAGCAATATGTCTTTCTATTGTTCATTGGGAGGTATAAGTGAGGATATGTGACAAGGAGTAAGTGTTGATAGCCTTGTTGTGGCATGTTTCTTGGAAGCCTTATTGAAATATTGCAATTTGTTCTATGGAGGTATAAGTGACGATATGTGAAGAGGAGTTAAGTGTTTATAGCCTTGTTGAGGCATGTGTTATTAATAGCCTTGTTGTGGGATGTTTCTTGGAAGCCTTATTGAAATATTGCAATTGCAAGATTGGTTGTTTCACAAGGATATTGAATTCTCCTCCTTGAAGAGCCCACCTTCACCCAATGTTTATGATTCCATCTGTGAATCATTGTGCAAGCCTTGGTTGGGGATTGTAAATGTGTTGTTAAACTATGGTATTCATGTTGGTTCTTGTTGCTATGATGTTGCTTTATGTATCCCAATTGAGCCTTGTTTCCCCTAGTGCAGGGGGTGGCCTCCTTGAGGCCTAGGTTGGGAGGTGAGCCTCCATGGTTCTACATTTGTCTCTTATTTTCAGGGTTTTTGCTTGATGCTTTGGACATTTGGAGTTTGTGAAGTTTTACCTTTGAATAGAAGAAGAGCACATCATTGTTTTTGAATTGCAATGGAGGACAACTCTATTTGTTATGTCAAGTGTATTTAATTGTATTGATGTAATGATGTTAATTGGACTCATACATATGTCCATAGAGATATTATGAACTATCTTGCTTCTAAAGGTTCTTTCATTTTGTATCTTGAATATGATGATTCCACCACCCTATTGCTTGCTTGGTATTGTGTTGTACATAAAGGAAAAGTTCATTTTTTGATGATGCTATTTCTTTACTTGGATAAAATATATTGAAGAAAAGATATTGTATCATGATATACAATGGATAAAGAATAGGAGATTATCATTTGTTATTCTTATTTTCATAAGTTTTATATGGATAATTCAGATGTATTTGAGTTCAATCTTGAACATATCAAGTGTAGTCTATGTTTGAATTGATGATGAAATTTGTGGTGATGATGGAAAGATATCAACAATATAATTGGAGTATTTGAAGTTCTTTGATTTATATGAAAAAGTTGTAATGTGTTACAAAATTTTAAAAAAGAATTTGCAATTTAAGTTTGAGAATAATTAGGATAGTTGTCATGATCCTACAATAGTTTTGTAATATGGATTAAACCAAGGTACTTATAATGCATGGATCAATTATCTTAGCCTGATAAATGTTACATAGAGTAACACAAAATGGAAGGAACAAGAAAATAAGCTCAACTTAAAATAAGTGTTGTAGATGCATATCAATTCTCTGAAAAATGTATGAGCAACATCAAATAATGTCTTGCCAATACAGTCCAATTAAAAAATAGCATACCCTCAATAAGATATTATTATCATGACTATTATAAGATTTACTATATAACTTGTGCAACCACCTCATTAAAAATTTGTCAGCCATAAAATATAATGTCAATAAATCATGATGAGACTTTGACTAAATAATGAAAAAAAAAAGAGAAATTTGAAATACTATCCTATCAGTTAGTGTCTTTTACCATTACAAAAAGGTAAGTAACATCTAAACCTACCATGGATCAAAAGGGTACTTGGTCAATTCACTCTTGGGAAGGGTGTAGTAGTTTTTTTTTGGATAATAGTCTAAAATGCCTATGCTCTTTATTAAATATGGAGACTACCTCTTCCCTAGGCGTTATATGCTTAGAAATATTTAAACAATTTTCCTAGCCCATTTTTTGACATGACATGTTAGAAATATTCCATCCCATCCTAGGTGCCTTGATGTCTTTGGGATTAGACATGGTATTTAATATCCCTTTTTACACCCATACAAATATGCCTAGAAAAGGTCATTACTGCCAGCTTTTATCAACCATGTTGCAAGTCGACTTACTCTTGGGTTTTTCTTTTAAAATGCATAGTCCTTAACAAAAGGAGTACATGATTTGACTCATGTAAGGAGGTAATCATGCTTGTCATCTAGTCAGAAAACTTCCTTAGGCACCTGCACCATGGAGGAAAGAAAAATTTGTGTGGTCTAAGCAACTGGGGAGAAAATGGGGTGGATGGGGACAAGTGTCATATAGGTAATTACTAGAAATTAATAAAATGTAGACTATGAGCTATTGTAGGTAGTAAAGGGTAGGTGGAAAGTAAGAGTGTAGGATATTAATGTATATGGATGTTATATTTTCATTATTTAACTAAATAAGGTAATAATGGGTGTGGGGTAACTTAGGACATTTGTAATTAGAGGGATAATTGGAGTATCATATTAAGGATGTTAATTTTAGTATTACCTTTAGTGTATTATGAAGATGATTTAGTTTTAGAGAATTAGAAAAGAATCATTACTATAGAAAAACTAAATTTCATTAAAAGTTTACATGTTATTCTAGGTTATTGAGAATTTTAGCTCAGAGCATTATCAGATGGGTCAGACTTGGAATAGATAGTAATGTAAATTTTTCCTATATATATTTATATATATACATCGGCATTAAGGTTTTGTATTGACACTTCAAGTATGGATAGATATAGGTAATTTGGGAATTAAGTAGAATGTAGGTATAAGATGTTCAATTCTTTTGACTAACTAATAATGTATGGGGCTAGTGGAAATGTCTTCTAATTAGTTGGAATTATTAGAATTTATTGATAAAATTTATTAAGCAATAATTTTATAGAGGATAAACAATGATTTATAAGGTAAATTTAATAATTTAACAACTCTCCTATAGACACTAGTAAAGAGGGATAAGAGTATGTAAAGTTAATATTAGTAATAAAGTCATTTGACTGAATGAATAATGAAACTATTGAATTATCAATGTTGGAACTTAGTTAGTGGTATCTTATTTTTTTATTTTTATTTTTAAATTTAAAAATAAATAAATTTAGTTGTGATTGCCATGGATTAGTGTGGGCATGATAGTAGAAAGAAGTTTTTGAGTTTTTGAGTACTGAATATAATCTTGGTGTTTATCAGTATGTATGTTTACTATTGTTATGAATAAGAAGATCATTTTAGTTTTCCATCTTTGAGTCATTCCACTTCACTTCTCTATGGGGGCCCACATAGAGAAAGAACTAACTAGTTAGTATAGGATTTACCTTCAGTTCATGGAACTAGAGTAGACTCACTTGTTCCTACAACCACTAATTGCAGAATTTGTGGGTTGTTCCTGTGGCATAGGCAATTCAAGTAGTTATTAGCTATATTTTCATGATTTGTCAAAATAGTTTTGATTCTTTGCTCTAGCATAGATTTTGAATAGCATAAGAGTTTTAATTTCCATAGAGTATTTCTTAAGTTGAGAGAAGTATGAAGCATATACTTTCTGAGCACCATTCCAAGTTTATGTCCTTGGTTGATAAAATAATGAGTCCAAATGAGTTGGGTTAGAACAATTTGGGATGTGCAAACCTAGGTTAAGCAATCCATTGCTATAGGATTTTGATCCCTTTCTTTGGTCAAGCATTTTTTGCACTGTTACTAGGGATGGCATTAATTCAAACCGATCTTTATAGTTGCACTTCTATTCCTTGTAGAATAGAGTTTAGTGTTAAAGAGGCATGTTATGCATTCCTTCCTTGTGATAATCAAGAAGAACCATCCAATGATTTTCATCCTAAACTAGATGAACCCCAAACAGAGAACAACGAAGAAAACCTTTCGAAAATCTATTTACTAACATTCAAGCTGAAATACTTCCTTCATATTTACAAGAATCACTCCACTTGAATGACCTTTTTGCTGAGCTTGGGTATTAAGATAATCCACTGGCCATCATTATCTATCAAGCACCACTTCTTCCTCCAAGAATGACTATGCCTACCTTTCCTTTTCCTATTCCACCTTAGCAAGGGAATCAAAATTTGAAGAACATACTTGTTGCTTCCCTTCCAAAATTCTATGGCCTTATTATAGAAGACCTTGAAATCTTTCTCTTTTAGTTTGACATTCTTTGTAGGGGCTATGAATACACAACTAATGCCCATATATTGAATTTGTTTCCCTCTACTCTGAAGTAGGCTGCTCTAAGATGGTTCATGGGGTTGGGTGCAAATGCTGTAGCAAACTGGACTGAAATGAGTAATTCATTTTTTCAGAAATATAAAGAATATTATAGAGGTCAAGATATGAAGGGGGTGACATTTTTAAAATGCCACAGCAGGAGAGTGAAATTTTGGAAGACTATGTTTCCAAATTATTGTTCATTGTGTAGTGGAATACACAACATAACCTAAATGAAGAATCTAAGAAGTATCTTTTTCTAAGAGGTGTGCAAGAAGAAAGCATGGAAGCCCTAGACCTAATGGCTAGGGCATATGTTACACAAAGGACTTGGAATGAAATCAAGGAGATATTTCAAAACTATTCAAGAGCTACTGTGAAGAAAGGTAGAAGACTAAGGAGCCTACCACATAAGTGTTGGAATTATAGATGGAGTAACTAAGAGGGGGGGTGAATCAATTACCACAAAAAAAAAATCCATAGATCCCTTGGATGTCTTAAATAACTAGTCATTGTTGATACTCAGTAATCACTTCACAAAATGTTGTAACTCGATAGATTAATTTGTTACTAGTCTTCAAGAATTCATAATTATTAACATGCAAGTGAAAGTAAATAACAGGAAAACAAAACTAATCTACCCTTCAGCTACAAAACTAGATACCAATGCTATGTTGGATTGGATCTCTAATATGGAGAAGTTCTTTGAGTATGAAAACACTCTTGATAATAGAAAGGTGAAGATTTCAATCACTAGGTTGAAAGGTCATGCATCACTATGGTGGGAACACTTGCAAACTAATAGAAAAAGGAGAGGAAAGGAGAAGATCAGAACTTGGCCAACGATGGTGAAAAAGGCAAAGAACAAATTCCTTCCTACTAATTACCAAGTTAACTTGTTGAGAAAGATGCAAAATTTGAAACAAAAGGACATGACTGTGAAATAATATACCAAGGAATTCTATAGATTGGACATCAGGTCTGGACATGTGGATGATGATGTTGAAAAAATTGCAAGGTACATTAATGGATTGAGATCTGGAATTCAAGATGAAATAAGTTTTGTGAAGTTGGAAAGTGTAGAAGAAGCATATCAATATGTCTTGAAAGTTGAGGAGATCTTGACAAAGAAATATGAAGAAAGACAAAGAGGTAGAGATGGTAGATTCTAAAGAGGCAGAGGTAGATCTTATGGAGAAAGTGGCAAATCTGATAGTTCTATGTAGGATAAAGGAAAATCTAAATAGAAGAATGATGAAAAATGCAAGACAGAATGGAAAAGTGGTAATTCTTACTAGGGAGGCACTAATTCTTACCAAGGAAGAGGTAATTCCTATTCTAGAGGCAAATTTCATGGTAATTGTTTTAGATGTGGTAAAGAGGGACATAGATCTTTTGAATGTAGATCATCTAAAAGTAGGCAAGGTAACAAAAATGTTGTGATTCAAGAAGATGATGAGGGTTCACCAAGTGGACTTGAGGCTGGAGAAAATCTGATGGTGAGAAGAACCTTATGTAATAAGGGAAGTAATGAGGAACCTGTTTTAAGGAAAAGTCTTTTCATGCCCAGATGTAAGGTGGTTAGAAAATGTTTCAAGGTGATTATTCGTAGTGGACATTCTACAAATTTGGCATTAGAAGAGCTGGTTACCAAGTTGTAGTTGTAGAGGCTAAAACATCCCAAACCTTATCATGTTTCATGGATTAAAGATGAGCATAAGATATTGGTAAGTGAACAATGCCTTGTGAAGTTCAAAATTGGACATTACTTCAATGAAGTTTTGTGTGATATTATGCCCATGTTGTCATAATTTGTTGGGTAGACCTTGGCAATATGATAGATATGTTGTACAAGATGGAAGATTGAATCAATATACTCTTTGGGTAAATGGGAAGAAACAAACATTGCTGCCTTTGACTGAAAGTCCAGATGAGGTTAATTGTACTGCTGTAAAAATTTGCATGGTTAATGGGAAACAATTTGAAAAGGAAATGAAAAAGAATCAAGTATATTTTTCCATGGTTCCTAGAGGACTGAGTGTTGGTAGTGATGACCGAGTAGCAAAAGCTAGTAATGGTTGAGTGACAATAGATAGTGATAACCAAGTGCCAGTAGAAATTATCGAATTGCTGAATGAGTATAAAGAAATTATTGCTGATGATATTCCTAATGGTTTACCTCTAGTAAGAAGTATAAGTCATTGTATGGATCTGATCCTTGGAGCTAGTTTCCCAAACAAAGCACCATATAGATTGACACCTGTAAAGAATGAAGAACTTAATAGACAAGTGCACGAGTTGTTGTAGAAAGGTTTGATCATAGAAATCCTGAGTCCATGTGCTATACCTATTGTATTAGCACCTAAAAATAATGGAGAATGGAGAATGCATATTGATTCTAGAGCTATTAACAAAATTACGATGAAATGTCAGTTTCCTATGCCAAGGATGGATGACATAATCGATTGTTTGAGTGGAGCAAAATATTTTACCGAGACTGATTTGAAGAGTGGCTATCATCAAATTAGAATTAGAGAAGGTGATGAATGAAAGACTACTTTCAAGACAAAAGATGGTTTGTATGAATGGTTGGTTATGCCTTTTGGTTTGACTAATGCACCTAGTATTTTCATGAGGTTGATGAATGAAGTTATAAAAATATTCTTAGGTAAGTTTGTGATTGTTTATTTGGATGATATTTTGATATTCAACAAGAATAAGGAAGAACATCTTGAGCATATTAGACAAGTATTGCATAGGTTGGAAGAGGAAAAGCTATTGATTAATCTAAAAAAGTGTTCTTTTATGCAAGAGGAGATTGTGTATTTGGGATTTGTGATTTCAGCTAATGGATTGAAGATGGATCCTGAGAAGATTAAAGCAATTTTGGAATGGCCTACACCTAAGAATGTGGGTGATGTAAGATCATTTCATGGTTTGGCTAGTTTTTACAAAAAGTTTATAAATAATTTCAGTGTTGTTTGTAATGCTATGACTGAAACAATGAGGGGAGAATTAAAGTGGACACATGGAGCTGATAAGAGTTTTGAGACTTTGAAACAAAAAGTTGTTAAATTACCTATATTGGCTTTGCCTGATTTCAACAAAGTGTTTCAAGTTGAATGTGATGCAAGTGGCAATGCAATAGGAGATGTATTAAGTCAAGAAGGTAAGCCTATTGCTTTCTTTAGTGAAAAGTTAAATGATGTTAAAAGGAAATATATTGTGTATGATCAAGAGTTTTATGCTATTGTTCAAGCCTTGAAGAAGTGGAGCCATTATTTGATTCCTAAAGAGTTTGTGTTGTATACTGATCACAAAGATTTACAATACTTGGGAAGTCAACATAAATTGAATCAAAAACATATGAAGTGGGTTGAGTACTTGCAAAGTTTTACATTTGTGATCAAGCATAAGAGTGGAGTTACTAATAGAGTTGCTAATGCATTGAGTAGAAGATGTTCTTTGTTGACTGAAATGAAGATTGAAGTTCTTGGTTTTGGTGAAATGAAAGAATTGTATGATGCTGATCTTAATTTTTCTGAGGCATGGAGAGAGTGCAAAGCACCAAATCTGATAGATCACATAAGTAAGTATGATGAATATTTCATTCAAGAAGGTATGTTGTTCAAAGATATTTAGTTGTGTATTCCTAGAAGTCCTATGAGGTTAAATCTGATTAAGGAAAAGCATAGTGATGGATTAGCTAGACATTTTGGAATTGATAAGACATTGAGTTTGATGAAAGAAAAGTATTATTGGCCACAAATGTATAAGGATGTTTAGAAATTTTTAAAGAGCTATGGAGTTTTTCAAGTTGCAAAGGAGTGAGTCAAAATATTGGTTTGTATACACCTATTATTGTTCCTAAGAAACCTTGGACTAACAACAATATGGATTTTGTTCTTGGATTGCCTAAGACAGTGAAGGGGTATGATTCTATATTTTTTGTAGTGGATAGATTTTCTAAGATGGCTCATTTTATACCATGTAAGAAGACATCAGATGCTGAGCATGTTGCTAAACTTTTCTTTAAAGAGATTATGAGATTGCATGGATCACCAAGAAGTATTATTTTAGATAGAGATAGTAAGTTTGTTGGCTATTTTTGGAAGACTTTGTGGAAGAAGATGGATATTGAGGTGAAGTTCAGCTCTACATTCCATCCACAAATAGATGGATGGACAGAGGTTGTGAATAGAAGCTTGGGCAATTTTCTAAGATGTTTAGTTGGGAGTAAGCCAAGTAATTGGGAGATGGTATTGGCACAAGTTGAATTTTCATATAATAATTCTATGAATAGGAGTACCTAGAGGTATATCAAATTTGAAAGATGTTGCTAGTAAAGAAAAGAAAAGCACTGCAGGAGAAGAATTTTCTGATTTGATGGAGTCTTTGCATAAGGAAGTGAAGTTGAGGTTGGAAAAAAGTAATCAAAAGTATAAGGAGAATGTTGATCAGTCTAGAAGACACCATGATTTTCAAGTTGGTGATGAGGTGATGGTTCATTTAAGAAAGGAAGATTCTTAGTTGGAACATATAGTAAGCTAAAGATAAAGAAATTTGGACCCTATAAGATCTTTAAGAAGTTTTATAGTGGTAATGCTTATGAAGTTGAGTTACCTGATGACATGGATATATCTCCTATATTCAATATTTCTAATTTGTATAAGTATCATGAGTCAGATGGTGAAGTTGTATTAAACGATTATCATAAGAATCAAATTGAAGAAGTTGAACAAATATTGGATTAGAGAGTTGGTAGGAGCACAAGAGTAAAAGATTACTATGAATATTTGGTAAAGTGGAAGAATAGGCCTATTGAAGATGCTTCATGGATTTCTCAATCTAACTTTTATTCCACTCAAATTGTGACCTCTCAATGATTCAGGAGAATCATTCCTTTTCAAGCCTAGTTGTCTGATGTAGGAGCATCATAGGTTGCCTTGTTATCCTGCTCATTTTGTTCATTCTGCATGTTGATGTCAAGTTATTGTAGCTCCAATATATGCCAAGTGACCCTTCATTTTCCAAGTTGCTCAGTATATGCCAAGTGATCCTTCATTCGGCAAGTTACCTAGTGTACACCAAGTGACCTTTCATTAACCAAGTTACCCAATGTATGCTAAGTGACTCTTCATTAACTGAGTTACCTAGTGTATGCCAAGTGACTCTTCATTCACCAAGTTACCAAGTATATGCCAAGTGACCCTTCATTAACTAAGTTACTTAGTGTACACCAAGTGACTCTTCATTAACCGAGTTACCCAATGTATGCCAAGTGATTCTTCATTTGCCAAGTTACCCAGTATACACCAACTGACCCTTCATTAATTGAGTTACCCAATATATGCCAAGTAACTCTTTATTAACTGAGTTACCCAGTGTATGCCAAGTGACTCTTCATTCACCAAGTTACCCAGTGTATACCAAGTGACCCTTCATTAACCAAGTTACCTAGTGTACATTGTTGGAAATATTCAAGATATGATAAGTTACTGAGAGAGGGGAGGGGTGAATTAGTAACTTTAAAATTTTTCTCTTTAAATTTACCACAAATCAATCTATTCTATGGAATGCATTAATATTGAAATATACAATATTCATCACATAGAAGAACACAATGTTTTGTGGGGATGATACCCACAAAACTTCAATACTACAGCATAAAGTTAGCATATTAAGGCTTATATTGACCACTTCTGGTGATCTACCTTGTTAGGAGCACAAAGGACTACTAGGTCCACCTTGTTAGAGGATTTACAAACATACAATAAAGTATGCACTCAATTAAGAGATTTGTACAAATACTATTAAGTCTACCTTGTTAGAGGATTTAGAAACTGATTCACCTATTAAGATGAAGTAATGGATCTATTCAAGATATGACAAGTTACTAAGAGGTGCATGCATGTTAATAGATCCTTCTTGATCAAATATAGCTTTGTTTCTCCTCAATGATCTCTGATCATCCTTCAAAATTCACTCTCACAATAATCAGTTCTTCTTTGCACTCATTTCACATCAAATCCATCACACACACTTAGAATTTGCAACTTGACCTCTTATATATACCATTTAGATTATCAAGTTGGCTCATTCACAAGTTACATTTATTAATAAACTATACATCAGTCAACTACAAATATTACATTAAAAAAATAAACTTTATTTTACAAAATAATGAAATCCTTTATTGGTTGACCCTGCTCAGTAAACACTATTGCAAAAATAATTTCTTGAGTTAACCATTTCAACTTGGTTAACACTACAAAATCCCTTGGCTATTGAGTTAACTTAGTAAGAACTAAATTACCTTCACTCTCCATGAGAGCTAAGTAAGAACTATTTTCTGCCATATTTTCTTTTGATGATCGAGTAAGCTCGGTAGACAATGAATTGTCTTGCTTAACCTTGAAAGCTCAATAACAACTGTCTACATAAGGTAAAGCTTGAGAATGCTTGGTAGACAATATAAACTTTCTTTGCTAACCTTCTAAGCTTAGTAGACTTTGTCTTTTTCCTTGTTGACCAACTAAGCTTGGTAGACTCTAACTGATAATTGATATGACATTTGTGTAACATCAAAGACAACACACAATTGAACAAGTGTATCCAACAATCTCCCTCTTTGGCATTGATAGCAACACAACATGTCATAGTAGAATAAAAATTAAAAGCAAATCTTTACTGAAAGAATGCTTCACCTTTTTTACATTTCATTCCTCAAATACAGTAATCTCCCTCTTTCATAGTGATCTCTCCCTCTTGCATAAATTCTCTTTTTCTTGCAAATTTCAAAAAGATATGATAGTAAACTCTCACTCTTTGACAACACATGCCAAAGACAACGCAACTTTAAACTTAAATGAAATTCAATGTACCTTAAGTACTAATTCATATGCAATGTCTTCATTTCTTTGCTACATCAACTGATAGATCTTCAATTCTATTCCTGTTGATGCATCACTAAAACTATATTTTAGTGAGCTTCAGATAGGAGAATGACCCCTAACTTACCTCTTAGATATAGGAATGCATCCTTAGGTAAAGGCTTTGTGAATATGTTAGCAATTTGTTCCTTTGTGTGAACATATTCCACTTTGATCTCCTTATCATTTACCAATTCTCTGACAAAGTGATAATTTATAACAATATGCTTGGTTTTAGAATTCATCACTAGATTTTTGGATATGGTAATTGCACTTTTATTGTCACAAAACATAACAATAGGTTCTTTGATTTCTTCCTTCATACCTTCTAATAATTTTTTGAACCAAAAAATGTTTGAGTAATTTATTGCTATAGCAACATATTCAGCATCTGTTATGGACTAGGATGTACAGTTCTACTTTTTAATTGTCCAAGAAACCAACCTCTTTCCAAGAAAGAAAGCTCATCCACTTTTAATTTTTTTGTCATCAACATTCCCTGCCCAATCTACATCAATAAATGCTTTTAAATCTAGATTTCCTCCAAGTTTATACCATAATCCATAATCTCCAATTCCTTTCATGTATCTCATGATCCTTTTGATTGCCATCATGTAGTTTTCTTTTGGTTTTGCTGAAAATTTAGCTACAATACCAACTACAAGAGCAATGTTTGGTCTTGTATGCACTAGATACTACAACTTTCTAATCATAGATCTATACAATGTTTGATCTACTTCCTTTGATTCATCATCCTTGGTAAGTTTCAATACAGTACACATAGGAGTCCCAACTAGTTTGCAGTCTTCCATACCAAACTTTTTCAATATCTCCTTGATGTATTTAGATTGAGTGATGTAGATGCCATTCTTATTCTCCTGAATTTGAAGACCAACATTTTGAAAATGATTGAAAAGATCATGAATAAAGGATAATGGAACTGGTAAATAATTTTTTCAATCATTTTTTTGTCATTGATGTTAAACTTGCTACTTGCAGGAATGACAATTTCTTTAGTGATCCAAATACTATCAATTGGTTGATTAACAAGGAGGTGGCAATCAATAAGATGTAAATAGAGTACCTAGAGAAAGGTTGAAGTTATGATGTTGTAATGAAGTAATAGGATTAGCTAAGCCATTGATGAAATAGTGTATTGATGACATACTCTAAGACACAGAGGATGGACACACTAAGACATATCAAAGATTTAAGGATTAACTAAGTTCATTAGAAAGAGCCGATCAAGCTAGTTAGAGCCAAACAGATTCTCAGTTGAAGTCGAACAAGTTCAACTTCAGTATAAGCTGAGTGATTACTCAGATGCCAAGTAACACAAAATCTTTCCATGCCAAGTAGCAGAAAAAGATAATGGATGCTGAGTAAGTTTTCAAATGTCGAGCAAAGCCAAAATGCTTTAGGGGTCAAGCACTAGTAAATGAAATTAAGAAGTCAAGTAACACAAAAGGTATCGAGCATCAGTAAACCAATAATGTCGAGTTGTTGCATTATTTATTAAGACAAGATTCACCAGAACAGCAACGATAAGGTTGTTACATCAAATTTTGTGAAGTAGTTAGAAGTTATGAATGATGAGTAGATGTTACAAAATTCTATGTAATCCATGCAAACCAATCCAAGGCGAATGCTAATGGATTTATCATGAAGTTTCCAGAAGAAACAATTTGGAGGGAAAAACAATACCATGTTCTCAAAAGAAAATTAATATTTGAGTGAGAAATAAAGAAAAAAACTTCTTTATAAGGAGTTACAGGTCAAAGATCAAGTGTGCATGCATGAGAGGGAGTTGGTCATAAGTGTAATCATGCAAAGAATCCTAGAAGAGTAAGAACAGAGCATCAAGACTCTGAGTTAATCAAGTGACCAGAGATTGCATTGGCATAATGAGTGGAAGAACTCAAAGAGATAGATCTTGAAGGGTGAACAAGATGTCAGCACTGCAAGGAAGAGAAGCTAAGAAAAGAAAGGAATTGAAGAGTGATATGAAATCTGCACAGTTAGGGTTGCAATCTATATCAGGTCAAAACCCTTCTAATACTTTCTTACCATTATATTAGATATTGAAAACCCTACATTGCTAGGTTAGCTTAACAGCTAAGTGGATAAGCCTCAAGAAAAGAATAGAAGATCCCTAGGAGAAGGATAAAGAGATCTTCAAGAGAAGGATAAAGAGATCCTTAGGAGGAGGATAGGATATCCTTAGAGAGGGATGAAAGATTCTTTTGAGAAGGTGACTGAAAATCCCATGGACTTGGGTGAGCCTAGCAGCTCTATGTAAATCTTTTAACAGGGTGACATTCCAAGTTGAATGTTCTTAAATCCTTTAACAAGGTCACATTTAACAATGTGTTGTAGCCTTTAACAGGGTAGACCATTAGAAGTGGTCGAAATCAATTGTGCAGTTATTTTGTGGGTATCATCCCCACTCCAGTTTTACCTTCTTATTCTTGGAGGGTTTCTGGGTTATCAAATCCTTAGTGTTGTGGTGTGATGCATGTTTACTTTTCATGGTTTTTTAATGTTTAATTGCATGCATGATAATTATAGTTATGTGCCATTAAGGATTTGTAGAAAAAGTTTTATTGGACATCATTAGACCTTGGATAACTGATTCATAACTGATTCAGCCCCCCCCCCCCCCCCCCTCCTCTCAGTTATTCTAAATAATTCTAACAATTGGTATCAGAGCTCACTACTGATTTGTTTCAAGGTACTAGCAACAGGAAGATCAAGATGTCCAAGAGAGAAGTTCCCAAGCTAAACAAAGATAACTTTGTTGCATCGAAAAGTCTGATGAAGCTACACTTTAGATCAATAGGCAACTATGCATAGACCTCAATTACAGTTGATCATGTAGACCCTACAAGACCCCTCACTGAAGATGATATGAGAAAGAATAAGGAGCACAATCAAGCAATGTTAGATATTGCTTCAACACTAAGCTATGTCGAGTATAATGACATCAAAAGATGTGATACTTCACATCAGATGTGGAATACATTATCAAGAATCTATGGAGGATATGACAATGTCAAGAGAGCCAAAAGAGAAAGCCGAAGAGGAAAATTTGATGATATGAAAATGGAAGAAGGAGAGAATGCTGCTCAATACAGTGCAAGGATGAAGGAAGTAGTCAGTGCCATAAGAAGCCTAGGAGGATAGTTAGTAGAAGAAACAATATGTAGCAAATACTTGAGAACTTTGCTTCCCATCTATGCTATAAGATTATCAGCCATCCAAGAGCTAAGGTGTGTACTAGGCAACACAGTGACATTTGAAGGAATAATTGGAAGACTCACTGCCTTTGAGCTATCCAACTTTGACAACTACTAGCCAAAAAACTTTGAATAGACATTCAAAGATAAGATGCAGATAAAAGACAATGATGAGGTGCAAACAAAGAAAAAGAATGGAAAAGAAAAGTATGTATCTAGTGATAGCAACACTGATGAAGATGATGTAGACCAATTGGAGGCATTACTAGCAAGAAGATTTCACAGAGGAAGAGGAAAATTCAAAAGTAAGCTACCAATCATTTGTTTCAATTGTAATGAATTTGGTCACATTGCAACCAGATGCACACAAAAGAAAAATTACAAGGATGGAGACAACTTCAAGAAAAAGAAAGAGGAAAACAAGGACTACAAAGGTAAAGGCAAAAGATGCTACATTGTTGAAGAAGACTCTGACAAAAATGATGATGAAGTAGTCTATGTGGCTATGAAGGATGAATCAGATGAAGAAGAAGCAACTACCCTAGTAACCTAGATGAACAAGAATGATAGATGGATCATAGATAGTGGATGCTCTCATCACATGACTAGAGATAAAAGTAAGCTCATTACCTTTATTCAATATGAAGGAAATAGTGTTAGATTCGGTAACAATGCACCATGTCAGATAAAAGGGAAAGGTAGTATCAAGCTTACTGAACAGATATCATGTGATAATGCATACTATGTTGAAGGCATGAATTATAACTTGTTAAGTGTCTCACAATTAGGCAACATAGGATGTAAGGTTGAATTTAAAAAAGGAATTGCTAAGATTTATGATTCTCAAGGAAGTCTAATAGGAAAAGGTGATCAGACTAGGAGTAACTTGTTTTATCTAGACATGGAAGATGCTTCTTGTCTTATTGTTCAAACTAATGATGTATGCTTATGGCATAAGAGGCTATGTCATGTAAATTTTGACAATCTGATAAGCATTAGCAAGATGAAGAAAGTCAAAAGACTACCAAAGTTGAGGAAACCTAACATCATGTGCAAACAATGCCAACTAGGAAAGATGACCAAGTCAACTTTCAAAAGAAAAGCTTATACTTCTATTGAAGTATTAGAGCTAGTTCATATTGACTTGTATGGTCCTATAGAAGTAAAAAGCTACAAAGGTGATAGATACATAATGCTGTTTGTAGATGACTATTCAAGGATGATGATAGTCATGTTCCTGAAACAAAAATTAGATGCATTCCAAATGTTCAAATGATACTTGGCCAAAGTTGAGAAAGAAATTGGAAAGAGCCTAAAATTTCTCAGATCTGATAGAGGAGGTGAATTCACATCAAGAGAATTTGAAGAAATTTGCAATGAAAGAGGAATCAAAAGGTAGACATCAGCACCTAGGACTCCACCTCAAAATGGTATAGAAGAGAGAAGGAATAGATCAGTTATTGACTATTCCTGAACCTTAATGATGGAGAAAAATGTTGCACTCAAGTACTGGAGAGAAGCTATAAGTACTACAGTCTACACACTTAATAGAGTTCAAGTCAAGAAAGGTACAAATGCAACACCTTTTGAATTATGGTATGGGCATTCTCCTAATGTAAAACATTTGAAAATATTTGGATGCAAATGCTATATATATAAAGAGTCTAGAAATGGAAATTTTGATACAAAGAGTGAGGAAGGCACATTTCTTGGTTATTCTACTAGAAGCAAAGCTTATAAGTGCTTGAATGTTAACACTAACAAAGTAGTAGAAAGCACAAATGTGAAATTTGATGAGCTTGCAGAAGTTCAAAGTATTGAAAACACCAAGAAAGCAAAGGAATACAAGACCTTTGTATACTTTAATGAAGGTATACATTCACTGTCTATGACTCAACAAATACTAGATTTTGTTGCTGATTGTCATTCTAAATTGCAACTTCACCACCATTATCAAATAGCAGACACATTCAGAAGCTGAGCTGCAAAATACAAAAAATGTTCATTCAGATTCTGAAAATAGCCAACAAGAAGAAAATGAACAAATACCTAATGAAAATATGCATGAGGATACAGATTTTGAAAGAGACAACATGCAAAAAAGGAAAGAACTTATATTGGCAAAGTATGTGAAAAGACATCATCCTGCAGATCAAATTATTGGAAACAAAGAGGCAGGACCAATGACAAGGAATAGACTCATAAATAAAACATGTCTATTTAGAAAAATGGAACCAAAAACAATAAGTGAAGCCATAACAAATGATGACTAGTATAATGCTATGAAAGAAGAAATAAAACAAATTGAGAAGAACAAGACATGGACCTTAGTCTCAAGACTAGCTGATAAGAATGTGATAGGAACCAAGTGGGTGTTTAGAAACAAGTTAGATGAGAATGGTGAAATCACAAGGAACAAGGCAAGACTAGTTTGTAAAGGGTATGCACAAGAAGAAGGACTAGATTATGGAGAAACTTTTGCTCCAGTTTCCAGAATGGAAGGAGTAAGGACCTTACTGACATATGCAACCTTCAAAGGATTTAAAGTCTATTAGATGGATGTAAAGTCCACATTTTTGAATGGTATACTTGAAGTGGAAGTCTACATAGAGCAACCAGAAGGTTTTGTTGATGAAAAGAACAAAAATAAGGTATGTAAACTGCATAAGGCTCTATATGGATTAAAGCAAGCTCCTAGAGCTAGGTATGAGAGACTTCACAAGTATTTGGTGCAAATAGGATTTGAAATAACTGATGACAATAGCAACATGTACATCAAATAAAAAGAAGGTAAGGATATTCTTGTATTTGAAATATTTGTGGATGATATAGTTTTTGGAGGAAAGGAAGTATTGTGCAAAAGTTTTGCTGACAAAATGAAACATGAGTTTAAAATGTCTATGTTTCGAGAAATCAAGTTCTTTATAGGATTGCAAGTGCATCAACTAAAACATGGTATATTTGTGACACAATTAAAATACATCAAAGAGATACTCAAGAAGTTTGGATTGGAAGACTCCAAACCAGTCAGCACACCAATGGCAACAGGACATAAGCTATCTAAAAATGATGAATCGACTGAAGTCAATCAAACAATGTATAGATCCATGATTGGAAAACTTCAATATGTTGTACATAGTAGACCAGACATAGCACTAGCAGTTGGTATAGTGGCTAGATTCTCTGACAATCCTAGAAAAAATCATCTCATGGTAGTAAAGAGGATAATGAGGTATCTCAAAGGAACTGATGATTTTGGCCTATATTACAAAAAGAATGAGAATTTTTAGCTTAATGCATACACAGATGCGGATTGGGGAGGAAAAATTGATGACAGAAAAAGCACAAGTGGAGGAGTATTATTCTTAGGTAAAAGGCTAGTTACTTGGACTATCAAGAAACAAACTTGCACATCTTAGTCCACTGTAGAAGCAAAATGTGTGGCAGTAGCAGTCAATTGCACAAACATTGTGTGGCTCAAACATCTATTAAAAGGAATGAAAGAAGAGGTAACTAAACCTGTGACACCGTGTTGTGATAATACAAGTTCTATAAACATATCCAAGAATCCAGTAATGCATGCAAAAACCAAGCATATTGAAATCAAGTATCACTATGTCAAAGAATTGGTGGAAAACAAACAAGTGAAGATGGAGTACATTCACACAAAGGAAAAAACTATAGATATCTTCACCAAACCATTGCCCAAGGATGCATATGAATATCTTAGAGGCAAGTTGGGGGTAATGCCCCTAACTCAAGTAGTCTAAAGCAACATAGAAACTGCCCTGCATCAACAAGAGTAGATCATTGAAATATCAGAAGAATGATGCAAAGGATGACAACAGGAATAGAAATTCTAGATCAGTCACAAGCATGGTGACAGAAGGAGAAAACATGAAAATGCAAAGATTATATTTAGCATGATGAAGATGCTACATCTTTGGCATTTATGTCAAAGAGGGAGATATATGAGAAATTGATCAATATAAAGCAAGAGGGAGATATATAAGAAAGAGGGAGATGTAGAAGAAATAAGATTCAGCAAGCAGCGATGAAGGATCAGGAATATAGATTAAGGATGCAGTAGCCCAAAAGGAGAAGCAAAACAAAGGATTTAGATTTTGGTGGTAACTAAGTTGATCAGCTTAATCATTTGATCAAGTTGGTTTGCCATCAATGCCAAAGAGGGAGATTGTTGAAAATGATTGAAAAGATCATGAATGAAGTATAATGGAACTGGTAAAGAATGTTTTCAATCATTTTTTTTTCATTGATGTCAAACTTGCTACTTGCAGGAATGACAATTTCTTTAGTGATCCAAATACTATCAATTGGTTGATTGACAAGGAGGTGGCAATCAATAAGATGTAACTAGAGTACCTAGAGAAAGGTTAAAGTTATGATGTTGTAATGAAGTATAAGGATCAGCTAAGCCATTGATGAAAGAGTGTATTGATGACATACTCTAAGATACAGAGGATGGACACACTAAGACATATGAAAGATGTAAGGATTAACTAAGTTCATTAGAAAGAGCCAAGAAAGCTAGTTAGAGCCGAACATATTCTCAGTTGAAGCTGAGCAAGTTCAACTTTAGTATAAGCTAAGTGATTACTCAGATGCAGAGTAACATAGAATCCTTCATGTGTTGTGTAGCAAAAAAAGATAATGGATGCCGACTAAGTTTTCAAGTGCTGAGAAAAGCCAAAATGCTTTAGGTGTCGAGCACCAGTAAATAACATTAAGAAGCTGAGTAACATAGAAGGTACTGAGCATCATTAAACCAATAATGTCGAGTTGCTGCATTATTTATTAAGACACAATTCGCTAGATCAGTAATGATAAGGTTGTTACATCAAATTTTGTGAAGTAGTTGGAAGTTATGAATGATGAGTAGATGTTACAGAATTCTATATAATCCATGCAAACCAATCCAAGGTGAATACTAATGGATTTATCATGAAGTTTCTAGAAGAAGCAATTTGGAGGGAAAAACAATACCATTTTCTCAAGAGAAAATTAAGATTTGAGCAGAAAATGAAGAACAAAACTTCTTTATAAGGAGTTACAGGTCAGAAATCAAGTGCGCATGCATGAGAGGGAGTTGGCCATAAGTGTAATCATGCAAAGAAGCCTAGAAGGGTAAGAACAGAGCATCAAGACTTTGAGTTGATCAAGTGACCAGAGATTGCATTGGCATAATGAGTGGAAGAACTCAAGGAGATAGATCTTGAAGGGTGAACAAGCTGTCAGCACTATAAGGAAGAGAAGCCAATTAAAGAAAGGAATTGAAGAGTGATCTGAAATCTGCACGGTTAGGGTTGCAATCTGTATCAGGTCAAAACCCTTCTAATACTTTCTTACCATTGTATTAGATATTGAAAACCCTACATTGATAGGTTAGCTTAATAGCTAGGTGTATAAGCCTCAGGAAAATAATAGAAGATCCCCAGGAGAAGGATAAAGAGATCCTCAAGAGAAGGATAAAGAGATCTTTAGGAGAAGGATAAGAGATCTTTGGGAGGAGGATAGGAGATCATTAGAGAGGGATGAAAGATTCTTTTGAGAAGGTGACTGAAAATCCCATGGACTTAGGTGAGCCTAACAACTCTACATAAATCCTTTAATAGGGTGACATTCCAAGTTGAATGTTCCTAAATCCTTTAACAAGGTCACATTTAACAATGTGTTGTAGCTTTTAACAAGGAAGACCGTCAGAAGTGGTTGAAATCAATTCCACAGTTATTTTGTGGGTATCATCCCCACTCCAATTTTACCTTCTTATTCCTGGAGGGTTTTCGAGTTATCAAATCCTTAGTGTTATGGTGTAATGCATGTTTACTTTTCATGTTGTCTAATGTTTAATTGCATGCATGGTAATTACAGTTATGTGCCATTAAGGATTTGTAGAAAAAGTTTTATTGGACATCATTGGACCTTGGATAACTGATTCAACCACCCCCCCCCCCCCCCCCCCCACCACCCCCCTCTCAGTTATTCTAAATAATTCTAACACAGCAAAGAATTTGATCACACCAAACATTGACATTTCAAATTCCTTGTTCATTTGTTCTAAAAATTCTTTGCAATGACATCATTTCCTATAAACAAAGTATCATCTACAAATATTTCTGCCAAAACAATCTTATTATCTGGTCTTTCCTTAATATATAGGCTACTATAATCATTAGTTCTTTTAAAATCAATTTGAATAAGATAGTTATGCAGTCTTTCGTACCATGCTCTAGGGGTTTGTTTCAAACCATACAAAGCTTTGTGCAATTTACAGCCCATATCCTTGTCTGAATCAACAAAACCTTCAGGTTGTTCAATGTAAACCTCTTCATCCAATATACCATTGAGAAATGCTAACTTGATATCCATTTGATAAACATTGAATCCCTTATATGTAGCATATGCAAGAAAGGTTCTAACAACTTCCAATCTTGCAACAAGAGCAAAAGTCTCTCCATAATACACCTTCTTCTTGAGAGTATCCTTTGCATACCAGTCTAGCTTTGTTCCTTGACACCTTACCATCTTCATTTAACTTGTTTCTAAATACCCACTTAGTTCCAATCACATTTTTGTCTTTAGGCCTAGGTACAAGAGTCCATTTTTATTTTTCTCTATCTTCTCTATTTCTTCATTAATAGCTTCAATCCAACTTTCATTTTCTAGTGCATCTTTGACATTTCCTGGTTCAAAATAAGTTAGTAAACAAGTGCCTTTCAACTTACTTCTTGTCATAGTTCCTTCAGATTTATCTCCAATGATCTAATTTAGTGCATGATGCCTTTTGACATACTTGGCTAATACAGGTTCCTTTCCTTTTGAATGCTTTGCATTTTCATCCTATTGAACTTTAGCTTTAGGTTCTGGTTGCTTAGGCTCAATAGTTGTTGATTTAGTAGCTTCTGTTTGCAACTTAGGTTCTTGCAGCTTGATAGGTATTGGCTAGGTTTGAACTTCCTACAACTCAGTTACTAAAGATTCAGGAGTTGAAGATTCTTGATTGATAGGTGCATCTGGCATTGTATCAGGTTCAAATTTAAAAAATATCCTATAATCTTCTGGTTCCCTTTTGCTTTCTTCTTTAGTTCTTTCTGCAAACTCATCAACTTTCACATGTGCACTTTCTATGACTTTTTGAGTAGATAGATTCAAACATCTATATGCTTTACTTTTGCAAAAATATCCCAAAAATATTCCTTCATCACTTTTTACATCAAATTTACCTTTTCTAGATGCTTTCAAAATGTAACATTTGCTTCCAAATACTTTTAGGTAACTTACATTTGGTTTGTATCCATACCATAACTCATAGGGGTTTTTGAATGAGTCATTCTTTAACTAAACTTAGTTCAAGGTATGAACTGCAGTGCTGATAGCTTCCTTCCAGTATTTGATAGCAATGCTCTTTTCAATCATTAAGGTTCTTGCATAGTCCATGATAGATATGTTCCTTCTTTTAGCTATTTCATTTTGTTTAGGAGTTCCAGGTGCTAAAACCTATCTTTTGATTCTCCTTTCAATGAAAAAGTTATTAAACTCATGTGAAATGAATTCACCACCTTTGTCTGACCTTAAACATTTCAGTCTTTTGCCTATTTCCTTTTCTACTCTGGCCAAATACCATTTAAACTTTTCAAATGCTTCTGATTTCTCTCTTAGGTAAATGACAATCATCATTCTTGAGTAATCATCAACAAAAAGAATGAAGAATTTTTCACCAGTATAACTTTCAATTTCAATAGGTCCACATAAATCAGTATGCACAATTTTAAAAACTTCTTCAAATTGATAGTTTTTTCTTTTAAAGCTAGTCTTTCCCATCTTTCCAATTTGACAATTCTTGCATAGACCAACCTTAGGTTTCTTTATGTTAGGAATACCTCTTACTTTCCTGAATTTACTTATTTTCACCAAATTATCAAAGTTCACATGACACAACCTCCTATGCCATAACCAACTTTCTTCAACTTGAGCAATAAAACATGAACATTCACCAATTTCAAGATAAAACAAGTTACCTTTTGTTTGAGTGCCTAATCTAATTAGCTTTCCTTTACCATCTAGCAATCTTGATTTTCCATGCATGAACTCCACTTTGCTTCCATTATTGAGTAACTATGCCACACTTAATAGATTGTGTTTTAGTCCTTCTACCCAATATGCATTATGACATACAAGTTCCTTGGTTAGTAAGCTTCTTCCTTTTCCTTTTATGTAGCAAGGTTCATTATTACCAAACCTTACACTGCCACCATCATAATCTTTAAAATGTTCAAACTTAGTTTGATCACTAGTCATGTGATGAGTCCAACCACTATCTATAATCCATGTATCATTTTTTCTTATATGAGAAATAAGTGCCATTTCCTCATCATTATCTGACTCATCCTTTACAGCAATGTAAACAATTTCATCTTCTTCTTCTTCATCAGAATCATTAGAACATTTATCCATGAAACATGTTTTCTTACCTTTATCCTTGAATGATTTAAAGTCTTTCTTACCATTTCACTTGTGACCTTTCTTCTCATCCTTCTTCTACTTATTTGGTCACCTAGTAGCAATATGTCCAATTTCTTCACAAGAAAAATAGAATAGAGGAGCCTTACCTCTATATTTCCCTTTGCCTCTTGAATATTTCCTTGTTAGCAGAACTTCAACCACCTCAAGATCACTATCTGAAATCTATTCTGATTCTTCATCAATATCTGACTGAGAATCCTTTATCTTCTTGCCTTTCTCCTTGAGTGAAAGCTTGGCTTCAAATGCTGATTCAATGTTCTTGGTAGCTCGAACATAATTGTCATAGTTATCTAGCTCAAATGTAGTCAATCTTCCAACTATAAATTTATGTTGTGATTTGCTTCACATCTTCTTTCTTGAATTGCAGAAACTCTTATTGCATAAATGGGAAGTAGTGTTCTAAGAACTTTACTTATGACTATTTTCTCCTTGATATCTCCTCTAGATACTTTGATTACACAAACACATGCTTTAACTCTTTCAACATATGTTGCAATTTTTTCATCTTCTCTCATCCTCATTTGATCAAATTGACCTCTCAAACTTTCTACTTTGGCTCTTCTTACATTATCATCACCTTCATAGATCTCTTTTAGCTTGTTCCACATTTCAAAGGTAGTTTTGCAGTCTTTGATGTCATCAAATTTTTCATAACTTAGAGCAGATGCAATATCTATCATCATGTTGTTTTGAGTCTTCTTTTAAGCAATATCATTGATAGATAATGTACCAACAGGTTTTGCATTTTTTTCATCAAGGTACTTCAGTCCTATATCACCAATAGAAGCTAGATAAAGTCTCATCAACCCTTGCCATGCTGAGAAGTTGTCCCTATTAAGTCTTGGAATTTCCCTCTTATAAGACATCTTGACCTTTGGCTTAGATCCTTGAAATATTTTCCTACAAGCACCAAAAGCTCTGATATCAATTGTTGGAATTATAGATGGAGTAATTGAGAGGGGGGGTGAATCAGTTACCACAAAAACAAATCCACAAATCTCTTAGATGTCTTAAATAACTAGTTACTGCTGATACTCGATAATCACTTCACAAAATGATGTAACTCAATAGATTAATTTTTTACTAGTCTTCAAGCATTCATAATTATTAACATGCATGCAAAAGTAAATAACATGAACACAAAAGACACCAGATTTAACATGGAAACTCAATATGGGAAAAACTACCAAGTAACTAGCTACCAATTTTCACTCTTCTGAAGTGAGCCCTGTTAGGAGCCAACCCAGTTAAAGGTTACAAAACACACTATTAGGTGTGACCCTGTTAGAGGATTTAATCACCCTATTAAGAGTGTTCTTGCTAGAGGTCTTTAGAACAATTCAACTAAACTATCACCTTGTTAGAGGATTTACAAAATGGCTGCTAAACCAACTCTATTAAGAGATTTTTAAATCACTGCTACAATGGTTAGAAAGTAACAATGAATTGACCTAAATATGATGCAACTAATTTTTTTGATTACAAATCTCTATTCTCCACCAATATATCCTCCTTGATCAAATATAGCTTTGCTACTCCTCAATGATCCCTAATCATTCTTCAAAATTCGCTCTCATAATAATCAGTTCTTCTTCACATTCATTTCACATCAAATCCATCACACACACTTAGAATTCACAACTTGACCTCTTATATATACCATTCAGATTATCAAGTTGGCTTATTCACAAGTTACATTTACCAATAAACCATACATCAATCGGCTACAAATATTGCATTAAACAAATAAACTTTATTTTACAAAATAATGAAATCCTTTATTGGCTAACCCTGCTTGGCAAACATTGTTCTAGAAATAATTTCTTGAGCTAACCATCTCAACTCGATTAACACTACAAAATCCTTTGGTTGCTAAGTTAAGTTGGCAAGAACTAAATTACCTTCACTATCCATGAGAACTCAGTAAGAACTATTTTCTACCATATTTTCCTTTGATGACCGAGTAAGTTTAGTAAACACTGAATTTGGTCGTACTTCTGGAATTTGATTGTGTTGTAAGTTTTTTGCATCAACGTTTCGGATCACACACAGTGATCCATCATCAGGATGAAGAGCTAGAGAAAAATAATAATTATTATTTTTCTCTAGCTCTTCATCCTGATGATGGATCACTGTGTGTGATCCGAAACGTTGATGCAAAAAACTTACAACACAATCAAATTCCAGAAGTACGACCAATTTTTACTAATGGATTGTGGAAAACAAATGACAAACACTGAATTGTCTTACTTAACCTTGAAAGCTTGGTAACAACTATCTGCACAAGGTAAAGCCTGAGAACGTTTGATAGACACTATAAAATTTCTTTACTAACCTTCTAAGCTTGGTAGAATCTGTCTTTTACCTTGCTGACCAACTGAGCTTGGTAGACTCTGACTAATAACTGATATGACATTTTTGTAATATCAAAGACAACACACAATTGAACAATCGTATCCAATAATAAAACCAATGGTGGGTTTGGAGTATCTAAGATAGAGTTATCTAACCTATTCTCTGACTTCAAGTTAAATATCATTAATGATGCCGCTACTTAGTTGGGTACCATGAAAGCCTAAAGGAAAAAGGATGAATTTGATATTATGCTAATTGAATTATGCTCTCATTGTAGAGAAGGGAAGAAGAACTACATATGCAAGACTATTGTAGCCATGAATGTACATCTAGTGTCCACTGAGTTTAATGCAATTGATGAGGATACAAGAGAAGTGATTTATGTTTCTCAAAGATGACTATGGGCTCCAAGACAAGGTATGCCTCAAGACCCTCTGAATAATTTTGGTTATAATAATAATCAGTGACAAGGCAATATTCCCCTAAATTCTACCCCTCAAGGATAGAATTGGAACAATAATTGGCCCAACTAGCAGCCACAGTATAACCAAGCCTACTAGCAACCACCTCAACACCTCCAAAAAAATAATTAATAGCCTCAATAAAATAACCAATATCCTCGGTGGGGACCTAACTAGCAACCTCTCCACTAGGGGAATTGGTAGCAACCACCTCAGTAGCAAGCCCAGATGCATCTACCTTAGTAGCAATCCCTGATGCCTCTACCTCTTGTAGCCAATGCAAGCCCATAGAAGCAACCACAACTTCCTTCTTAGCTAGCACCATATCCCAACAAGAAGTACTAGGCTTATTCTTTGTAGATAAATGATATTCATCTAAGGTCTGGAACCAAGTTGCTTACACCTAAAGGGCCTATAATAAATAAGGTCACTAATACTAAAAATGTTCCAACAAGTCAACCAACTGATGCTCCAATTCCCCCATATATACAAGAATCTACTCATCCATATCCACAAAGGTTAGTTCTTTCAACATCATCCAAAATAAATCTTGTAGCAATTGATCTCCTAGACTAGCTTAAGCAAATGACTATCCATATTCCCTTATTGGATGCACTTAAGGAGATTCCCCTTCACAATAAAGCTTTAAAGGAAGCATATGTCAAGCAGTCTAGTAGAAATAAAAAGGATCCTCCTACTATGCATGTGTTGGGACAACTTTCTAATTTAATGTTGAGCAAAGCCCTAATGCCTATATTCTGACCTAGGAAGTCCCATGGTTACCATACACATAAATGACATCCAAAATAAGAATGATTTGATTGATTTGGGAGCATCAATTAATGTCATGACTAGAGAAGTCTTGTTAAGACTTAACATTATTGGATTAAGGGACACTCCTACAATACTTCAATTAGAAAACAACTCAACTGTTAATCTTGATGGTATGATAGAAGATATCATTGTAACCTTGGATTCCCTAAATTTTCTTCCAGACATTGTTGTACTATCACCTAGAGGCACCCTTGGAGGATATTCATTAATCTTAGGAAGGCCTTGGTTGGCCATTGTAGATTCATGCATTGCTTTTCAATCAAGAAAAATGACAATATCAGATAGTTCCAAGACTAAAAAGTTAGCTTTGGACTCTCTTGTACAACCCCAACTAGATCTTGACCAAGTTTCTTGGCCAGACCTTAGTGATGATCCTTTAGAAGTTAATTTTATTCAACAGCTAATGATGCTTGAGAGAAAATCACTTGTTTTATCCCAGGAAGAAGATGATATACTAGTAGTAATCCTTACTAATCAATATGATTATGAGGAGTCCACTTCTGAAAATCCTATTGGATCCTTGTAAACTATATTTCCTAAACATGATGCACCTCAATTTCCTATAGCACCTAATTACCTTCATACAATATTACCCCATGAAATTAAATCTCCATCAATAGCAAAGGTTTTAATGATGGACAATGTAAAGAGATGAATATGAATAATGACCTTACTACATCTTAGATGATGAGTCACATTAAACTATTGCAAGATAGTTAGCAAACCTTTGCATGGGACTATACTGACATGAAGGGTTTAGATGCTAGTCTTTGTATACATAGGATATTTATCAACTTAGAATGTAAGCCAGTGAGACAACCCTAGAGGAGAGTAAACCCAACATTGAAAGATATAGTCAAAGAAGAGTTACAAAAACTTCTTAGTGTTGGATTTATCTACCCTATTTCTGATAGCCAGTGGGTTTCACCTCTAGTTATTGTTTGAAAGAAGGGAGGAAAATGGAGAGTATGTGTAGACTAAAAGAATCTTAATAAAGCCACTAAAAAGGACCATTTTCCTCTTCCATTTATTGATCAAGTACTAGATTACTTAGTAGAAAAGAGATATTTTTCATTTCTAGATGGTTTTAGTGGATATAATCAAATCCAAATCTCTCCAAAAGATTAGGATAAACAACATTCACCTATCCATAGGGAATGTTTGCATACTCTGTCTTACCATTTGGATTATGTAATGCACCTACAAATTTTCAATGAATGATACTTAGGATATTTTCTAGACATAGCTACTAATTATGTTGAGATCTATATGGATGATTTCACTACTTATGTTGACACATTTAAACAAGCTCATGCCAGCTTGAAGAAGGTATTTAAAAGATGTCAAGAATACAACCTTTCTCTTAATAGTGAGAAGTGTTATTTCATGATGGAAGAAGGAGTTGTTCTTGGCCACTACCTTTCATCTTTTGGAATTCAAGTGGACCCTAAAAAGATTGTTGTAATTACTAATCTACTAATGCCAACCAAGAAAATAGATGTCAGAAGCTTTCTTGGACATGCCAGTTACTATAGGAGGTTCATCAAAGAGTTTAGTAAGCTTGCTACCCCCTTGTACAACTTACTCAAGAAGAAAGCTGAATTTGAGTGGATAGAAGACTATGAAGTAGGATTCTAGCAATTGAAGGATGATTTCACTATAACACCTATTCTTAGAGGACTTGATTGGAAGCTACCTTTCCACATTCATACTAATGCATTTGATATTGCTTTAGGAGCAATTCTGGGAAAAAAAGAAGGTATTGTTGAGCATGCCATTTACTACATTAGTAAGAATTTGTAGGGTGCTGAGCTGAATTATATTGTCACTAAAAAAGAACTACTTGTTGTTGTATATGCACTTAATAAATTTCAACATTATATCACAAGTTATGAGGTTTTTGTCTATATTGATCACTTTTCTATAAAATACTTGATGAACAAACCTACTATTTGTGGTAGATTAGCACGTTGGGTAATCCTCATGTGGGAGTTTAATGTAAAGATAATAGATAAACTAGGCCAAGCCAGTGTAGTAGTAGATTTCCAATCACAACTTCAAGTACTTGATGATCCTGTAGCCATAGATGACAACTTTCCTAATGAGCATCTATTTTCAATAGAAATTTATAACCCATGGTTCATAGATATAGAAAATTACCTTACTACAGGAAGAACACCACCACACTTTTCATCCAAGAAATGCCATCTCTTGGTGCAAAGAGATTCAATTTCTCATGGATAGCTAGGTTGATGTTCTATACTAAAATAGATTAGGTAGCTCACTAGTGTGTGAGGGATGATGAAACCTATGACATCCTATAGGCATGTCATGATGAACCATGTGGGGGTTTCAACTAGATACTAATGGCTTACTCTCCATAAAGATGCAACAAAGTATAAAAGGTGATGTGATCAATGCCAATGCATGGGAAGGCCCACTAAATCTAATGAAATGCACTTGCAGCCATAGGTGGTAGTCATGCCTTTTGACAAGTGGGGTATTGACTTTGTTAGTCCAATAGAATCCTCTTCTCATGACAAATCATACATCTTAGTATGTATTGATCATGTAACTAAAAGGGTTGAAGCACAACCTATGGCACATGCCAGAGATCACAAAGTAGTAGATTTTCTATATGAATGCATATATACTAGATTTGGAGTACCCAAAGAAATTTTCATAGATCAAGGAGCTCAATTTACATCGAACTAATTGTAGAACTCATGAAGAAGTACATGATCCATCATGGCACATCTTCCATATACCATCCTCAAGCTAATGGTCAGGTAGAAATTACAAATAAAGACATAGAAGCAATCCTCACCAAAATAGTTGCTATTCACAAGTGCGACTAGGTTACCTGGCTTCCTAAAGTGATTTGGGCTTATAGGACTACATGGAAGAGCACCATTGGATTTACCCCATTTGAATTATTTTATGGAAAATCTACTTCCATGCCTATAGAATTTGAGCACAAGACTCTAAGACCTACTTTGGACCTACATGTTGATCTTTCAAAGGCTCAAGAAGATAGGTTATTGTAGTTGAATGCCCTTGATGAATACCACAAATTTTCCCTGCATAATATTGAGATAATCCAACAACAGGGAAAGAAATTGCATAATAATTTCATCCATGACAAGAAGTTTTCTATTGGAGATTGGGCCTTGCTATATGATTCATGTTGGTATGATTTTTACATAACTAGCTTCTTTTAAAAATCATGGTTAAAAAATTAGATGTGAGTTCTTTTTTAGGCCCTATGGTTTTAGGTTCTGGTCTCATATTTTTTATATCTTGTCAAAATCTGTTTAAAACCCTAGGTCTTGCCTTTTAAATTTTATCCTATCACAAAAGTTTTAAAAAAGGGGATAAGTGAATATTCTTTTCCTACCTATTTTGAGGTCATTATTGAGTCCTTTTGAAAAAGGTTTTATCCTATCATTGGATCTTATTTGATTCTACGATTGTGGCATACTCGCTATAGAACGATGCTCGAGGATTACGCATAGTGAGGTAGCGACCATCAAAAAATTATGTGTGATACTGAAAAGTGAAGTTTGATGCCGAGAAATGTGTTAACATGAAGACATTATGACCACATGCTATGTCCTAGGCTTGTTAGTTTTAAGAAGAAATGCACATGAAAAAACTTGCAAATGGTGTCACTAGAGTTCAAATCTCTTCGGCAATTCGTTGAGTCACTATCGAAAATCTATGCGACTATCTAATACTAACGTAGCGAGTGCCCAAATTTTGAAGAAGGCAGTAACCTATTTTAAGGTTGATGTGACCGCAAAAATTCTCATGTAGTCTTATAAATGTGCACGACTACTTTCTCTAACACTAGTATTAATTGGTAAATTTTCAAATAATGTGTTTTTATTCTCTGTCACCAAGATTGAGAATCTATCGAAGGTCACTATATCGCTAGCTAAAATAATACCAATTTTTTGATAGCGACATAGCAAGGGTCTAGTCATTGCAAAAGAAAAAAATTCTTTTAAAATAAGAAATGATTTTGAGAATCCCAAGGAAGATCTTGTGCAAGCTTTTCTTTTATTTCAGAGCAAGTTGTGTCACTCATAGTTTTATTTCTCGGCATCGATTTTGATGGTTACCAGGAGGTTGCTTTATCACTAGCTAGATAGTTGGTAATTTCACCAGTAGCGATGTAGCAACTAGTCGAAAGGTTGTGATGTAACAAAAAATTCTCATAGCTAAGCCCCGAATGAGTGACTTAACAAAGCTAAGTTGTGTAGATCAATTGACATGGTGGCATCCTACTGAGCATCTATAAGCCAAAAAATTTTGAATTCATCAAAATTCACTATATCGCTAGCCAGATAGTTAGTAATTTTGCCACAATATAGTGACCCACCTAAAAGTAACAAACATAGCAAGGCCAAGGGCGTGTGATGTCATTGGAAATTAAATAATATATATGTGTGCTAGCATGTTAAGCTAGCTCAGCGACAGCAATATCTGGACCCACTCCCCATGCATAAAACATATAAAGAATTTTGATTGTCAGATCAAGCATGGATCAATGATATTCCTTAACTTGCTATGAAAAGATGTGCTAAGATTATGTATAGAAAGTTAGTGAATGAGGGACCCACCTTTGTTCTCTTAAAATTTGTTTCAAATATTTGCCACAAGATCAAAGCAGAATCAGTGGTTGTCGCATGCTCACTATAGAAAGGTGCTTGAAAGTTATGTATAGCAAGGTAGCGAGTTGATGACACATTTCCTTAGTCATCTATGGGCCCAATTTGAAACACTAGCATTAGAGGAAAGGTACAGATGGAGGTAGTTTATTGGTTTGACTGCCAATGTGCTAAGAAGAAAAAGTAAGTCAGCCAAGTTTTCATTCTTGGATCGTAAGATTTTTTAAGGATCAATGGCACAAATTTAAAAGGAAGTGTGATGCCACTCTATTTTTCTATTCTACACATTTATGATGAATGAAAGCTTCATGTGTAGGATAAATAGAGTATAATACAGGAGATTTCATTAGTTCTAGTCATTAGTTCCAGTCCCATGCAAACAAAAATTTCATGTTTTTTGAGCACAAGAGCATGTTGATCATATTGTGTTTAGCCTAGTACAAACATGAACTAACTCCTCATCTATTCAAGAGAAATTGCAGAGGTTCAAAGAAGAAATTTTTTGGAAAATCAAGTAAGTACTCATATTACAACCTCTATAGCATTCCAGTTCCTTTCATTATGATCAAGATGCCTCCTAAGAAAGTAGTTTTTGGGCAAGTTAATTATATTGATAGGAATGTTCATGATGATTTGTTAGAATTACTCCCAAAGTCCACCACTGAACCTAAACAAGTTAAAATTTTGATTTCCTTAAACCCTAGGCTTAAAATTGTTGATGGCCTATATAACAAGGGAACTAGGATAGGGATGCAACAACTATGCAAACTGGTCTTGTCTTGTTTAAAAAGTGGTTTTCAGAGAGGAATTTGTTTGCCCCACATGTTAACATTTGGAATTTTGATTTGGGAAAGCTAGTAGTTCCAAGTGTTTTCATGGATTATGATTTTCTTGAAGCCATTTCTAGGGAATTATGACCAAGCTATTAGGGTGGTGAGAAGAAGTGATGGTGTGCCTCTGATCTCAGTTAGTCTTGAACAAATTAGAGAGGTCTTTCACCTAGAACCATTGTCAGATTACCATGTGCCAATCAATTTGCCAAAATTATAAAATGAATACAAAGAAAAGAAGGATATAATTAGGGGAGGTGCACTTAGGGCACACATTTGTACAATAGGAACTCTACCAGTAATTACTACAGCCTCTAGATAACCTTTCAAGAAGAGTCTTTTCACTTCTTGTGCTATGGAGATATAAAAAACCCCGTATCATGTTTTTGGTGAAGATGAGCAGGATTTCATGCCCATTGGCCTTATGCATATGATGGTTCAAATTGCTTCTTTTGGTGTATATTTTATCTTTGATTCTGCTTCCTTTTTGGTTGAAGAAATTCCTACTGGTTTAGTTGGAATTGCGAAGGGCAAAGTGGAGAAAACTTTTGGCCACTATTCTCTATTAATGCATATGTTCTTATTCAAGGGGGTGACATACTTTGGTAATGAGATGGAATTGAATAGAGAGGAAAATGGGGAAGCACTACGAGTCTAGTTGTGAAACATAGATATGACCTAGGATGCAAATAATGCCAATTTTTTCAGATTTGATAGGTATTTTGCTTCTAAATTAAGATGCCTCATATTGAATGACAATCCTAGAATCCTTAAGGTACTAATGAGTCTCATTAGGCCTATGGATAACCCCCATAATTTGAAAGTTTCACATAATTGGGGAGATATAATCCCTTACTCTATTTCTATTATTTTAAGAATTTATGGTTTTAAGGGGAGTCCTCATGTATTGCCTTACTAAGTACCTTTCAAGGTAGGAATGGCTGAAGTTTTGTGGCAATTAGGAGGAGTAGAAGAAATGTTTCTATTGTAAAGGAAACTAGGGTCAATTTTCCCTACTTGCACAGTGGCCTATCGGTTTGTGATTACAAAAGGGGGTTGGATCTTTTTGCATAAAATTTTGGATCAATATATGATGGTTGTCTCCCATCCCCATTTTTGTGATTCTGAGGGATTTTTTAATCAGACCTTAAGGCATAGAATTAAGCTCGGATAGGTCAAAAATGATTCATATTATCTAGAGGACATTATAAGGAATGAATTCACATTGAAAGAGTAAGAAACTAAAAAAGAAAAATGGAGAGTTTACTCCCAAGTCCTAGAATTCATTCATTGTTTTGATCAGAAATATAGTCCTGTAGATATGCTACTATAGAGGCTGACAAAATAAATAAGCTCATGAGTAACTTCCCTGAAATAATGGAAGCTATGAATGAGAAGAAAATTTTTTTTATTTATTATTATCCTAATAAGGCCAAAGAAGTCATGAGGAGGTTGGCTTTCACTCCTAATATAGGAGCTGGTCAAATAATTGTTAAAAAGAAGCCTAGTTACACTATAATTAAAAATAAAAGGGCTCTTGTAGATAAAGGCAAGCAAATAATGGGATCCACTAGTACATCTTAGAGGAGAGACCTAATGAGCCTAGTTCCAATAGGCAGAAGGTAATCAAAGAAGAGAGACCTCAAGTTGAGGAATATTCACCCACTCAATCCCCTTTGAGAATTGGAGAAGAACAGCTCACAAGTGAGCAAATTGAGTAGATGGGATCACAAGGAGGCATCTTTATTACTCAAGCAGAATTGGATGAAGGTAACCCTCTGGAACCTCCCCTCCCAAGTTTGGATTTAACTATAGCAGACTATGGAGGAAGGGAATTGGACCTTGTGCTAGAACAAGTAAGTCATGAATTTTTGGCTGATGACAACTTTGTGAAATCTAGGGCCTTTCAGTAGTTTGCATGGAGGGCAAACATGAATATTTTTGAGGAAAAATGTAAAAGGCTAAAAATAGAGCATCTAGAAATGGATGAAGCTTCCATCCAGAACCAAACAAAAGAAAAAATGATGAAAGAATTTCAAAATATAAGCCCTGAGGATGGAAGGCAAATAGTGAAGGCATCTAACATTTTATTGTTGTCAAATTGGGATATTACTGATGCCTTAGTTTTCAGTTTTCTTTCAAATAAACTGACTTTTCAAGATCACAATAAAGGGGACTTCCAAGGGACTGCATTCATTGAAGATCAAGCTACATTGGTTAGTTGGTCTTTGAGAAAAGGATCTAGAGCCACACCATCACAACTAGATGAGTCTAGATTGATGGGAAGCATAATTGTGAGAAGAGTTGCTGATACCTCACATGTGCAGGTAGCACCCTGTAATGTAGATTCTTCCAAGTTTGTTTCAGCCACTGCTAAGAAGGAGGAACAAGCTATGTTTGAGTTATAGAATAAATATGAAACAATTCTTGAGGCCTATAATAAGGAGGTAAAAAGGAGAATTGAGCTTGAAAACAAGCTAATGGGGAAGTCCACTAAGCCAAGAATAACATACCCTTGTTGGAACCTTTTAAATCCACCCCCCTTGTAGAAATACCACACATACCTCAAAGGCTAGAATATTACACAGCTAAGGATTTTGAAGAAGAGAAAAACAAGCTATGGGCCTTACATGTAGAGTTAAATATGCAATATGAGGATAAGCTTAGAAAGGCTCTAATGTATTTAGTAGATAAAATTGAATGGCCCTTATTCTATGATCAGTTGGCAAGAGTAATAAGTATATGGGAGGAAATAAAAACCCATGATGAAACCCTCAAGCCCATTGTTAATAATTGGGGAAAAAGGGAGAAAGAAATCACCCTTTTATGTTATTCAGTTATAAGGTCTCCCATGACCATATTGAAAAAATGTATGATGTTGCTAATGACCTATCAGATTTTGATAATAGGAGAATTGCGCAGCAATTAAAAATTGTTTCTTATTTAAGCAAGTACAAGAATCAAAAATTTGATTTGTTTCCTTGTGCATTGGATAAAAAAAGTAAATTGAAAAATAAAGATGCATGGAGTAAAGAATTAGATGACCTTTTCTGCATAAGGATTAATAAAGTTGTAAACAAAAAAGGGCATGCCTAGTGGGTCATCACGACAAAGGAATTGGTTAACGTCCAGTTATTTTTTTATTCTTTGAAACAAGATTTTGTTGGTCTTGAAAATGAGGTTAACTACATATTAAAAAAGCAAGATGATATCCTGTAATTCAACTGGCCTAATGATGCATAGTTTAACACCTGAATAGAATATATTCCTTCTGATGAGTAGTTATAGGAAGGCAGATCAGATGATGATGAGGAACAAAAAGGTGAGGTGTAGATCATTGACACATCAACACCAGATCTAAAAAAAGAAGAACGTGAAAAAGTAATATTGCCTATCAAGGTGAAAGTAGTGAAAACCTACGAGAAAAAATTGATTTGGAGGTACCACAAAATAACCCTTCGTTGGCCAGTTTTGTAGCCCACATATTGTAAAGATCTAGAATAGTGAGGAACAAATCAAAAGTTGATGATTTGCAGCGATAACAAAAATGGGCCTACCCAAAGAATTTTTTATGCACTTGGCATTCTGTTGTGCTTTTTTTTGTCTCTTGTTTGGTGTTTTTTTTTTTGGACACTTGTGAAATCATAATTACCCTTTGCTTGTTGCAACTCATGTTATATAAATGAGTTTTCAAGGTATTGTGATGGTTCAAAACTTGTAGAATTTTTGTTTTCCTTCAAGAAAAGTGCATCTAGTTGGTCCTATAGTATGTAGTTGTTTTGAGTTTGCTTCTAATTGTACTCTCTAATAACACATTGAAATGATAGAAAAAGAAATCTATTATGGGCTTTCAATTGATTTCTATTGGTTATTGTATTAGTCATCTGAAAGGATAATACAAAGGGGTATTTACACTATATTTGTGTCATCAATTTCTGTCTCCATTTTATGGATTTTTCTACTTTGAAGTCATTTAAATAAGGTTTGACTTGGCTAAATGCAATCTAGATGGGTTGTATACTAATTTCATTATTGCTTTTAATTCAAGGAATTATAGAAATGCTTCAATGAATCAGGAAGGTTTATGAGTTTATAAAAGGATACTTCATAAGAATGGAAATGGGTGATTACAATTGATTAATTCATTTATGTCATGTCCCCTTTTCAAATAATTAAAAAAAGAAAATCTTTGCTAAGGCAGGCAGGCCCAAGAAAGTGAAGTTTCGGAAAAAGGGAGTTAATCTTTGGAAACTGTTGGACTAATAAATAAAAATTATTATTAAAATAAGTTTCATTAACCTCTCTTGGACGTGAGTTACAGTTATGCCCTCTTTTAAGGGGTTTGGAGGCATTTTGGGCTCATTCCAGAACTTGATTTTTGCTCATTCTTTGTTATTCTTCAGAGGCTGCCAAACCTGTGGAGAAGGAGACCCAAGAACGGGAGTTTGCAGGTTTCCAGGGAGACCCAAGAACGGGAGTTTGCAGGTTTCCAAGAAGGCTAAGGATGGGAGTTTGAAGCCATTCCATGTGCATGCTCATACAGAGTTTGCCTTTGTGCTGAACAGTGCAGATTTGTGAGTTTTCGGGTGTATTTTGGTATGAGTTTGGTATTTACAGTTGAGTATTTCATATCAGTTTGGGTTGCTGCTGTATATCAGACTTTTAAATGTTAAAATAGAGCTGAATATATATATTGGGACGTGATTAAACTTCTGAGATAGATTATTAGTGTTTTTGTGATGTTTCCGGGCATATTTTGTGCTATTTCGGGAGCCCGATGAGCATAGTTTTGGTCCTACATTTTCGAGCTGTTGTGTAAAGGCTATATGGATATGGAAATGTCAATTTGTAGGCTTTTATGCTGCTGAAAGTTCTGTAAAAATTTCCACTTTCAGATTTATTAATAATTGGTGAAGCTGTGAAGCTTTTGGCATAATTTCTGGCATACCCGATTTGGGGTTTCTTGAGAAATTTGGAGGATCTTTGGAATATTAGCTGTTTGATTTTAAAGATCTGATTTGAGGCTTGAAATATCATACAAAATCAAAAAAGGGACATTTTAGTGGTATCAGAGCCATGATCTTGCCAGCCTGAGGGTTTGTAGAAGTTGCAGGTCAGTTTTGACAACTACCCAGATCTTGCATTTCAGTTTTTAGAACTACCCAAATCTTGCATGCCATAATTTATGGTTGCATGTTGCTTATAATCAGATGCATGTCAAAATTTATGGTTGCATGCTACTTCAAATCATTTTCATGTTAGTTCTTGGTGAATTTGGTGGTTGTAGAAGTTTGCATTTCAGTTTTGACAAATACCCAGATCTTGCATGTCAGTTTTGACAACTACCCAGATCTTGCATGTCATAATTTGGTGGTTGCATGTTGCTTCTAATTAGTTGCATGTCCAAATCTATGGTTTCATGCTACTTCTAATCATTTGCATGTTAGTTCTTGGTGAATTTGGTGGTTGTAGAAGTTTGCATGTCAGTTTTGACAACTACCCAGATCTTGCATGTCAGTTTTGACAACTACCCAGATCTTGCATGTCATAATTTGGTGGTTGCATGTTGCTTCTAATTAGTTGCATGTCCAAATCTATGGTTGCATGCTACTTCTAATCATTTGCATGTTAGTTCTTGGTGTTTGAAGAAGTTATATCCTATTGGGGTTACACTCTACTTTATCCAGAATGGACAGGTATAGTACAGAGTCTCAGAGGAAACGATCTTGGACAATTGATAGCCAAAGTCAAAACAGTAGAAAGGATGGTTATTTAGACATTTGAGATAAACTTATGAAAATAAGCCATGACATGTCTAAACAGTTGGTTGAGCACCACCGTATAATGAATGACATGTTATCTGACCCAGCTAAGGTGGATAAGTTGACTGGATTTCTATTTCGCAAATTTTCTCACAAGACAAATGACACAATTCCCAAGAACTTGCATGAGGAGTTTGAGAAACTAGCTGATAGCCAGGTAGAGGTCTTAGATTCTACTCTGCCACAGGAGGTGGTGGGAAAGGATATCACACAGATTGATAGTAACAGTCAACTTGATACTCAAATTGAGACAATTGTTTACAGGTCATCAAAGGGTGATGCCACAGGTATTCAAGATGGTATAGTTACAACAGGCAGTGACTACAGTGTAGTGGGTTCAGATGATGATTATGAGGATGTTGTTGTGCAAGATGGTGAGATACCTGGTAGAGATGAGCAGACATTGAGCATTCATGACTTTGCTGAGAAAGAGTATCGGGCACAGTTAGATGCTTCATCACATGAGGTTGAGGCTGGTAGTACTTCACATGATTTGTCCAGCCAGCTGAAGGTGAACCAAGATAGTATTGTGACTTCATTATCTCATCATGACAGGTATGTAGAGTTAGTTGGTATTGGTCATATTACTCAGGTGAGGAGTTTGCTTGAGTTACCAGTTGATTCTAGTTTACGGATATGGACTCGAGATTGTTATATTGGCATTTGGGATTCAGTTGACTGGAGATCTTTAACACTTTTTGGTAGCAGTGTTTGTTTGGGTGCTATCATGGATTTGATTAGCAAATTACACGGTGTTGTCTTTTCTTGTGCCAGTATCTTGTTTGATGTTGGTATTAGTTTTTATACACCAATGTTGGGCTTTGTTCATATATCCAGTCGACCATACTTGCTAGAATGTGTTGATGATATTTCATATTTGGCAGTGTGTATAGATGAGTCCCAGGATCATATTGGCATTGATGACATCCAGGAGGATGCAGTGGGCAGTTTTGAAGACTTAGTTTCCTTGGGTACAGAGGAGTTGGACAGCAATGCTAATGTTTTTGATACTCCGTATGTTGATATGAGTTTTAGATTTGATTCACAAGATATGGATGGTAATACTCTAGAGACTAGTAACTTTGAGGACACTCCTTCAGATAGTGCATCAGAGGAGGTTTGTAGGAGACAGTCAAGCCAGTGCCATCATGTGTCAAATCAGTTGAGAGTTAGTGACCAAGACATTGCTATCACTTGCCAACATTTCGATGCTGCTCGTCAGTTGTTAGCAGTTTATGGATGGGGTTCTCCTACTAGTGATGAGAAGGGAGGAAGTTATCTTTCCTTGACAGAGATCCACTCTTTATGGGAGGCTATTTGGATTTTGAGACAAAATTATATGCAGTTGGTAGCCGACAGAGATTATCTTATGGAGTGGGGCAGTACAGCATATGATGCATTGTTGGCCAAGGAAGATGAGGTGAGTGAGCTTACTGAGCAGCTTGAGGTGACTTCTGATATTCTTGAGAGTACACAGTTGGCTCTCAAGGAGTCACAGTTTCATTTGGCTAAGGTGGCCATGGAGTTAGAGCGACTACAGTCTTTACCTGATTCTATACAGTCACAAGCTATGGTGTTTGGTGATCCGAGGATGTCCATGGCCGAGATTGTTAGAGACAGTAGAGATGGGGATGCATCCATCCTTGATACTAACATTGGCATATCAGGTTCATTCCCACTAGAGTCAGGTTCAATTGAGTTGGGTGCTGTAGCAGATTTTTGTGGTATGCCTGACATGGTGGTGACCTCTAGCACTAATGGCACGAAGACTAGAGATTTTGTATCAAAGACCATGTGTGATGTTGGTGAGATGATAGTTGGCATGGTTCCTACTAGTAATACTACTCCCTTCGCAATGTCTTCAGAGGTAGTAGTCAGTTCCAACTTGGTTAATGATCGATTGCAGTTAGTTACATCTGGATTGCAGTCTAAGCCACTGACTGAGATTGGTGCATTCTATCGGCATTACACTGTGAGGTATGCTCATCTATCTACCTTTGATGACCATGTTGATGAGATGATGATACAGAGATGTACTTTGGTTCCTAGTGCTTATCATCAGTTATGGGATAGTTTGATGCCTCGGGATGAGAGTTGTGATGGGCATGACATGGTGATAGGTCCTGCAATTGACAGGTTGATAATACATGACTTAGAGCAAGAGTTTTGGAGTGATGCATCAGCAGGTGTTGTTATTGATTCTACTCCTTTGGCTATGACATCTCTTGACTTAGCTGGTGATCAATCACAATGGGTTGTATCACTTCTTCATGGTGAGCTGTTGACTGAGGTTGGTTTTTTTTATCAACATTATATTGCAGGGTATGCACATCAGTTAGCATTTGATCCTTGTGCTGAGGAGTTGATGGCAGACAAATTTGGTTTGGATTCCATTTCTTACTCTTTATCTTGTAATGTCTTTTCACCATCAGCAGTGTATGGGAGTTATGGTTATGAGATAGTGGCCGATGATTTGCAGAGTTGTGTTGACTGCAGGAGTTGTACAGTGTGTGGATTCTCCATACTTGGTACAGTTTCATTCGAGAGGGTTCACCATTGTTGCAGAGTTGGATTGTACATTCCATATAGGCCAGTGGGATGCGTTGATGGTATTTACTGTGTTGGTAGTTTGATTTGTCCACTTTACTTGGGTTCTGATGTTCTAAGAGTTTGTGCCTCATGGGTTTTTGATTGTGGTAGTGGTGATTTCGGAGTTTGGTTGAGCTATAATTGTCAATTTGACTATGGATTCCTCTTGGTCATATTGCAGAGGATATTACAGGAGCCTGTGTTAATTGGTAGTAGTATAGTTCATGACTACATTTGGGATCCAGGTGGATTGATTGGTTTATTTTTCAGCCATTGCTTGAGGACAAGCAATGATTGGGAGGGGAGGACTTGTCATGTCCCCTTTTCAAATAATTAAAAAAAGAAAATCTTTGCTAAGGCAGGCAGGCCCAAGAAAGTGAAGTTTCGGAAAAAGGGAGTTAATCTTTGGAAACCGTTGGACTAATAAATAAAAATTATTATTAAAATAAGTTTCATTAACCTCTCTTGGACGTGAGTTACAGTTATGCCCTCTTTTAAGGGGTTTGGAGGCATTTTGGGCTCATTCCAGAACTTGATTTTTGCTCATTCTTTGTTATTCTTCAGAGGCTGCCAAACCTGTGGAGAAGGAGACCCAAGAACGGGAGTTTGCAGGTTTCCAGGGAGACCCAAGAATGGGAGTTTGCAGGTTTCCAGGAAGGCTAAGGATGGGAGTTTGAAGCCATTCCATGTGCATGCTCATACAGAGTTTGCCTTTGTGCTGAACAGTGCAGATTTGTGAGTTTTCGGGTGTATTTTGGTATGAGTTTGGTATTTACAGTTGAGTATTTCATATCAGTTTGGGTTGCTGTTGTATATCAGACTTTTAAATTTTAAAATAGAGCTGAATATATATATTGGGACGTGATTAAACTTCTGAGATAGATTATTAGTGTTTTTGTGTTGTTTCCGGGCATATTTTGTGCTATTTCGGGAGCCCGATGAGCATAGTTTTGGTCCTACATTTTCGAGCTATTGTGTAAAGGCTATACGGATATGGAAATTTCAATTTGTAGTCTGTTATGCTGCTGAAAGTTCTATAAAAATTTCCACTTTCAGATTTATTAATAATTGGTGAAGTTGTGAAGCTTTTGGCATAATTTCTGGCATACCCGATTTGGGGTTTCTTGAGAAATTTGGAGGATCTTTGGGATATTAGCTGTTTGATTTTAAAGATCTGATTTGAGGCTTGAAATATCATACAAAATTAAAAAAGGGACATTTCAATTTACAATTTATTTGAATTAGATCTCCCACCAATAGTTAATTTTTTGCCCACTAGATAAGGCACTGGTCACATAAGTCAGAAGTGAGCAAGGGTGAATTCTACTATTGCATATCAAATCATTTTTAAAAGGAAAAAGAAAAAGTCAAAATCATTTCATTCCATTTTGTTTAAAGTCACAAATGTTGGTTACCACTTGTTTGCATATAGTTTTCTAAGTCTTAGATAGCCACTAATTCATGGAATAGTTGTAAATTATAGGATATTTATAGCTAGATCTTCTTATAAGAGATGCATATATATTTGAGAAACTTTTAGAGAAAATTGATAAACTGTGTATGTGCTTAAGGGTAACAGATGAGAATTAGAATGAAACTAAGATAATTTCATACCATAGTTTGCATTAGAATTATCCCTAGATATACCCACCTTGGTTTAGTAGAGCCTAAAGAGTAGAAAACCATCCTTGGTTTTGTTGAAGTTGGGTCAAAGTAGTTTATTCATGTAATTGCTACTAGGAATTGGCTAATCCTTAGATTGTGTCAGTAATTTCACTGTGATATTGAGCATTTTGTTGCTCAGTAGTTTCAAACACCAACAATTCCCATTATCAAAAAGATCTAGGAAAATTCCAAATGCATTGGCTTGGGCCCTAAGAAATCATTACTACATTTAAGAATGTTTAATGTAGCTCTATACCATTAATCCTATTTGCTTCAAACTACTTATTAATGGGCAACGCTTAAAACTCTACCATAAGCCCTCTAGTCATGAGGAGTTTTTGTAGTAATTCTAGCCAATTGCCAATCCTATAGTTCCTATAGCAACTACAGATGAGTCTCCCACTCATCTATCATCCTCTCTCTAAGTACATTTCACTCATCATAATAAACTACTTTCCTAGTGAAAGTATTTTCTTTGTAATAATTCCACCTCACTCCACTCTTTCTCATCTTCCATCTTGCCTCATCCTTCATCATTGTCATGCCCAAAATAGGGGGCAAAATCACACGTAATTTTTTTTTTTTTTTTTAAATAATGATAAAATTCCCGAAGTTTGATAGGTTTGATTCATAGTTAAAGTATAGGTACACTATAAGATGGGTACAAGATCCCCTATCAAAACTTTAAGACTACAACTCAGTTTGAAAACATCCTATAGGAAAATGTTGGTAAACTTAAATGTTCATTGTTAAATCAATTAATTAAATTAATTAAACTAAATTCAATTAATTAAGAGACCTAACACTCTATTATTTTCAATTACCCTTAAAATTTTACATCATTAAGAACAATAGTACTAAGCTTACTAGAAGACATATTTTACAAGTAATTTAAATCCTATAAACATCTATCATTAAAACTTCAATTAAGCGAAATATAAATTAACTTTACAATTAATTGATTCGAATGACCATTTAAATAATAAAATCAAATTATTCAAAAAGTTAAATAAAAGGAACTTACTAACTGATAGCTTAACATTATGTAATTCATACAATATTCAATCTTAACATTTAACTTGAAACTAATTAATATCCTTAAATTAATTACTACCCTATACTACACTAACTTAAGCTTAAATATAATCTAATAAATTAATTTCATTAATTTTAACATTAAGTCTAAAATGTTAACTTTTCTACTTTAAAATATTTAACTTATAACTAAATTACTTAACATTAAAACAATCTAATACTTTACTAATACCTAACAACACTTTTAACTAATACTATTTAATAAAACAACTTTAAAATAAAATGATACTCACTACAACATTAAATACATTATAATCGTTTAATAATAAAAATATACTAATACTAATATATTACATTATTACTAAAATATACTAAAACTAAATACTTTTAAATTACCTTAATAACACAATTATAAAAATACTAACATTAATCTAAAACCATTTTTAATGCACTAATTTTTTATTTATTTTTAAACATAATTTAAAATAATACTAACCTACAACCAAACTAACTCTAAACTAAACTACCCACCAACTATCTATCACATCCAGCTTTTTAACTTTTCCCTCCCAAACCCCCACCTAACTCCCTACACCTAAGATCTTCCCCCTTTGCACTGTCCTAAGCCTGCCATCATGTAGGTCTTGTCCCCCTCTCTGCACATGACAAGACTTCCAAAGGGCACTCAAAGGTAACAGGTAATTTTTAAGGCTTCGCCTTTAATACAAACATGCTCTCCCTCCAATGGTCCAATAAAATACGAACTATCACATCTGATTTTCGGGGGGCACGTGATCCAAGTTTTACATGGTGGTAGGAAATTTGAATCAAGAGGAACAAGGAAGGGATTAAAACCCCAAGTCATCAGCTTTATAAGTTTTCTTAACCCAAGAGCCCCATGTTTCTTCTTTTTTTTTTCTTTTACCATGACAAGAATTTATTGCATGCTCAGGGTGAAGGATGACTATGCCTAGAGTGGAGGAGTAGTAATAACATAAAGTTTATTTGGTGGGAATGGGATAAACTTAAGTAGATATTTAATTTTATATATTTAGTTATTAGTTTATATATACCTTGTTGGTATTAAATAAAATTAGAAATTCAAATTTTCTAAGGAATCAAATTTGGAATATTCTTTGTTCCCAAAAGGAACTTTATTTGCTTCCACATACAAATTACAGAGAGCTTTTTTGCTCATAAGGGGATTTATTTTTTCAATGCATAATTTTTCTAAGTGTAACTTTTTTATGCAATTTTTTTTTTTTTTTACAAGGGGGAGGGGGGGTGTAATTTTCTTTTCTTTTCGAATTAAACTTACTAAATACCTAGATAAACCAAGGGGTTGAATAATTCATTATAACAACAATTTAAGATTTATTTTATCTCCGATTAATCACAAAATTGAATTGAAGTTCCAACCATATCAATTTTTCCTTAACAAAGTTGAACTTGAAATTTGCATAATTGAACATCACCATTTTATTTACTTTTCAACACACATGTGCATATAACTAAAAACACAAAGATCTCGTAAGCAATGATATTATGAACTATTATTTTATTGACCACTTGATTCAAAGGCTCTACTAAGAAAGAACTAGGAAGAAACCTGACATCATTGCCACTTCAACAATAAGTTTAAATATATTTTACATAGGATTTCAATCCCAAGGAATCTCCTCAACATAACTAAATTTTGATAACAAGTTGAATTTACTTCTTGGCCCTTAATAAGGGATCCATTTTGAATTGTGCAAAACATCATGGTGATCGTGGAGAGAACAAAAACTGACCAAGAGACAACCAAACATATCATGAAGACAAAATTAGACAATCACTCTGATTTCAGGTTTACACAATAGGTTCATCATTGAACCAAACTAGAGAGAAGATGGATTTTTCCAGTAGGAGATGTCAGAAACAACACCAAAATAGGTGACCTTTTAGGGCTAAAACTCAAGAACTTCTATTCTTCCATTCTTACATTCCAAAACTCATACGTGGTTTGTGCTAACGAGTAGGGGCCCATAACATGCTACCCTCTCTCCCTCTTCTCATCCTGAGAAGAGACTCTACATTGTTGGAGTCCAACTAAAGACCTCCCCCCATACATGGCCACTTCTGCCCAATTAGAGGGTGAGTAATGCCAATACACCTATACAATCCCTTCAAAAATTCAAAAAAAAACACAAAGGAAAGACATTTAAGAAAACCTATTTCAATCCCTCCCAACATACTCAATACACACACAAACATATATAAGCAATAAAATTGAAACATGAAACACAACATGAACAAAGAGAGGTGAAGTATTCCTACCTTCAAAAATTGGGTTATGGAAAATGAACAAGCTTGAGAAGAGCACTCCCTTCCTTCTCCTTCTCCTTCAATCTTGATTTCCACTCTAAAACTAGAGGTTGGGTGAACACCCAAAACCCTCTCAAAATTACCTCTAAATAAGATCCTAAACTCAACCACTCCCCCAAAAAAAAAATAACTCCCCCACTTGCCTAAATTTCTAGAGGCTTCTAACTCAACTAGACCTAAGGCTAACCACAAGGTGGAGTTTGAGTTATCCAACCCGTGATGAAGTCAATCAATTTTCGCAATAAAGCAAAAATGGGGTTTTTGAGTAACCATAAAAGTCAACAAAAGGGGCAAGGGGGGTGGAAAATGCCCCCAACCCATACCCATACCCCTCTAGTACTTAGATTTCATGATTTTAGGCCTTTAGGATTAATTAGGGACTTGTCAAAAGCTAAGAAATTTTAGGACTATCTAACAACCTTCAAAATGTAGATTAAACACTAATCTAGATTATGGGTAATTAATCTTGATTATAAACTGATTAGAAATAGGGTCACTAACCTAGTCTAACTTAGATCTTTAGGTTACTCGGTTAACCCTAACTATCATGTTGGAATGCATATACAATTCATGAGTGTCAAGCGACACTATAAAAACACTATTATGAAACATTAACATTTACTGATTACAGAGTGATACATTCATAAATCTAATGATACAAATGAAATATGAACAATGGGGTTTCCACAAATGGTACATAGGGTTCAATTTCATTTCTCCATTAGATTTCTTGGCTAAAATATCATGCACACTCATTGCACACACCAGTAGCTCAAGAAAATTAGATGCATATATTTATATAACGTATTAGGAAAATCACATAACTTAGAACATAAACCTTCAATTAATTAACTATTTATCTCAAATTTGCTCGTATACTTAACCACTAAATTTGCATAATCAAAGTGTTAATTTTGCATTCACTTACTTCATTTGTATATATGTTCATAAAGCATTAAATGATGTAATCAAATATTTGAAAGTAAAACATCACACAACATGAAATAATATAATATGTTTAGTGTATCCGATAGTGTCTTGACATATTGAGTCTTGAGTATCAAAATAATAAAGTATCAACTATGCTACGATGGGTCAGGGCGAGACCTCACAATCACCTTCTACATGATAGTATCATGTGACAATAGGAATTACAAGGTTCATACACGTAGTCAAGTTAAATCATTTTCTTAATGTGTTATTCTATTTTTAGTTACCTTGGTCACTAGCAATTGTATGAGCTACTGCCTAATTTAGTTAGGGGGAGGGGTATTATATTTCATTGTTATCATTAAATGTTCATGTTATTCTTTATATGCCACCACATATTTTGTCCTATTCCATAAATCATGATAAAAATAATGATGTGATGTGATAGTTACCTTTATGTCATACACTTTTTGCAAGTTGGTAATTATGAGTTCTAGCTAAGGTATTTAATGCAAATTAAATGATCTTAAAGGCTAAAAAATTAGTTACTTTAAAAGTACTATCACTTGTCTTATCATCTTGTTCCAAACTTTTCTATTTTCAAAATTTCTTCTAAAGCTCCATGCAACTTTGTCTTGAGAATTTCTACCAATCACCTAAGAATTTTTGTTATCAATCCTATAATCACAATGGAAGAATAATGGGGCCCAAGTTGAGAAGAAGAGAAGTAGCTAACCATGCAATATTGTTGTGAGACCTAGTTTTCCTACCTATATTTCAAGCCAAGGTGTGGACAAATTACATGTTCAAACTATTTGCATGGGATGAGGATCTTACCTTAGAATTCTTGCAAATACTGAGGGATGGTTTTTCCATAGTTAGACGAGTAAGGGTCCCATTTTCACCTAAAATTGTAGCTCAGATAATGGAATTACCTCTAGAAGAAGAGGAGTTTTTAGATGCATTGGACCCAATTTTGGCTAGAGCCCAATTTACAGTGCACATAGACCCATGGCTTCAAATAAACTAGAAAAAAGGTACAATCCACACTTCTTTACTAAAACTATTTAACCAATGTGTTGTCTATAATGTGAGAAATTTTACTTGTGAGGGGAGATATTCATATTTGCATACCACATATTTCAAATTTTTGAGATGCTTAAGACATGGTGACTGCCCTTTAAATGTTGCTCATTTTATGTGTTGTATTATGTTAAAAAGGGTTATTTTAGTGAAAAAAAGGAACCCCAAAAGATGTTTCACACCATTTTTCTATTAAGCTCATTATAGAAAATGTCCTCAAGAAACAACCTAGAATATCTTGGGATGATTTTATTTCAGACAATGTGCAAAACTCTATTAGAAAGCTTGCAAAGCGAATTGAGGAAGAAAAAGAACCTCAGGAAAATCCTATAAACCCAACACCAGGTTCTTCCTTGTCTAGACCTAGGAGGTCACAAAGAACCCCAATTTCCACTCATATAGCCTCTACCTCTGGGTTGGGTCTAGCATCTGATAAGGGTAAAAGGAAAATTAAATTTTCCCCAATTGCTAATTCTCCTATAGTTCCTAGGGTTTATAAGAAAAAGAAAGGGAATGTATAGGAAACATCTCCAGAACTTCCTACAGCTTCAAAGGTAGTAGAAGTACCCCTCAAGCATAGAGCTTGAAGGATCCAAATGTTTGTAAAACCTGATGAGGGTGTGTCTTTTCAATCCCCTATGTCTAAAAATGTAACTATTGAAAAAGAGAAATCATCTTCTAACAAGGATAAGATCATCATTGAAGATGGTTCAAATGAAGAAAGTGTAGAGTGTATGACTTTAGCAACAAGAACATCCTCTGTCCAGCCACCCATTGTTTCCATAGATTCAATCTGTAACAATAGAGTATCTGTTAGAGTTTCAGAATCTCCTATTCTTCAGAGGGGAAAATTTCATGAAAAAGATATTGGAATAAATTTAGATGTAGTTAACACTATTGCTAAACAAATTCTTTCACAAGAACTTGATGCTTTAACATCTATAGCCAACCAAGTTATTCATCTTAGTCCTTCACCTATGTTACATGTTACTTACCATCTTGGTTCCACTATTTTATTGTTAAGAATTATTTCATAGTTATCTAATTAGTTAATTCAAGAGAGGGAAGAATGGAAAATAGAGAGAGAGAGAGAGAGAGAGAGAGAGAGAGAGAGAGCCTCGACAAAACCATCTTCAATTAAACTCAAGATTTGATTGAAAAGGATGTGGAGATTGAACAATTAAGTGGTAAACTCACAAAATTCACTACCATGATTCCTAAATTTATTTCTTGTTGCTCTCCTTCTCCTATTTATGCTCTCTTTTTGAAAGAACAATTTGTCAATTATTAGATGACCTATGTAATGTAGGGTAAAAGTTTAACATTGAATACTCCTTAGGAATTCTTCCAAACTTTTCATACTACCCCGTAGCCATCAAAAATTTTCTCTGTGAACTCTTGTTAAATAATTTAGTAGTCCTAACAATAGACATTGGGTGATATTCAACTCAGGGCATTGATATCTTCAATCCAAAATGAAGTTGATAGATAAAACTAGGCCCACTAGTATAGAGAATTAGAGTATGAGATTCCACTTTTTCTCAGGCCTAAAGCCAAGGATGCAAGAAAATTGTACTAGGATTGATTGAAAGTTGCTCAATCAAAATATGGAAACTATATTTTTTCGCCTTTAAGAGAGGTAGCCTATCAAGAATATACAACTATGGCTGAAATAGATATTGTAGCAACAAAATAGGGAAATCAATAGCATTGGATAGAATTGAGTGAAGACCTGCAAAAGAAGGAATCTCTTTCTCCACTAAGTTTTATCATAGCTGCTTGGTGAGCATCCTAGTACATTAAGCAAGGGGAAGAAATAAAAAGTTATTGGATCCCTTTAACTTTTCAACCTCTACTACTATTGTCCCCATTGCTTGCTAATAAGAAAGATTTAGAGAAATTTGATATGACAGAAGAGCCCTGCAAATGGGAAAGGCACAAGGAGAGTAAAGGTTTTTATTGGAACATTGCAATAGGAAGTAAAGAACAAAGTGTTCCCTTAGATTTTAGGATGGTTACAAAGGTGAAAATTTTCATGTTTCCTTGAGGGCAAGTCAAAGTATTAGTTGGAGGTAATAATGAGACCAGAATATGGTCTATTTTATCATTTCATTTTTAGTTGACTTTGCAAACTTTCTAAAGACTTTGATGTTTAAAAACATGATGTTTATGATAATTTCAAATAGATGTGTGCATAATTACTTTCCAAGACTAAAATGAATATGGTATGAAATGTTTTTTCTTCCTTAGCTAGGTTGGGTAGTTCTCCTACAGTAATGTGACATAGGGTAAACTAATTTGGATGACATATTTTGAATTAGTATTGATGTATGTTATTACTTTGGATGTGCTAATATTTTGCAAACTTAAAGCCAAAGTCAACTCAGCTAAGAGGAATTAGTAGCTTGAACATATAGTGGCAGATTTCATTAATGACCTTCCTTATCACCAACCATTTCATCCATAATAGTCAATACCTATTGTTAAGAAAGAGGAAGTCAAAGTAGTTGCTCATGTTAATTGATAGCCTTAAACAAAGGAAATCCAAGGGTTGTGACCTCCTCAATTCCTATTCCATTTAGCACCAGCATTAATTGATCTTTTGTAATATTCAATGTCATCATTTGTAGTTGATGAAGTCTAGAATCTAGGAATTTTGTTCCTACTTTGTGCTTAAATAACTGGAAGTCTATGTTCCAAAATAGCATTTTGTTTATTAGTTTTTTTTAGTAGAAATAATTTTTTGAGTTTTTTTGGTTTCCATCTCTAAGTCATTCTACTTCACTTCTTTGTGGGGGCCCACATAAAGAGTGAACTAATTAGTTAGTATAGGATTTACCTTTAATTTGTAGAACTAGAGTAGACTCTGTTGTTCATGTAGCAATTGATAGTAGAATTAGTGGGTTGTTTCTATAGCATAGGTAGTTAAAGTAGTTCTTAGTTGTATTTTCATGCTTTGTTAAAATAGATTTGATTCTCATCTTTAGCGTAGATTTCTCAAGAATTAGAATAGATTCTCAAATCAGGTTTCCTAATATGCTTTGAAGTGGTTATATATCTCTTTTGCATCCTTCCCCTAGATTTTGAAGTTCAAAAAAACAAAATTGACCTTCTCTATGTTTCCTAACATCCTCTATAAACCTTCTTGTAGAAGAATCCTTTTGACATTCTTGGTAATAATAGTAGCCATCACTCAAAATATTTTTGTTTTACCATGTCAACATTTTTAATATAAGCCATTAGATTAGCAATAGTATCATTACCCATGATAAACTAATTATTAAGAATTTACTCAATATAAAGGAATATTTATCTTTTATCTTTTTTTAGGAATATTCCTAACATTACTTTTACATAATTTATTAGTATTTATAGTACCTCATGAGCCAATGAGATTATTTTTGTTAAATTCAATTCTCTCAATGCCTTAGTAACTAAACCAAAAACTTGAGTTCCTCTTGGTTTTCCTTTGTGATCATTGCTAACTATTGCATCGTCATCAGGTCATATTATCATTCCATCGCTATGTTTAAGTTCTTTACTCATACATATAACTATGGCTCTAACTATTTTTTATCCTTATAGTGGTGTATTAGGTGCTACATCTTTAATTATAATGAAAATAATATCACCAATATTAGCAGTTTTACGATTACCTTCTCCTAGCACTCGAATACACATTAATTTTTGGGCTCCATTATCGTTTGCTATATTCAAGTAAGTTTTGGGACTAAATAATTTCTCATCCAATTGTGACCTCATTAGAAAAAAAATATTATTTATCAAATAAATGATCCTTTTCTATCAAAAATATATCTTTGGTTTGGAATTATTTACATGAACTGGTAACAAATTTAGTATGTGTAGGCATTTTATATGCAACAATTTAAAAAGATGCTCTTGCTATAGTCTCTAATACCCCACTTATTTCATAAAGTATTCAACCTAGTTTGACGACAGATACCCAATATTCTGGACATCCCTTGGCTTTCCCTAAACCCATACATATTTTTGTAGGTCTCATTTGAATAGGCTTGTCAAGAAATATACATATCGATATTTTTACATCACAATAAGAATAATGAGTAATTACTCATTGTCCTACTTCTATCTTTCCAGATGTGATCCAAATAGGTTCCAATACCTGAAGAGAAAATTTACCAAAACAAATGAGATTACCCCAAGAAGGTATCCCTTGATTCTTTTGCTATGTTTGTGATGAAATTTCATTCTTTTTTGTTTCTATTTGATGATTGTATAATATAATACTATTTGAATTCCATATCTATTTCAAATCTAGATATGAAAGTTTCTTCTCATTTAGCTCCTTGTGAAGAACCTATGGGATCATAGATTTATATATATATATATAGACACACACACACACACATATATATATACACATATAGATATATACATATATAAATGTATATATATAATATTATACATATATATATATGCACATAAATATATGTATTTATGTATGCATAGATATATATACATATATATTAGTGTAAATATATGTATATATATTTATATCTTTATATATACATACATATGTGTATACATATTGACACAAGGAGGGATGAAAAGCTAGGGCCAAAGGCACACCTAACTATCTAATCACCTTGTTGATTAAATACGAAGGAAGTAAACAACACAAAGAACAACACCAAGGAATAACAAATACTTTATTAAATCATCAAATTATCAACATACATGCCCATGTGTGAGGAATTTTGGGTTACAATCAATTAAGTTCCTTCGAAGACTCATACTTCGCACTCTCCTCTAGAATTTCCTAACCTAACCTAAACACCTCTATTTATACTTGGGAAAATGACTTATAGAAGATTCTAGATCATTACATAATGGAAGGCCAACTTAAAAATGGGTTGCAAATAGCCCAAGACAAGATCCTTACATTAAATTAATGATCCAAATTAAATACATAAGTCAGCTCACACTAGGAACCAATTAGAGAAAAACATAGTCAAAGAAGGAATTAAGCATAAGAAAACATCAAGTTCACTCAGTTCATGAAGGAATGTTTGACCACCAAAGCACTCATTTAGTACTAGTAAACTCATCCAACACTAAACAACTTAACAACAACTACAACTTGGCAACCATTGGAACTCAATACTAATAGACAAAATGAACAAAGATGAGCAGGATAGCAAGGCAACCCAAGATGCTCCTATATTACACACACATATGCATACACACATGCATACATACACACACAGATACAGATGTGTGTGTGTGTGTGTGTGTGTGTGTGTGTATATGTATATGTATATGCATATGTGTGTGTGTGTGTATATATATATATATATATATGTGTGTGTGTGTGTGTGTGTGTGTGTGTGTGTGTGTGTGTGTGTGTGTGTGTGTCTATATATATATATATATATATATATGTATATATATACATATGCATATATATATGTATATATATATATACATATGCATATATATATGTATATATATATACATATGCATATGCATATACATATATATATATGTATCTATATGTATATATATATATATATATATATGTATGTGTGTGTGTGTGTGTGTATATATATATGGATATGTATATGTATATGCATATGTATATATGTATATTCTATTGTGTTCCACACATTCAATTCTCAACTTGACCTTATATTTATATCTTAGACATTGTCAAGTTAGCTTGAATACAACTTAGAATACTTAATATCCATTTTCTCAGTTGGCTAGAATCAACAATCAAATTAACTAAACTCAATATGCCAAAATAAGAAAATCCTTCATTAGATAACCTTGCTTGGTAGAAACTATCTTAGAAATTATTTTCCTATGTTAACCAAGTGATCTTAGTTAACACTCTATTTTCATAGAGTTCCTTTAGTAAGAGAGTGAATTTCATAATACAATGAAATTTTAGAGCAAGAATAAAGAAGGGAAAATATCCTTAATTTCATTATGATTCATATCCTTGAGAACTCCCTCTATTAGTGTGAACTTCCCTGCCTTTAGTTTCTCCCTCTATTTGACATCTCTATAAATAATTCTTCCTTTATATAATTTCTTGTTAGAAACACAATGGGAAAAGTAAACTTTGAGAATAGGGGTGAATTAGACTTAAAACTTCAACCTTAAAATTATACACCAAAATCCATCTCATAGTCTATGCATGTAAACTAAAACACTAAATTAATCATATATATACATAACTTGAAAGTAAAAACACATGTATGACACAAGATATTTGGTTACACAGAAACCCTCCAATGATAAGGTAAAACTAGGGTAGGGATGACACCCAAAAATTTCTACTACTATAGTAATAAAGTGTATCTAATGAAGCTTAGAATGTTTGATTGTGAAACATGATCTACCCTTTGAATGGTTTGCCCTATTAAAGGCTTACAAGATTGTTAGATCATACCCTGTTAAAGGATTTCAACACTTTATTAGAAGTGTGCCTTGTTGGAGAACTTTAACTTACAATGAAGTAAGCACCCTATTAAAGGAGTTTCAATAGCTTGTTAACACTACTCTATTAATAAATTTAACTAATTAACCTACTAGAATGTATCAGTAATGATCTTGCTATTAGCACTCTATTGTTTTATAATAGATCACCTCTTTGCATGTATCCTTTATCCTTCTGATCAGATGTATCTATTCTATCCTCTAATTTCTTTCCTCTATTAACCTCAAATTGATTCCTTATTCACCATGAAACTATCTATTTGCACATGCAAACTTCTCTCTTTTATCCTTCTACATTCATAAAAAGTTTAGGGATTTTCCTCCTTAAGAAGACCTAGGTGTCTTTGGGTTAGGTATGAATCAATGATTTTGATTCACCTATATTATCACTTAATCCCTCCCTTTCTCTGATTAGCTAGATGTGATACATAGGGATCCTAAATAAATATTTTTTATTATTATCTAGGATCACAAAATAATCCACAAGTTAGTTCCAAAATAGTTTACATAGTAGTTTGTGCCATTACAAAAAACTATGTCAAAACTATGTTACTCAACACTTGAATTCCCTGATGCTTAGCATCAACTACAATTTCACTATTGTGACTTATCCATTGAATGAGTTAACATCCATTGATCAATCTATATCTAAATGAATTAGCAATTGCTATCTTCTCAGTAGTTGAGTGACTTGGTACTTACTATTAGAAATAGGGATTACTAAGAGGGGGGGTGAATTAGTAATCTACAAACTTTAGTTGCCAACTAGATATTATTACTTACTTTAAACCATGCATAATAATGAAATAAAGTAATGTTAAATAGTAATGATAATAATACACAAAGATAACTCATAATGCCATATTTTGGTAACTAGGGAAACCCTAGCCAAGGGAAAACCCTAGTGGGGATGATATCCACTAGATAATATACTGATATATATGTTCCTTGTTAGAGGATGGACCCTATTAAGAGTCAATGAGAAAATTTAGTATAAGGAGTCCCTATTAGGAGACTTTGAATCCCTGTTAGGAGATTCCAAAATTGTTAGGAGTTGTAGTATAATGTATGCAAGAAGAACCCACTGCCCAAACATGCAATTTTAACCACAAGAAGAGCTCACTGCTCAAACAAATCATGTCCTATTATTTTCCTTCCTTGACTAATCTTTGATCTTCAACTTGATCTCAAATCACTAGATAAAACTTTGCATATGTCACTTTCACAAAAGTTCTCTCACTTCACAATCTTACAAGATAACACTTCACTTATACTATACGCCAAGATTGCACACACAAGCACACTTCTTATCGCAAGAGGTCCTTTGCATAAATACCATGAATTTACATAAAATATTTTTGGGTCAGCTAAGACCATAATTCACTTTTCTCAATTAGATTAAACATCTAGGATGTTTGTCCTAATTGGACAAGTAATTTTTTTGTACACAAAACAATTCTTTCCTTCAATTCCATTGTCCTGTATCATCAAAACATGATTATCTTTTTTTTGTATATTCTGTAAAAATTTTTGAGGTTATACACATCATCAACCACATGTATACTATCTCCATGTAACTTCACTTGTCATAATATGATGTCTACAACATGTTATAACCAAAATAATACACTTTTGTAAACCAAATTCTATACTTAGACAATTTTCTCATTACCAAACACTAAGTATCTTTATTTTTGAGGTTTCCTACCAACAAGTACATCATGTGTTGCCATTAATGACAAAAATTACATATCACTATTAGCCAATTGTTAGCAATCTGCCCCTTTGTCATTGATGGAAAAAAAATAGGAAAATTTGGCTAAGTGACAAAAACAAAAGTAATTAACACCTTACATTTATTACAACTTGTTAAAACTGATGTCCTTCCTTTATGCTGAAATAATCTTCACACAATCATCAAAAATAGTCTTCAAACTATCCATACCTTTTTTCCATGTCTCTTCGATAGACTCAGCTAATGTGAGAATTGCACATAATGCATATGATGCAATCTCAATTGCATTGATATCTAAATACAAAAAGTTTGTATATGACTTCTTAGCCTTGACACATTCCTCTAACTACTTCTCAACAAAAGATAGTTTCAAAGAAATGGATTCTCTAAAATTAGATGTCCTCTTCAAAACATGCTCTTTCCAAAGTTCTAGTTTCCTGATTTCACTATAAACATTAGCAACTTGACTCTCAATATCATGAACTTTTCCAGGTGGGTGTTGGATTAGGCCAGATAAAGCATCTAGCTCATTCATCATTGTATCTATCTGACTATCCAAATCTTTAGTTAGTTTTTATGATAGCATAGACTTAACATACAAAGCTTTCCCTTCCTACTGACATTTCTAAAGTTCTTTTATTCATGTATCAAGATTGACTAAATCATTCTTGATATTCTGGTAGATAGTGCTAAACAAATTAGCATCATGGAAATTTTAGCCTTTGTCTATGCAAAATTCAACAAGTTTGTCAACTCTTTATCAAAATACTTTAGCATTATATGTGCTCTCAGTTCAGGATCTGACTCAGTATGCTAAACTACCGAAGTGTTATGTAGTTTGTCAGTCACTTCCATCAATGTTCTTTGTAAAATCTTGACTATTTTATTCTTCTATAAAAGTTTAGATAAGGATGAAACTAGATTACATTGATCATCATAATCAGTAGCCAAACTTGCAAGAGTGAGCAAAGTAGATGAACTAGATGATTTAGTCTCATCTTCCCTCTATTTCTTTAATACTTCTTTAGTTTTCCTCTCTTCCTCTTCTTTCCTTTCCTTTTCCTCTCTTTCTCCCTTCTCTTTTGATCTTTTCCTTTCTTCCTCCTCTATTTTATTTTCCCTCTCTTCTTCTACAATCCTTCTCTTATCTTCATCTTCCTTTTTTTTTTCTTGTGTTCCTCAAGAAATTTCTTCTTGGCTTCTTCTATCTTATTTTCTTCTTCTAGTAGCCTCTTTTCTTCCTCAATTTGTCTCAACTTATCCTCAATATATTTGGTATCAGGTACATCAATTTTAAGAGTAACATTGGTTTGATCAATCTTCATGGTGTCACCACTTACTGATACTTCTAAGGTTCTTGGAGTTGGAGGATATTTTTCCTATAACTCTAACAACATTGGTGATGTCTCCTTTTTTAATTTATCCTTCACACCTTTCTTAATTTATCCTTCACACCAACCATGAATAAGAATGGTCTCAATTTATTCCTCAAGTATGGTGCAAGGTTATTCAACATCTCTTAATTTTGTCTTCATCATCAGTCATGCAAATGATCCTTAGCATAGACTTCCAAAGTGCAAGGCCATCTTCTCTTGTAGGAGTTTTCTTATCTATATGTCTCTCATAGACCTTTTGGTTGACAACTCCTTTGATATCCTTCATACTTAGATCATTTGCAATGATATGTCTCATAGTAGATCATTTGCAATAGATATGTCTCATAGTAGATATACCAATCTTATCCTTCTTGAAGTTATTATATAGATCATAAAACTTGTTCATTTGAACAAATTTTCCCTTATTTTCAATAGTTTTGTTTATCTTCTCAATATTTGGCTTCCAAGGTTACCGAGCTTTGCCTACTACTTGTTTAGTTGTAGTCACCTTTTTTTCTTTCTTGGTTTCCTATTCCTCATCACCTTCATCACTTTACATAATTTTCAACATTTTTTTCTACCTCTTACTAGGTCCTGTGGCCATCTATTTGACTCTCTTAGTTTTTGTAGACACTATTTCCACCAATCTCTTTGATTTTCTTTTTTGCTCACTTTGATGAACATTGAACATTTCTGCATATGGAATTCTTTGTCCCAAAGATGTCTCAACAATAGATATTATGAAGGATTATATATTCAATACACCTTGCTTCATTATCTTTCTCATGGCCTCAGATTCACTCTCTATCATTTTGGCCTCAGATAGTGGTTTCTTCATGATTTTCTCAACATTCTTGTGAGATGCCTTCTCCAAGCTTGATTGATGAGCATGTTGAATGATCTCATCAAATGTGCCAAATCTATATTCATCTTTGTCTTTCTTAGAATTTAACAACCAATCAATGTAACCAACTATAACATCATCATTCAACTCATAGGTCAAGGGATTTAAAAATGTCTCCTTAGGTTTCACTACTTGAATATAAGTGTGATTTGTATCAACTAGAACACTTATATCATCCTTGAATATATCCACACTTTTAGGTGAAATCCTAAATCTTTGTTTCATCTAATTTTGAAAAAAAATCATAATTAGGTTTCCACTATCCAGTATCTTGTCTATAGGATGCCTTTTACATACCTCTTTAATCTTCTCCATAGTTCATCTACCACTACTCATTATATCTATTATTGATAAGTATGGAAATATTTTATGTACATGAAATAATATGTGATTTATCAAAGACTAGAATCTAAACATACCATTATTTTTCCTCTTAATCTTTTCAAATTTTTCCAAGAGTTGCTTTCTCACTATTTCACTCATATTTACTTGCTCTTTCTCAACACATATCTTATAAGCTGCATAAATAAATCTTGCTAAAATTTCATCTATCCTACAACTTGCACAAACTAAATAAGAAATAATTCTACTAAGAAATCTCACATCATCTTTCTTGATGGAGTTGATTACCATAGCTTTCCCATTGCATACTTTCTTAGTGTAACTTTCCACTTTCTTCTTAACCATCTTCTCTCCTATGGATACATTGCCTTGTTTTCTAAGACCAATTACTTCATGAATAAGGTCACCCAAGATTTCTACTACATTATCTTGCATCCACAATTTTCCATCATGTATCTTACTCAATAAGATTTGAATCCTTTCATCTGTATTTAGCTCTCAGTAGAAATATACTTAAACAAGTCAAATTCCTTTATATGTTCAAATTTGGGCTTCATAATCATGTAGTGGTTAAATACCAATTCCATATCTTTATTCATATATTCACTACCAATTGATTCAAACATTTTAATTCAAATAACTTTCTACATCTTCAAGGTAAACTACATTGTTTAGAGTGATAGACAATGTAGAGTTAGGGTCTCCTTCATTAGGTTTTATAGAAACTATCTTAAACTTAGTTCTATCCTCATTCTCAACACTATGTACCACTGACATATCCATAATTCTTATCAACAATATCTTTTACCAAACAAATTTGTGGAAAAATGGTACATTAATTCTTTCCAAAAATAGCGTTTGCTTCAAAATTACTCTAACAAGTTACTTCTAAACCCTCTTCACTTAAAATGTGTTCACAATGAAGTAAAGTCAATTTTGTACTCCATTTATGCATCAACTTGAAACTTGCATTAATTGCATACTTCACAAATATGAAAAAGTTGTTAATTACATTCTATAATCACATAACTATTCAAAATCATCTATCTAATCTTCAAATGTCACCCAAGGTTTACTATAGCCTCCTTCCATCATGAAAAACATCCTTAAGACTTTGCATCACAAAATTCTCTACAAAAACTTATTTTTATCTTCTGTTATAAAATTAACCTAAACTGTAATACCAATAACTCTTAATTTCATCATAACTTGTTTAGATGAGCTCCAAATCACAAGCAAGCTTAGATACCATCCAAACATAACTAAATACACCTTTTCCAAACTTTTCTACCTCTAATTTAGTTTTTGAATGAAGTTCTCAAATTCAGATGATGTGAACAAGCTTAATTCATAATAATTGAATCAAACTCAACAACTAACTTTGATCTTTCTATCTCATCATTATTTAATGTTTCTTTTGAGATATCTATTCCTTTGATGAATGCTTCATTAAGTTCTTCTCAAAGTTCACAGATAATGTTTCTTTATTCTTCATTATTAGATCTAAAGTTCCTTTCATGGTTCCTTCTACCATTCCTTCTATTGCCAAAGTTTCTTCCATTATTTCTTCTATCTATGAAGTTTATGTCCATTCTATAGTACATCACTGTGTGTCCAAAGTTATTTCATAATTGAGATATAGGTGCTCTGCTTCTAGGATTCTTTTGATCACTAGGTGCATGACAATTCTAAGCAATGTGTCCTAAGTTGTTACACTTATAACACATGATCTATCTTTTGTCTTCATAAGATCTTCTTTCTCTCAATGTTCTTTCATTAGATCTTCTTCTATCTATAGGGTTAGTATTTCTAGAGATTCTATTATTTCTCCTATTGTTATCATACTTAGGTTTCCTATAATCAATTGCATTATGACCCATACCATGGTAATTATGATAATAAAAGTCCTTAAAATGATTAAATCACCTACTAGTACAATTTCTTTTCATATGACCTATTCATTACATAAAAAGCACTTACCTCTAAATTCATATCTAGTTTCCTTAGGAGTTTCTAGTTGCTTTGGTTCATCCAAGATTTCAACTTCCTTGTTTTGTTCAACTTCTTTAGGTTTCTTAAAAGATTGACTAGATTCAAATTTATCATTAGATTTGTCTTTTTTTTTAATCTAATCTAATCCTAGGCTTCTTTGTAGAAATGTTAATTAGATAACCAAGACTAGTATTATCATAATTAGGTCTATGTATTGACATTAAATCATTAAGATTTTCTCTACTGGAATATAGTTTCTCAAGGTGTTGTTTGCACTGTGTCAATTCACCTTTCACAATATTATTGTACTTAAGGAGTTCTTCATGATATTCTTTCAATGTTTCAAAATTAGATGTTTTCTTTATCATACTTTCTCTCTAATTAAAATTTTTAGTCTTCAAATCAAATTCAATTTTTCTAGGATCATTTCTCAAAGTCAACTTTAGATTTGTAATCTTCAATTCATGCTTCAAGATCTTGTACTCTATCTTCAACTTTTAATAGTCATCATCACTAGTTCCAAATTTAGTATATTCAGGCTTTGATTTTATATGTTCAATCTTTTCCTTTAACTAACTAATGTATACTTTGGAGTCTTCATATATTTTCTTTAGGTTATCTCTTTCTTCAATAAGGATATCAATTTTTTCAAGAGCTTCTTCAAGGTTCTTCGTCATCTATTCCATATCCATAGGAATCTTACTTAAGTTGTTAAGCCTCTTCAAAATAATTTTTCTCTAATACCAATTGTTAGAAATAGGGATTACTTAGGGGTGGGGGTGAATCAGTAATCTACAAACTTTAGTCACCAACTATATGTTATTACTTACTTTAAACCATGCATAATGAAGCAATAAAGTAATGCTAAACAGTAACAATAATAATGCACAAAGAACTCATAAAACCATATTTTGTTAACAAGGGAAAGCCCCTATGGGGATGATACCCACTAGATAATATACTAATAAATAAGTTCCTTGTTAGAGGATGGACCCTATTAGGAATCAATGAGCAAATTTAGTATAAGGAGTTCCTGTTGGGAGACTTTGAATACCTGTTAGGAGATTCCAACCCTGTTAGGAATTGTAGTATATTGTATGCAAGAAGAGCCCACTGCCCAAACATGAAATTTCATCAACAAGAAGAGCTCATTGCTTAAACAAGTAATCTACTATTATTTTCCTTTCTTGACTGATCTCTAATCTTTATCTTGATCTCAAATCACTAGATAAAAATTTTCATATATCACTTTCACAAAAGTTTGCTCACTTCAAAATCTTACAAGATAGCACTTTGCTTATATAATTCACCAAGATTGCACACACAAGCACACTTCTTATCGCAAGAAGTTCTTTGCATAAATACCATTCCTTTACATAAAATACTATTGGGTTAGCTATGACAACAGTGCACTTTTCCAAGTTGGAGTAAACTTCTAGGATGTTGGCCCTCATTGGACAAGTAATTGTTTTTTACACAAAACAATTCTTTCCTTCAATTTCACTGTCTTGTATAATCAATACATGATTATCTCTATTCTATACAGTCTATACAAACTTCTAAGGTTATACACTTCATCATCAACATGTATACTATCTCCACGTAACTTCTCTTGTGATAATATGATGTCTATAAAATGTTATAATGAAAACAATACACTATTGTAAACCAAATTCTATACTTAGACAATTTTCTAATTACCAAACACTAAGTATCTTTATTTCTAAGGTTTCCTATAAACAAGTACATCATGTGTTACAATTAATGACAACAATTACATATCAATATTAGCCAATTATCAATACTTAGTAGTTACCTAACACTTACTATATATCTCTCACTTAGCATCTACTATCAAGCAACTTATACTTGGCATGTATTCCTTGTTCAGCATGAACTAAGTAAATGACTTAAGTATATCATCACTCATATGTCAAAAACAATATGATATTAAAAATCTCCCCCTTTGACATGAGTGGAAAAATAACTTGATCATGGATGAATGATCTTAACTTATGAGCATAACTTAGATACTCTCTATCTTTGTCTTATATGTGTGCAAAATTTTAAAATTTCAGAATTTTATAAAAACTTGACTTAACAGTCATGCCTCAAGACCTTATAACTTCCTCAAAATGTTATGACATAATAGTCATACCTCAAAACCTTATATTTGAGTTTATTGTGCTATTCTAAGTTCAAACCAATACTCTTGTTGAGTTGTACTCTATTTATGTCTTTGACTCCCCCTTTGGTTTGTCTACCCCAAAACTATATCTATTCTTTCCTTGGATTCGTTGTCACTCTCAAAACTTAGTGATCCCCCATTCTCATTTCTCCCCATTTTTTCCACTTATTTCAAAGGGTTATACGTGTATAGTGTTTTTATCCAAGAAAGATTTTATGGATATCAAGTATTAACTTTAGAGCTACATCCTAGTTATCACAAGCTACCTCTAATGATTTAATTTGGGTAGCTAACTTAGTAGCAAGATGAACTAAGCTTTCACATGTAGAAATATGGTGATTCTTTTGCATTAAGGTCTCTACAAAGGCTAGCTCCTTGTGAATTATTTATGTGTGTGGAGTTAGAATGGATTGGATGTTGATCAATATGGCCTAAATACTTACATCTTGAGCATGTAGAGACACTAAGTAACCTTGGGAATTCATCAAATTCCTCAAGTTCTTTTGACTCTGAGCCAGAGAATTTGGTAGAGTAGTACCTATTAGCTTCATATCTCCCTCTAGATTTGCAATATGGCATTGCACTTCCTATGTGCACAGAGTTGTATTACACAAGTTGGTGTAAAGTGAGAAAATATTCTCTAAGACTTTCTTTACACTTTCAATCTTGGTTGTTAACTCAATCTAACTAAGTGCAATAGCACTTGATATCTTTTCATTGACTTCTTGAAATTTTCTTTCAGACCATTCAATTAATTTCACATTGGAATCTAGACCTACATCATTGATCTATTTTGCAATTTTTACCAACTCCTCCATGATAGGCTTGTCTTCTTCAAGTATTGGTAGGCTAAATATATCACGAAATATATCATTGATGTCTTAAAATGCTTTCTTTTGCCTCTACTCTATTCTAAGCAATTCTTGATGCTTTTTCCTTGCAAGTGCATCATGTAGGATGCTCATTTGTTCAATAGTGATTTTTTCAAGGTCAAACTTTGGTAAAACAATAACTTTATCTAGGTTGACATCACCAAATGATGTAACCTCATCTACCTTGGATGTACTAGGACTAGGACTTTACGATTGCAACGGTGTAGCTTCTACACTCAACCTGTGAAGTGCCTGACTTGAAGGAGTAGCACTTGTTGAAAAAGTAACCAATGTTTGTATTACTAATTGGTCCTCTAGCTTTGCAATTGAGTCTAACTCTTCAGTCCTCTCCTCTTCTTGTCTTTTAATATCAATTCCACCTTGAACTTGTGTTGCATGTATAGGAGTAACTACCTAAGCTATTGAACTTGTGTTCCACCATGTGCTTCTATAGAAACTTCTAGTACTAATCTAGTGTGCACCAATTTTTTGATGTTTTTCATGGATATCTCTTTTATTTGGTATACTACAATGGGTAATGTAGGTTGTATCACAAAAAATTGAGGGGTTTTTGATATGTCTTGTACTTTCACCTCTGCAATATCTCCTTAATGTCTTCCTCTATTAGCAAATTGATGTTCTAAGTCACATTGTTAGAAATATCCTTGATCTATATAATTTTAGTGTCTACTTTTGTCACATGTTGTGGACTAGCACTCGACATCTACATATCTAGTATACTCTATTTTGGTTGTTTCTCTTCTTCAATTGTTGCATATATATCTATATTTGTCTTAGTACCTCCCACATGTAGATCTTTCTGACTATCAACTTTAGTAACCTTAGTTGCTTATTGTTCACCTTTTCCATCACCTATCTCAATAGGTGTCTGGTCAATTTCCTTAGATGTTGTCAGCCCATTAATTATCTTCCATATTTGGGTACTCTATTGAACAAAATCTTCAATTTTATTTTGAAAAATATTGAATGCTTTGTACTTTGGAGAAAATCTTCCTATGTACTTCTTAATGGCCTTTGTCATCTAAAATTTATCTAAATCTAGAATCACTCTTGCAAGTGTAATTTCTCTTATATTTCTCTCTATTGTGAGACTATATTTCTATCTTTCCTCAACTCTATCATATATGTCCTTTGGTAGAGAGTTGGAAACCTCAATCAGAGTCATCTTAAATATTTTCATCATGCTATATACTAACTCTTCTACCTTATCCATTTCTAGCTTTCCAAGCTTATCAAATTCAATATGTGAAAATCCACTCAAATATGCATTATTCCTTATATTTTCACATAAATTATCCAAATCAAAAGAAGGGTTGTGACTTACCTCTTTGAATTGGCTATTATCATCATATTTTTTTCTCTCCTCATCTAATTTGTCTAGAGAAATGTAATTTTTCCTTTGTCTCTTCTCAGACTCATCATCTTGTATAGCTTTCTTGGCCCTCTTTTCTTTTGGCTTTGGCACTTCTTGAGCTTTCTTAGCAATAGCTCTTCTATTAGTTCTAGTAGCTAGAACTATAGTCTTAGGTTTTACATTCTTCTTTGGTTTGCTAACTATAGGAGCTTTAGCTTTCCTCTTCTTCTTCTTTGTGGCTATAGGTGCTTCATTAGCTTCTTCTCCCTCAACACCTTCTTCAAGCTCTACTTTCTCTTCACCTTAATCTTCTCCTCAACCTTGGGTTAGGACTAGTGGTGCTCAAGAAGGGACATATTTTTCTTCTTGTTCTTCATTGTCTTCCTCTTCTTCATCTTCCTCTGCCCCTTCACAAAAAAATTCTTTAAGTTTCTAAACAATTTTGTTATTCTTTCTTATTACTAATGTTTTCTTTAATTCCATAGTTATATTTGATTTTTCAACACCATAATTACCAATGGAAGTAGCCTTATTATCTACTTCTTCTACAAGAAAATTTTTAATTGTTGTAGATATCTCATCCACATTAATCCCATATCGTAGAGGTCCTAACCATCTTACCCTTAGAATTGTTTCCTGTACATATGTGAAACTAGTATTAACTAGAAAGAAAACATCATTAAAATATTTCTCAACTACTGACATTGGAATCCTATATCTTTGTTTCATTGACTTCTTAAAGTCCTCAAAGTAACTAGTCATAATAAACTCAAAATTCTCTCCCATTTTCTCAGTGAATTCACCTATTTGTACTTCAATAGATCTATTTTATTCTATGAAACTTTACCAAAGGAAGGAAATGTGTTCTACACATAGAAAAATATACATACAAGTATTGATCCAAACTTGCATTGTGCACTCTTGGTTTTCTTTATGGCTCCCAAGGTTTCTGATAATTGTTGCAACTATAGCTTGGAAAGGTCATAAGAATGATCCTTCTTCACTATCTTGTAGCCTATGTTAATAGAAATTATATTAGAAAGGACAGGGTTGTCATTACACCAAAAGATCAACCTATTAATGCTCAATACAACCAATAGTTTTATAGAAGCATAGGAGATGGTTAAGACATGTTGTAGACCCTACAAGGGACACTGGTCCACTACAAAAAATCCTCCTCCATATGTCACTCACCATGGCCTATGGGATATAAACCTATGACAAAGCTTTGATACTAGTTATTAGAAAGGACAAGGTTTTCATTGCACCAAAATATCAACCTATCAATGTCTGATACAACATATAGTCTTATAGAACCATAGGAGGTGGTTAAGCCATGTTGCAAACCCTATGATGGATGTTGGCCCACTACCAAAAAATATATTGTATACTATTCAACCTACTTGATTGAATTTTTTTTTGTGAAATAATCCTTACTGCAAAAGCAATTAGGTTATTTATGATGGTATCAATGGTCATTCCTCTCTTGTTCTACACTGCCCCCTATGTTTTTTCTCAATAACCTCTTTTGCATCACTTCTCATGGTTTTGGGTCTATCTAGGGTTGGACAACCTATTTCCCTCTACAAAATCTTCTTAGTAATATTGATAGTTCCATCTTCTAACCATACATAATTTTCATGAATTCTACTCAAAATAATCTTTATCCACTTTGTATTAAGAACTTTAGAGAAATCTAGGGCATGAGTAAACCCTTTTATTTCTACAATATTGTAGTACTCCATTTTTACATAGTTTTCCATATAGGTCTTTTATTTCCATGTCACCTATGCTACCCACCTTGTATGTGTAACATCTCACATCTTGAATCATTAAGACTTGTGGTTGTATCATGGATAACACACCAAACGAGTCTTGTTCATGAGAAATGTTAGGAATTGCATTGAAATTTGGTTGTCTAATCTCATTATTGATTAATTAAACATTAAAAACTTCCTTTCCCTCTTTTACTTTAGTAACAAAAGAACTAGATTCCATATTTAATATGCTAAGATTTTCACAAATTCAAACTGTGTAGCTTAGTACATGATAAATACCTTCACAAATATGAAGAATGATAGAAAAAAGTAGTTGAATTCACTCTATAAATGTTTGGAATGATCTCTTCAGTTCTCATTTAGCTCATTGTGCTCTCTCCAAATTCAAATGATTTTAGATGATTTGAAAATAAATCACATAGACATTAATTTTTTATAATTAATGCTTAGTGCTTAAATAGCTATAAGCTTGACTTGAATAGAAATTTCAACTCACTTGGATTCCATGTAGTTTTATTTAAGCTTGGAAACTAGTACAAGCTCAATCAACACTATCACTTATGATAACTTGACATTAACTAGATTTCACTTGGTAGCTTAAGTGAAACTTTTCATGCTCAGCAGTAACATGAAAACTGAGAAAACTCAAAGATTTCTTCTAGATTCTAAACAACACTTTAAATCTTTCTTCATGTAAATATAATATTTTCAAAACTAAATCCTTCGAACTAATGTATAATATATTTTTTAAATATATGTCCCACACATATTTCTTGATTACTTAATTGGAGACCATGTGATCACTTGACCCATTGAGTGAAGTGATCCCATCTAAACTTGATGTGTTGCAATCTTCCTTTCTCTTCCATTTCTTGTTCATCTCATCTTTGACATTCTCAACATTTTCCTTTCCTTTTCCTTTATAGAACTGACTACTTGGTGCTCTTGACCTTGTTGGACAATTATTGCTTATGTGACTAGCCTATAAGCAACTAAAACATGTACTTTGACACAACCATCTTTTGTAGTCACTTTTGAAATGTGTTCTTATGCAATTCTTAGGAACATGTTCATAATCTTGACAATAGTGACAACTATATCTAGTATTATAATCCCAATTATAAGAGTTTCCATTGTGCTTTACCTTTGTCTTCTTGTTTGATGACTATTTGGGCTTGGATTTTCATTCATATGCTCTATGTCCATACTTCTGACAATTATAGCAGTATCCTTCAAAAAAAAAAATTCTCAAGGTCTTGGATCTACATTCATGTGCCTAATGTCCTTCTTTGTTGCATTTGTGGTAGTGATTCATGAACTTCTTCTTAAGATTTTTTATTTTCACTCTTGCTCCTCCAAACATTGGCAGTATGACCTATCTTACCACAATTATGACAAGTAGGTTTAGAGTTTTTACCATTGATATTCCTTTGTTCACCACTTTTGGATGATTCTCCTTCTTTAGTATTGGTGTAATCCAATCCAATAGTATCACTATTGGATCTAGGAGATCTCATCAATTTCTTAAATACTTGATAGCTTCACTAGGTCTGTTGAAGCTTTCAACAAACTCTTTTTCTCTTTTCAAATCATTTCTCAGTTGTTCATTTTGTAACTTTAGTTTGTGATCTCAATATCTTTTCCATTCAACTCATGATGGGAAATCATTATCTGATTCAATGTTTCCAATTGCATGCTTGCAATCCTTTATACTTATGATGTCTTCTCTTCTAGTCTATTGGTCAGTATTTTTTTGTCATCTTCAATCATGACTTTGCCTTCGGTAGCTTTCTTTTTTTGCTCAATCATTTCACATAGTAATAATAATTAGAGTTCTTGTTCTATCTTGAAATTTCTAACCTCTTTAGTTAGGGCTCCATTCTTTTCCATCAAATTTGCAACTAGTGCATCAAATTCACTTGTGCTTCCTTCAATAAATAGTCTAGTAGTGTTAATCTCTTAGTATTGTGTGTCATTATACTAAATGGCTATATCTTTCTTTCTCTTGAGTGAACACTTTTGACTATTTCTTCCTTCATTTAGCTAATGTAGGGGTAAAAGCACATATATGTGTCACCCTTTAGGATACTAAAATCTGTTTTCATCAAATCTCATTTCTCTATGAAAACTCTTTTTTCTTTAAAAACTAAAAATGCCCTTTTATAGATATCAAATTCAATATCACCATTATATAAATTTCTAAGTGTTTTTATTAGTTATAATATGTTATAATTTCAAAATATTATAAGTCAATATTTCAACTTTTTAGAAGATGCTCCCTCAAAAAAGGAAAAAAATTAGTAAGTCATATCAAAAAAAATAAATATTTATATTTATCTTTAGAGGAGGGAGTCATCTCCATGAATATGTAATTTATTTTTAGAAAGGTGTAGATTTGATAGGTAAGTTCTGAAGGTAGGAAAAATCTATTGGATTTTGATAAGGTCAACCTTGAGTACTTATAAAAAAGAAAATATACAATAAAAATAGTTATTTCTTTTTTTGTTCCCTAGCTATACATTTCATTTATAAGATATTTTCAAATTGGAACAAAAAAAGATGATTTACATATACTTGCTTGACAGGAACTACACTATATTTTTTACAATTTAAAAATGGACTTGAAAATTTATAGGTATAAACTTTATCCAGTCCTACACATTTCATCAATTTACATCATCTTAAAATTCTAAACACAAATACCATTTTATTGTTATTAAACTTGAACTATCACATTCTAATATCCTATTTCTTTATACAAAGGTGACAAAAGTTTGTGCTTTTACCCATTGGGTAAGTTGTATTTCAATCTTTTGGTTCTAATTAGTCTTTCCTAGCCTATAGATTTCCATCTCCAAGATCCTTCCTAAAAGCTGCAAAGCTTTACTTTCTAGAGAATAAGGCTCTGATACAAATTGTTTGAAATACAATTGGAAAAGTTAACTTTGAGAGGGGGGGGAGAAGTGGGGGTAGGTATGAATCATCACTTAAAACTTTAACATTAAAATCATTCAGACACATCAATTTTACAATCTATGTATGTAAACTAAAATACTAAATTAGGCATATATATCAATAACTTGAAATTAAATAAACATTCAACTCATGTATGATATAAGATATTTGTTTACCTAGAAACCCTCTAATGAGAAGGTAAAACTAGGATGGGGATGACACCCATAAATCTCCACTACTACAGTAATAAAGTATATCCAATGAAGGTTACAATGTTTGATCATGAAACATGATCTACCCTATGAATGGTCTACCCTATTAAAGACTTACAAGATTTTTAGATCTTACACTATTAAAGTATTTCAACACCCTATTAGAAGTGTACCTTGTTAGAGGAATTTAACTTATAATGAAGTAAGAACACTGTTAAAGGATTTTTAGCAACTTATTAAAACTACTGTGTTAAGAGATTTAACTTATTCACCTACTAGAATGTATCAGAAATGATCCCACAGTTAGCATTTGCTACTAGATAGCATAACACCTCTTTGCATGTATCCTTGATCCTTCTAATCATATGTATTTCTTCTATTCTATAATTCCTTTCCTCTATTCTCCTCTAACTAATTCTACAATGTATCTCAATTCACAATACCTTATTCACCATGAAATGCTATGTTTATGCATGCAAACTTCTCTCTTTCCTCCTTCCACATTCATAAAAAGTTTAAGGTTTTTCCTCCTTAAGAAGACCTAGGTGACTTAGGGTTAGGTATGAATCAATGATTGTGATTCACCCAAATTGTTAATTAATCCTTCCCTTTTTTTGATTGGCCAAATGTTATGCATAAGAATCCTTGATAAATATTTGTTCTTATCATCTAGGATCACAAAATCATCCTCAAGTCAGCTTGAAAATGGTTTACATAGTAGTTTTTACCATTACAAACAACTATATCAAAACTATATAAATCAACACTTGAAGTCACTAATGCTCAACATCAACTACAACTTCAATGTTGTAACTCTACCACTGAATGACTCAACATCTATTAATTGCTCAACATCTAAATGAATTGGTACTTACTATCTACTTAGCACTTGAGTGACTCGACACTTACTAGTTACCCAACACTTACTGTATCTCTCTCACTTGGCATATACTATCTAGAAACTTATGCTCAATATGTGTTACATGTTCTATTTGAACTAAGTAAATGACTTAATTATATTTACACTCATGTCAAAACTAATATGAGATTAACATTTCCATGAAATGTATACTCTTCCTATTTATAAAATTTTCCATTATATGACAACAAACTCTTCCTCTTTGACATCTCATACCAGAGACAATATTTAGTGAATATCAATGTACATCATGTATTGATTCATATATAATATTCCCTTTTCAATACTGCATCAACTAGCTGATCTTCAACATGCTTTGGTTAAGGCATCACTAAACTTCATTTAGTGAGTCTCGGATAGGGGAATTACCCCTAACTTACCCCTTAAATACAAAAATGCATCCTTAGGTAATGGCTTAGTGAATATGTCTGCAATTTTTTCTTTAGTATTCACATATTCCAATCTTACCTCTTTATCTTGTACCAATTCTCTCAAAAATTTATATTTTATAGAATTGTTCTTGGTTTTAGTATGCATTAGAAGATTCTTTAATATATTAATGATGCATGTCTTGCATGGGAAAATTAAATTATTAGAAAAAAAAAAAAAAAGAGGAAAAAAAAGGGGAAAAAAAATTGTGGAGGAGAGAGAAAGTGACGAAAATGGAAGGAAAATAATAAAAAATTTAGAAAAATAGGAAAAATGGAGACACGAGGAATTTCTATTTTCAAGGTGCATGGGTGGCATAAATAGAAAATAATAAAAATAGTTGTCATTCCATTAATCGAGTTGTGTAGGTGGCATTTTAGAAGTTTGTGGAAAGATCCTTAAATCATGTATTTAATATTTGTTGGGTGCTTAGTTGTATTTGGGTGGGAATTTAATATTTATTTAAAGGTAGTTGTATTTACCTTTTATCCCACATTGGTTGTGTTTGTAATGTCTTGGGTTAGGTTAGAAGTGCCTATTTAAGCAAAGCTTATTATCATTTGTAATCAAGTTCAAAAAATGGAAGCTCTTCTAATGGAAGTTGGAGAAATAGAAGCTTTTCAAGTGAAGCTCTTCAAGTAGAAGCTCTTTGTATGTAATCTCTTGTAAGGAAGTCTGAGAAATAGAAGTTTTTGTGTTGTAAGCTCTTCAAATGTAATCTCTTCTAATGGATTTCAAGTATTAATGGATGCTTTATGAAGCATTTTTGTCATCTCTCTATCTCCATATTGTTGCATTTTTGGTTGTGAGTTGGTACGAGTGGTGTGGACCTTCATCAGTGGTATCAAAGCATACCTTTGTTAGTGGTAGTAGAGCGTACCTACGTTAATGGTATCAAAGTAGGAGTTCCTGAGTGTGCGGACAGATCATCGAACGTGAGGCAGTTTGCACTAGGACCTTGAGTTGGGAGAAGTTTGTCAAGAAGTTTTTGATTGTGTAGACAGATCACCGACTGTGAGGCAGTTTGCACAAGGTTCTTGCGTTACACTAGATTTGTCTTCTAAAGACTTGATCGTGGAGAAGAGAAAGAAGAAGATGGCTTTTGTGATTGGATGGATTTTGAGGATTCCTAGACTTGAGAGATTTAGAAGGAGAATGCAAGAAGAAATATTTTTGGATTTGAAGAAGCAAGTGAATGAATTAGAAGCTAAGTTGTGGAAACGAAGAGCACATTACCAGAAAAGAAAGATGATCTAGTGGAAGAGCAAGAGGATGAAGAGGAATTTATTTGTGAACCAAAAGTTGAAGAAGATGAACGAGAAGAGGAAGAGCATGAAGATAACTAGATTTGTATGCCAAAAGTAGATGAAGGTGATTGGAAGACTAAAACAATGGAGCAAGAGTATAGTGCCTTAGTTGGAGATCAAGCAAGTGGAGTAGTTACGTGCATTGTTGATGACATAAAAGAGGCAAGTGAAGATGAAGATGTCAAATAGGTAAATTCTTATGAATCATGGGATGTTTTCTCTGATATGAGTTTAAAAGATATTAATGATGGTTTGCATGAGGATCTTGTTTGTGATGTATGGTATGCAAAGGAAGATTGGTATGGTGTTGTTGGATTTATTACAGGTGTGATTAATTCAACAAGATTGGATGAGGATGAGATTTATACTTGGATAGAGTTCATTGCAAAGGAGAAATTTCAGCATCGAATACTTGTTCCAGCTATGTGTTGGAGGAAGAGGAAAAGAAATCTGTCAACAGTGGCTACTTCATTTTTTGAATCCATATTCACAAAATTTTTCCTACCATGGGAGTCAGATGTAGGAGCATCATGCATCAGCAAAAAAAAATGTGGAAAATTTTCATGTTGTTTTTCTTGTCCCTATTGAGGTGGAAGCTTGTGGTGAAGATGAAGATGGTTCTATATCTTTCTTTTGACATCAAAGTGTGGGACACACTTTTCTATCTATCAAGGGAGTCTGATGCAGGAGCATCTTGCATGGGAAAATTAAATTATTAGAAAAAAAAAAAAAAAAGAGGAAAAAAAAAATTGTGGAGGAGAGAGAAAGTGACAAAAATGGAAGGAAAATAATAAAAAATAGGAAAATAGGAAAAATGGAGAAAAGAGGAATTTCTATTTTCAAGGTGCATGGGTGGCATAAATAGAAAATAATAAAAATAGTTGTCATTCCATTAATCAAGGTGTGTAGGTGACATTTTAGAAGTTTGTGGAAAGATCCTTAAATCATGTATTTAATATTTGTTGGGTGCTTAGTTGTATTTGGGTGGGAATTTAATATTTATTTAAAGGTAGTTGTATTTACCTTTTATCCCACATTGGTTGTGTTTGTAATGTCTTGGGTTAGAAGTGCCTATTTAAGCAAAGCTTATTATCATTTGTAATCAAGTTCAAAAAATGGAAGCTCTTCTAATGGAAGTTGGAGAAATAGAAGCTCTTCAAGTAGAAGCTCTTTGTATGTAATCTCTTGTAAGGAAGTCCGAGAAATATAAGTTCTTGCATTGTAAGCTCTTCAAATGTAATCTCTTCTAATGGATTTCAAGTATTAATGGATGCTTTATGAAGCATTTTTGTCATCTCTCTATCTCCATATTGTTTCATTTTTGGTTTTGAGTTGGTATGAGTGGTGTGGCCCTTCATCAATTAATTGCAATGGTGTTATCACAAAAGATAACCATTTGATCCTTGATCTCTACCTTCATACCTACCAACAGTTTCTTGAACCAAACAAAATTTGAACAATTTAATATTGCTACCACATATTCTTCCTTTTTTGTAGACTGAGAAATATAAGTTTTCTTCTTTCTTGTCCAAGGCACTAGTCTTTTACCACGAATAGATGCCCCACCACTGGTTCTCTTTTTGTTATCAACACTTTTTGCACAATCAACATTTTTGAATGCTTTCAAATCCAAATTGCCTCTGTTCTTATACCATAATCCATTTTCTTTAGTACCCTTTAGATACCTCATGATTCTCTTGATTTCTATTCATTGGTTTTCTTTGGGATTTGCTGAGAATCTTGCCACCATACCAACTGCTAATGTAATATTAGGCCTTGTGTGCACTACATGTTGTAATTTTCCAATCATTGATCTATATATTGTTCGACTTACCTCTTTTGAATCATCATTTTTGGAAATATTATGTCTAGTAGACATAGATATTCCAATTAGACTCGAATCTTCCATTCCAAACTTCTTTAGTATAGATCCTTGATTTATTTGGATTGAGTAATATAGATACCATATTTCTTCTACTAGATTTGCAGTCCAGTAAAGAATTTTATCTCTTCAAACATGGACATCTCAAATTATTTACTCATCTCTTTTTAAAATGCCTTGCATAAATCATTATTTCCTATAAGTAAAGTTTCATCCACAAAGATTTTAGATAATACAATATTCTTGTCTGGTCCTTCTTTGATATATAGGATGATGTTATCATTTGTTCTTTTAAAACCAATCTTTAACAAGTAGTTATGAAGTCTTTCATACCAAGCTCTAGGAGCTTTCTTGAGACCATACAATGCTATGCATAATTTAGAGACCATATCCCTTTTGCTAGGATCCACAAAACCTTTAGGTTATTCTATGTAAACTTCTTCTTTAAGAATTCCATTCAAGAATGCAGATTTTACATCCTTTTGATAGTTTTTGCATAGGCCCATTTCAGGTTTTCTTAGACTAGGAATACCTCTTACTCTTTTCTTCTTACTTATCTTGATTAGATTATTAATGTTCACATGAAATAACTTTTTATACCACAACCAACTTTCTTCTACTTGAGCAATAAAATATGAACTTTCATCAAGATCTAGGTAGAATAGGTTATCTTTTGTTTGTTTGCTAGGACTAACCTAATTTCCTTTTCCATCCAGTAGCTTGGCCTTCCCATTCATGAATTTTACCTTGAATCAAATCTTATTCAACTATGCTACACTCAATATATTATAATTTAGTCCCTCACCCCAATAAGCATTATCACAACTAAGTTCATTTGTTAGTGAGATACAACCTTTTCCTTTTATGCAACAAGGTTCATTGTTTCCAAATCTCACACGTCCACCATCATAATGTTCCATATGTTCAAACTTTGTTTTATTACTAGTCATATGATTTGAGAAGCCACTATAAATAATCCATGTATTGTTCTTGCTAACATGAGAAATAAGTATTATTTTATCTCCTTCATTATCAAATTCATGTTTTACAACAATATATACCATTTCACCATCTTCACTAGTATACACATCTTTAGCCATAAAATAAGATTTCTTACCTTTTTCCTTGTAGTCCTTGAAATTCTTCTTGCCTTTGTACTTGTTATTCTTCTTTTCATCTATGTTGTCTCTATTTGTGGACCTTGTAGCAATGTGTCCAACTTCTTCACAAAAGAAACATGATAAAGGAATATTGACTTTATACTTTCATTTTCCTTTGGGATACCTTCTTGCAAGAAATGCTTCAATAGCTTCAAGATCACTTTTAGATTGTTTTCAATTAGATATTTTAGCTTTCTTTTGCATGATACCTTGGCTTTAAATGGAGACTCAAGATTGCTAGAACTAGGAGTATAATTATCATATTTATCTATTTTAAATATAGTCAATCTTCCAACTAGAACATCCAAGGTTATCCTTTTATTTGGATCACATCTCATCTCTTGAATAGTAGAAACTCTAATTGAATATATTGACCTAAATAACATGCCTAAATAACCCTATTAGGAGTGGCATTGTTAAAGTTCTTTAGGCACTTCAATCTAGAAATGCAATAATGTTAGAGGATTTACAAATAGCTATTAAGCCAACTTTGTTAAGGTATTTAGATCATTGCTACAATGGTTAGAGGGTAACAATGACATGACCTAATTTTTGATGTGACTAAGTTGTTGATTAAAAATCTCAATTTTGGCTTGTATACTTGATCCTTTCTGATTGAATGTATCTTTGCAACTCAACAAGGATATTCCTCTTATCCTTCCAACTCTCTTCAACTAAGCATCTTCAAATCTTTTATTATGTTCAATACATTCAATTCTCAACTTGATCTTATATTTATATCTTATACATTATCAAGTCGGCTTGAATACAACTTGGAATACCTAATATTTTTCTCCTCAATTGGATAGAACCAAAAATTTAATCAACTAAACTCAATATACCAAAACAAAAGAAATGATTTTTTACATCCCTTTGTACTAGTGGTGTGATGAACTAAAGAGTTGACAAAATAAATATTTTAGTAAATAAATATATGAAAAAATATGACATAATTTTCCATAGTTGCAAACTTAAAATAACACATATGCTAATAATATCAAAAAGAAAATAAAAGTGTACAGTGAACCTAAAACTTATAGATTTCTTATAAGTGAGATACATCCCAAGTGGCATTCACAAACAAAAAATATTCTAACCCTAGCTTAGATTCTATCTCCTTCTCTTGACCATGTGTGACCTTATTTAGATAGGGTTTCATCTCAGAATCTCAACCTCCTTCTCTACCTTTTCTTCCCTCTCCTCTCTCTCCCTAACCTTAACATGGATTGGATCTATAGTGTGTTCCTATGTTAGGTACATTATTTCCTTTATGTAGAGCATTACAAATATTTTGAGTGAGATCAAAGAGCAATTTAGAACGATACAAAATGTAGGAGAGTAATGTTATGCAATAAAATTACCCACGAGAATGTCAAAATATAATTTTTTAAAGTTTTGTGACTAAAATACCATTTACTTTTCTTATTTAAAACTTGGTACTTTCTAGGAAAGTAAGTGTGGATTAAAATTGAAGTAAATTTTTTTTACTTCAATGCTAAATTTTAGTCTTTAAATATAATAAGTAGTTAGATTATATTATTATTCCTAAAAAGTAAAATAATCTAGATCATGAATCAAGTTAATAAGACTAGAGATCAAATAATATTTCTAAGCTCATCCAAGGATAAAGTAGAAGAGATGAACATGTCCTTTATAGTAGTCACATATTTATTTATTATTTTGAGTAGATACTTCATTTCTTAGCAATAATTGGTTCATACTTTATAGCTTAAATCTATGATTCTTTGAACTAGGTTTTAGTTTGTCTAAGTATCAATGTAATGTCTCCATTGAGGATTATCATGCAAAACATAGCTAATTTTTGAAACAAGATTGAAATAACAAAAATCCACTAAAATGACACAAAATGTTAATCATAATTACTTAAAGTGGCTAATATATATCATTTTTCTACATCTTAGTACACCCAAGTTGAATTTAGTATTAATTTCTCTAACAAGGTGCATGTTTCAAAATATCTATCTACTCAAGGATTGTGCTCCCTATTCCTAACATACTTTAATTTTCCCTTGTGATTTCATCTAGAAAACCTGTTGTTTTGATTTTTTGAATCTACATATGCAAGAGTAGTCATAATCGAGCAAAAATCAAAAGAAGGAAATTAACAAAAGTGAAAGAAACCAAAATTTATCAACTTGTCTAACTAAAACTTTAAAAAGGTTAGATGATACATCCTCCATTAGAAAAATAGGTCCATGTTTTGAAATAGGGACTAGATTAAAAAATGAATTAAGGAGGATACTTGGCTAAAGTTGCACTAATATTTCTCATCAAACAATTGAGGGGTGCCACTAACAAATATGAGCATGTTGATGGTTAGGCCAAAAGGATAGCAATCAATGTTTTTGATGTACATTTTTGAAAGGGTGAAGTGGTAAGATATCCAATTATGCCTTAGACACCCTAAATCATCTAGTATGAATCTATCTAATTAGTATGGTCTCACTAATCCCACCAAATTGGTAAAAAATATGTGGTAATTATAATCCACAAATTCCTTTTCTATTACATGAGGATACATTATCCCTTATTATTCTTTTCTATCATTGGATTCACCCTTTTTTCCTTCTCAACAAAGAAAAATACCAAATAAGCATAAACGGTTCTCTCCAAAATAGGCTTTCATAGAGAAAGCCTTCGCTTAACCAAAGGAAAAATGATTTAAACTTCTATAATCTTTTTATGCTAAAAAGAAATTGCCTGAAATTTCCTCCAAATGAAAATACATACTTGCCTTGTATTTTATAAAAATAGTATTTACATGTTATATTAAATATATTTGTAATTAGTAATAAATTATCAATATTTTTTTATAAATTAATAATTTGTTGAATTATGAATATTGAAATAAAAAATTGAGATTCTAGTGAGTAATATAAATAGAAAAATAATTAATTATGTAAAAAAATATTAATCCACTCATCTATTCATATACCTCTTAGAAGAAAAGTAAATTAGATTGCAATATTGATCAAAGAGTCTAAAGTAGTTAATAAAATCTCCCAAGCCATTTAACAAAGCATCCTATATCCAAGAAGATGCAAAGTGAAACCATGATTACTATGAGAAAGATAAGGTCCAAGAAGCATGAATGAATTATGGAAAATAAAATTAACTTATTCCATTAATAAAAAAATCTTAGAGAAAGTGAAGCAAAAAATTACAAATGACTAATTATTAGCAACTAATTATCGAATCCCTTATTTAGTAATTTTCTTGGTAGACTATTTAGTCACTTGTGTTTAGGTGAACAATTATCCAACCACTTATTCAGTAGTTTATTTAGTCACTTTATTTGATTGATCTTCTAATTTTACCTAGTGATCAAATTTGTCACTTATTTAGTCACCTATACCTATAAATTACAAAGAAATAGTAGAATGTGATCAATTTTAGAAATGTGACTAAAAATTTTAGTGGTGTGACTAAAATTTTTAGTCACATAGTCACATATTTTCCAAAATATACTAGAGAGGAATCATTTTATTAAGTTTTTCCCTCTATTTTGTATAGTCACCCTTCGATTCTGTAGTAAGTTGTTCAAGATGGCATTCTCATGAGAAAAAGTGAATTGAATTCAACCTCCCAGTCCCCACTAAGCATAAAAAAATGCTTCTTTTCAAAAAATATGATGAGCATAAAAAATGTTGGAGTATTTTTCATCTATCCATGTGAATACTACACCTTGCTATTATTTTGAAAGCCATTTCAAGTCTATCCTTCATCACTAAACTTCATAGAACCATTTGTAAAAAATTATATTGCTTGTGAAAGGATGAGGGAATGGAGAAACTTCAATACCAAAATGGAAAAGATGGGGATCATCAGAGAGACAATAAATCCTCAAGTTCTTGAAGACAAGGAGGGAAAACTTCATTTTGAGGAGCTCATAGACCCAGCTTTGGTAGCAATTTTGTACAATGGAAGGGAGATAGGGCTCAACCTACTCAATAATGCCAAAAATAGTATGATAGACAACTTCTACTTAATTAAGTGGTTTTTCCATGAGGTTGAAGAGCTTAAGGAGAAAAAGGACTAGGAGGAAGGCTAAAGGAAGAGTAGTGACCAGGTTCCTCTAGCTGACCAGGAGGATCATCTTTCTAAGGTCAAGAAAAGGCTAAAAAGGATGGAGATATCAAAACCAAAATCTTGCTAATCAGGTGATCACCACTTTGAACATTCTAAAGGAGAACATCAACAACCTGGGTGAATTTTTAAAAATGTGATCATTGGTGGGGAAAAGTAAGAAAGGGTCAATGAAAATTTTAAGTAGACTAAGGGGGAAATGAATGTGATCAAGGGCCCAGTGGAACATTCTATTGATCTAAAGTAGGAGTGCACAGCCGTGGAGATCTAGAGAGCTGATGAAGTAGCTAAAACCATGTAGGAACCTAATAGGAAGTTTGAATAGTAAGGGTTTTATTTTTCTATCCTATCCTTTTGTTAGTTGGATCTGTTGGCTTTTCCTTTCTGGTTGTTAACCTATCTTTTGTTTTAGCCTAATGTAGGTAGATGTATTGGGTCTAGACTTTATTTAATATTATGTTGCCAGCTTTCATGTAAAAAATTTTAGGTTTTAGGATCCCTGTAAAACCTATTTTTCTTAATCAAAAACTTTATATGACTTACCCAAAAATGTGTGTATGAGAAAATTTTAAGAAACTTATAATATTTTAGGAAATTAAATTTAAATGACAAAGGTGTAAGGGTTGTTTTTTGCCAAAAGTTCCCTCTCACTAAGGATTGAATTCAAAATATTTAAACCCACCCAATGATCACAAGGTTCAATTTCAAGTTATATTTCAAGTCCCAGGGTCATGATAGAATGGTATGGTCCTGATCTTATGATAACTCATGTATAAGAGGATCGTCAGGTGAATCAAGTAGTGATAAGATCCTACGAGGCTCCTATTGGTCAAGTGGTTGGGTTGTCATGACATCACAAATAGTTGAGGGATTCTAAGCCAAAGAAAGGTCTTCTCTAATGTTATGGCAGTAAATAATTGTGAGATCATAGGTGCTACAAGGATGTCTTCCAAGGATACAAGGTAGAGGATTGGCATAGTGTTGCACTATAGTGATATTAGAGACCTTTTCGGATTGCAAGCCAAAGGGATATGTGTTCCAATGCCATAAAGGTCAAAAATCATATGATCGTGGGGTTGACTTCCTAGGTTGTCAATGCTACAAAGGGGAAGGTTGGTCATATCATCTTAGAGTCGTAAGGTCACAAGCACAAGAAAAGATTCCTCCTAAGATCATGACAAAGGATAGTTAAACCATAATCATAGGATCACAATGGTTATGGTCATGGCTGCTAATATTACGATGGACTATGACCGTAATATCATGGAGGTCAAATCAATCATGTTTGTGACATTACAGGGGGAGAATAATGGTATCATGACCTTATGCCATGGGTGTTATCATGTCATTCAATCTATCATGACATCGTATACTAGTAGAATTTGAGCAAATAAATGACTACATGACTAGAACTTTTAGTCACAAGACCAAAAACTCTAGTCACATGACTAAATGTGATCAAATTCTAGTAAATTTTTGTAACATATAAGTATAGGCAACTAAATAAATGACTAATTTGGTCATCCAATAAAATCATAGGGTTAGAGAAAGTTAAGTGACTAAATAAATAATCAAATAAATGAATAAATAATTGGTCACTAATAATTAGTAAACAAAGCAAATCACTAAATGAATGGTCGATGATTTTTTAATCATATATTACATTCTTTTAATTTTTTTGGCTTTTATTTCTCACCAATGGAATTTTTGTCCTATCAGTACGTAATTATCATTTAACTTTCTCAAATGTCATGTCAACTTCCATTAAACTAGACATGAACTCAAAATAACCCCAATCTACACTCAAACTCCTTAAAATCTATATACAAACTCCTCAAATTTAAGATTATTCTTTAGTAAAGAAGATTGCAAATACTTGTAAATGTTTTGGAAATTTTTATTAGGTTTTACTTCATGAAGGTACATATATTAAGATGGTAGGAATTCAATGTAGTATATCTTAATTTTCTTTTAAGTTTTTTATTAATATATTTTTTGACCTTGACATTAAAAATTAACATTTCTTAAACTTTTTAAAATTTCCAATACTATAAGTTTTGTCTTCCACAAAAAAAAGTCATTCTCATTAATAGAAAACAATAAAATATAGCTTCAAAGAAAAAATAAAATTATAGATTAGGTTAGCTTTACGCAACGAGTGGCATAATTACAACTAAGAGTTGGCACATTTGATTCATACTCACTTTCATATGTACAAATATTCACAACAACTAATTCTATCACTTAGTTTGACTTAATTTTTATTTCTTAAGAGGCTACTTGTAATAATGCATTAAAGTGATGCAAGAGCCTACAACACAACTATAAATTGTGAGCTTCTTATCAAGGAGGTCTTATGTTTGAGTTCACTTGACCTTAACAAATAGTAATAGTTAATTAATCACAAAATATAATAATAATAAGCCTTGGATTTTGCCTCTTACCCATAACAATAATAATAATGCATTAAAGTTTATAAAGTAATATACTTCACAAATGTTACTAAAAAGTGATTTATACTCTAGCATAAAAATCTTTTATATGAATTGGAGAGTAATATTTAAAAAGTTAATGAAAGAATATTTGAAAAAGGCACTAAATTCATTCTCCTTCAAATAAAGTATCATTTTACTGTAATCACAATTCAATATTTCTTTTTCCTTTCATTCAAAATGATACAAACCAATTATCTCCTTCAATCAAGTCATGGTACAAAGGAAGGTCTATCTCCAAATCTACAAGTTACAGAGCTATGAAAAATTGATTAGTCATGAAACATTAGAGAATTAGGGTTCTATATCTTGGCCCACTTTCATGGAGTTTTGAATCATTTGGAGTATTGAATATCATTGAATATTTTACGCAATTTCCATTCAGCAAGGTATGTATTTTCTTTAGAATACTTTTGAGCTCCTTCTATTATTTCATGTCCTTTTTCTCTGTATAATTGTTTGAATATTTTTTGACCCTCACATTTATAAGCCCTAGACTCAAAAAAAAAATTCTTACTTCAAAATTATTGACAAATCATCTTACACTCTATAAAGAAGACAAATATGAGTGAATGACTTAGTAATTCTCCTTAGGAATACTAATAGATTTAGCAGTCCTCTCTACCTTGAGGAAATCTATACAAGCCATAACAATATGTCATTTAATACTCTCTCTCTGAGAGCTTTAGTAGTGGAAATCCCTAAACTAGATGATACACCAATTATAAGAATGTTGCCCTTTCTTGTCATCTTTTAGATGGTTTGTAGATTTATGGAAAGGTCAGATGTGGGATTCATTGAAAATTTATGGTGACAAACACCTTCATTGATATATATTCAAAACCTAGAAGGATACAAAATGCATGCCAATTATATGACCTTATGCAAAATATAAATGTGGTTTCATGGAAAGTGATGATTCCAGGCTATGCCAAAAAGGGTTTCATGAACAACTAAATAATTTATGTGAAGAAAAAAACCATTTAAATATATATGGAAGGTAATAAAATCATAAACAAAATAAATGACACAGATCTTGAAGAGATAAAGGTTGTTAGTATTTCTTCTAGATTAGATTGTGTTGAAATTTTTTTATCATCAACATTTTGAATCACAATACGTGATTCATCATTAGGATGAGAGAGTAAGAGATAAAGGTTTCCCTACACAAATGTTAATGAGGATTAAACTAGATCCTTATATCTTGTAATAATTGTTAGATAATAATCATTTATGAATATCAACAATGATGACATCCATATCAAATGTTATGCACTATTTGATACTTGTTTATGTCATGAAAATTTTAGATATTAGGATTCAAAAAATAATCCATGAATTTAGATAACATACAATGACCCAAATAAGATTTTTTGAGGGAAATATGTGTTGGACTATGAAGTTGATGGTTTCAACTCTTTTTATAAATTCTTATCTAAATTTTATAAACCTTCAATGTAATAGGGAATATTATTTATGAAATCATCACCATAAGTACTTTTGTAAAGACCAAATCTCAAGAACATGCTATATCAAAATATTTCAACTAGATAGCATACATTACATTGCTACTACATAAAGCCCACAGATTGCTAATGTGAATATACTAAAATTTGATCATAGTATAAACCAAGAGGGTATATGTATTATAGATTACACAAGAACATAAGGAAGCTCAATTGCCACCTATATAAATAAACAACAATAAAACCATCTATTAATCTGAGGTTGCATGCATGGTTGAACATTATTTGAGAAGGTGAAAGTGAAAAAGTTTAGAGTACATGTCAAAAGGCATAGGAGAATATTGAATACATTCTAGTAGCTCTTTCTCTATAGAAGATAGTCCTTTCCACATAAACCAAAGGTTGTACAATGGATGCAAATAAAAAATACTTAAAAGTAAAGGTATGATGGGTTTATATTCTTGAAGGAGCAATGTTAGTGAAATAAGGATAACATTAGTTTGATCATTAAGTCCATACATGTGAAGTGAAGATCTTGAGCAGATATATCACAACAAAGTCTATGCCTAGAGTTTTCACAACAAATATGGAGCTAACTACTAGCACCCATGTTGTTGGATTTGTATCCTTATATAATTGGTTCAACACCTTCCAAAGACTATTTAAATGGAAAACATCATTATTTTAGTTATGTGTGTCAATAACATGCACCATGTATCAATAAGTGGTTACCCAAAAAACCATGAAGTAAATGAAAAGGCTAATTGTGCCTCAAAGTATTCCATAAGTCTATAAAGATGGCAGTCCCAACATCGACAATTTGATATTCCCTCCTTCTCTTGCATTGAAACTTGTGCACACATTCAAAATGGCCAAAATACATGTGACACCATTTGTATTACATAGGAAATCCTTACAACTCTATCATCTTCTTCTAAAATTTATTTCCCATAAATTTAATAGCAACAAAAATGGAAAATTATTATTAGTTGTAGGGAAGAAGATAAATCAATTTTTATGTCCTAGCCCTTGGCAAGAGTTCTTTGCCAAGGTAAGAACTCAAAAGACTATGATCACACTTTTAAATAAGATTGTGATCCTTGTAACATGGCAAGTTCATTTCCTACCAATATTTGATACCAAACTAGTTAGTGTGAACTTGTTTGATCATGCAAGAGCTACCAACAAGATGCTTTTAAGAAGTAAATAGGGTAAAAAAATACACCAAATTAAAATATGAATTCTACTCTAGAAAGAGAAAATAACAGACTAAATTGAGGTGTAAAAATTGGAGTTAGATATGAAATTTAATCTTGGTCTATCCTTTCAAATACAAATTATAGCATAGATAAAGTAGTTTCAAATAGGATTTAAGAGCATCTTCCAAGTAGCTTATGCATGATTTTTCAACAAGCTAGTAGTGCACATGCTATAAAATACCCCACTAAAGTTCTAAGATTCCTTACCTTTCTTTAGAGAGTGAGGAAAATTTCAAAACCTTAGAGAATGGTGCAATAATCAACATAAATTTTGTGTGTTGATGATTAGATGTAGCCCTTCTCTCATTCATTGAAGTGATATTTCCAAAAATTAAACATGATTTTGCACATTATATTTTTCAAAAAGAAAAATGTTTGTTGATGTATCAATTTTTTTTGTTTCAAGTATAGTAGTTTTTACCTCAATTTTAAATAATACCTAAATTCATGGTCAGAGATCTTGCACAAAAATTGGTAATACCCATGCTCGTGAGCCATATTTGTCCTCTATATATAGAGACATAAATAAGATATTCATTTGTCTTTTTTAAAACTAGAAATCAATAAATTATCTATTACTATTCAAAAAATGGCTACAATACAAGGAATATACCAATCACCAAAGATAACTTAGGAGTCAATTTCTTAAGCAAAAAAATTCCCAACTCATGATGTTGATTCACAATACTCACAAGATCTGCGAGATAATTTCAAAGTATCTAGGGTTGGATGCACCCTTGAGTTTATAGCCAATCCATTGAGTCTATTGTTTTTGGTTAAGGCATCTTCTTTAGGAACATATTCATTGTCATTGAGTGGAAACTTTTTAATAGTTCTATGATTTACATAAGGATTTTGGCCAATGTTTCCATTTACTACTAATGCCCTCAATGTTGAACTTTGAATTTGTTTTAGCATCTCAATGTGCAGATGTGCATACTGATTGAATAATTAGAAACTTTTTGTATCATAGGAAATGGATATAAGAAAGAGAATTTGCATCCTTTGAATTAATAAATATTCCCTTTCTTAAATGATGTAATTGAGACTATGCTATAGGATAAACTGCTATAGTTTCCATTCTTGTTGATCCAAAAGGAGATGTTTAAGATGTAGCTACAACTTATTCTACAACACTAGTTGCAGAAATTGTAGCATAGGATTTGTTATGTAGATGAATAAAGTCTCCCTTAATGATAAACAATTTGGTGTGAGAAGTTAGAAACTCATCAAGTTTTCCATATTATTTCATGTAAGCATGCCAATGAAGAGGAGTAAGCATTTTTCCAAGTCTATTTTGTAAAGTTGTGTTGATCTTGATATGAGCACCACTTCTATGAAATGACCCAAAAATTATCCTAATAACCTCTCATGTATAAGAAATGGATCAGATGCCTTTCCATATCCATCAAATACTAAAGATTTATGTGGTGATTGTACTACAAAGTTTTGAATATTACTAATTTTTGAGAAAGGTTTAAAATCATATGCACTCTAATAAAAATAACTTGAACCTCCAAATGAAGAACTTGGAGATACTAAAATAGTTGCATAAGAAATTAGGCCCAAGTACATCATATTCAATGATTTACTATGTGAATGTTTAACATGTTGAGATTCATATTCCATGTATTTCTTTTCTATATCTTCTTTTGATTTCTTGATCTAATGTAAAAATGATGGAAAAATCTATTTTTCTAATGTTGTAATATGCTCCAAAGCTTGAAAGGATGTCTGATGAATGAACTGAGATAACTTGTAGGTCCTACTGACAAGCTTGATCTAGGTTTTGTAGTCTTTAAGTTCCCTATGGTTGGGGATGATGTTCATCGTATCCCTGCTATATAATAGAAGACAATTCATTTTCTTGATTTTCTTCTTTTGGGATTTGTGCTTGCTACTCTTTCTACATATCCACCAAATCATCCCCTATTTGATCATGTTGAGAGTGTGAATGTAGATTATGATGCTTAGAATGCAACATGTGAGATTTCATATGCACTCGATGTGTAGAATGTGATTTTTCTCTTGGTAGAAGCCTCTAAACTTATCAAAGAGGATTTTGATGTATGCAATTATGGCTTTAATGGGTTGTCTTAGCAGGAGGATTATGGACCATAATAAGAGGAGTAGCTACATCTACATTTCCATTTGTTATCACCCTAGCCTTAGGTTGGTTATTCAACACCAAAATAATTCTATAAGATGCATCCCCATTTATGTTATGTTGATTACCCCCCTTTTGTTTTCTAAATATGATTGTCATTTTCTTTTGATTGATTCTAATTCAGTCTTTTGAAGTTCTAATTTTTTACATGATGAAATAGAGATTCAATGACACAATATGAATTTTCCTACAACACAAGATAAAAAATTAAATTTATTAGAATTACTAAATCATAGGCATTCAGTAACTGACAAGTGATGCTTATGGCCTAGTTCTATCTAGAAGCTTTATTGAATAATTGCACTAAAAAATTAGTGACACACAATATTAGTTGTTGTTTCTATTATGTGTGTATGGATCTATGCAAAATTAGGTACAACAAGATCTGATAGATATGCTATGAATACATTTTCTTTATTTCTTATAATGATAAAAGTCTTGATGTTATGTTTTATATGCTATATTTGTTTGTGCATTCTATAGGTATTACCTTTATAATTTTGATTTCTTTGTCTAATTTATAAATCTGACATATGCAATATGTTGATATTTCTTTAATAGTGACTTATTTATATTTTTGATAAGAATTTTTATTTTTATCCATCTCTAGTAAAGATTACTATATACAATTTATATCTTTTAAGTTCCTGATTAATACCACAATGTGTTTCTCCCTGGTTGAGTAAGTGTTAGTTGGGGTGCTAATGTATTTTTTGTTTAATACAAGCCATTGTGTATCTTAATCCACTACTAAGTAGATGGACTTGGTTGAATTGGCTGCAAAGTTTAGGAGGTCTTCATAAATCTATATATGTTTCAATAGAATATATCTATTTGACATAATACTCCTTCATATTGTCATTGAGGATTATAGGAGCCTTTCAACGTGGTTGTAGAAATAGACTCCATCTAAGATAGCATAAATTTATGAAGACATTAGTTTAATGCTATCCCTAATTACTATGTATCTTCTTTGAAATCCATGTACTCTGATTGCAACATCCTTTTATATATTTTTATAATATGATCACTGTTAGTAATCCTCCAAAAGTTCTTTGTAATCAATGAAAGAGATATGAGATCTAATCTGATCTATCCTCTCCAAATTGAGATTTAGTATTTTAATATCTAGCCAAGATGGAACAATGAGGCTTGTTCCATATTGAGTATGCAAATTATTTCCCATATTGAGTATAGAGATTGGGAAATAATCATTTTTTAAATTTGATAATTTGGACCGAAATCATTGCTATTTTTCATTATTTTATTATAAATTAGGTTATCCCATGTATCAATTTATTACATACTCATATAAACATTAAGCTTCAAGAGATTCCTAGAAGAGATGAATACACATACCACAAATAGTAGTGAAATAAGGTGTTTTAACTTTCTTTTTTTTTTAACTTGAACTTTTATCTATTCTAATCCTCCATTGTTTTATGCCAAAAATAATATGTCAAATACAACAATCTTAGATATCTATCTAGTGTAGCACCATCCTCCTATAATTCACAAGAAAAGGAGTCAGTTCACACCTCAAAAACTTGGCAATGATCCTTCCTCCTACAAAAATAAAAAACAAGATCATGTGGCTCAAACTCAGAAGTTTCTACAAGAAAGAAGAGTGAGTCTCCATTGAGCTTGGCTGCAACATGATAGATGTGAGACTCCATTGTAATCTAGAATACTTTACATTTTCTATAGGAAAGAAGAGTAAAATATAATACAAAATCAAAAGGAAAATAAAAAGAACAAGTTAGAATATAACATATTTTGTTTATATATTATGTTAATGATTAATGCTATTAGAAAGTTCTAAGTTAAAGCTTTGATGTTTCTAATTTTTGTTAAAAAATCATGTTCAAACATGTACTTTCTCCTCTTCTTACTTGACTTTTTAAATAAATAATAAAAATCTATGTGAATAAAATATGTAGATATGTTAAATATTCTTCATATAATTGCTCTAGTTAGATGTTTCTAATTTTGAATTCTTAATATATTTAAGATATTTCTAAAGAAAGAAAGAGAGAAAAATATTAAGAATTTAAAACCTATTAAAGATATATATTGATTATATTATTTAATCAATACATTAAAATAATAAATCTAATAAATATCTATATACATACATACATATAAGTAAATATGTCAACCAAAACCATGTAACTTTTGGTTACTCTTTTTCTTGAAATATATGAAATTAGTTATATAAATTTAAATAATAGAAAAATATATATGTAATAAGAAAGAATATTTATTATTAGAGTGAGTGTGTCTTAGTGGACTATTTTTGTGAAGGGAGGATAATACAAAGGTAATAATAATATTTTTATTTTATTAATAATATTAATAGTGAGGCTATCTCTAACCACAAAATTAATTGAGATATGGACAAATAATGATAACAAAACTAGAAAGCATAATATTAAAAGATAAAAAGTAATATAATATTAAAATGGGCACACTCGATAATGAAGCTACTACTAAAGTAAAATACTTTTGGTGGATATACAGAAAATGACAAATAAAACTTATTGTAGAGTGGGGGATACCACATAATATAATAGGACCTTCTTTAGTGACATCTTATAATTTAGGTAATACATTTCCATCTTAAGTATTAACTAGTGATTAGTTATTTACATAAAGTAAATTTTTAGCTTGTCTTAAACATAGATGTAAATTGAGGATGATAAGGGGAAAAAATTGGTTGGGTATTCTAGTTTAAATTTTGGGCATTACATGAAGATTATTACATCTTTTTTTTCAAATTTTAGCACTAACATAATAATCTTAGAAATTTGTTAGGTTTTATTACTTATCATGTAGAAGAACTGTGTTTGGCATTAATGAACTTATATATTTCTTTCTCAGGTATGCTTCGATCTTCCACGAAGTGTAATACTTCTTTTTTTTGTATATTGTTGCAACTAGTCTACAAGTTCTTGGATATGAACTTGAGGTAAGAGCTAATAGCTATCAACTCACTTATTACTTAAAAGAAAAACAAGTAATTATAGAGAAAAGCTAGCATTTTCCATATCTAAGCAATAAAAAATAAAGCAACCATTTTCTTATCTATAAATTTGCATTCATTTATTTTATCCCAAGTTACCTTTTTTTTATCATGATATTGAATAAATCTTCTAATTTTAATGTTGTTTATGTGTACTAATTTTATTTTCTTTAATGTTTTATTTCAACTTTAATATCATGTTTTTGTTGTATTTTAAAACTTATGGTATTGAATAAAATATTCATTTCATAACTATATTTAGTTAAATTAATCTAAATGAGAAAATAAACAACAAAATTAACTATCAAATAAATGACTAGTCAACTAACAAATCAACTACCCATTTGACTACCAAATCAACTACAAATTATGCTACCAAATCAACTACCAATTTGACTACCAAATCAGCTACCAAATATACTACTACACCAACAATCAAATCAACTACCAAATCAATTACCAAATCAACTACCAAATATACTCCAAAATCAAATACCAAATATACTACCAAATCAACTATCAAATATACTACCAAATCAACTATCAAATATACTATCAAATTAATTACCAAATCAACTGCCAAATCAACTATCAAATCAATTACCAAAAATACTATCAAATATACTACAAAATAAACTACATTTCAATAATAATCAACTACCAAATAAACCACCAAAAAAACTAATATTTAATAACTATCAAAAATAGAATCAAAGGCCAAATTAATGATTAAAATAGTTTAGTCATAAATTTGGTTGTGATATTAATGACCGTCAATAAACTACCAATGGTTATGTGATCAACATTGGTCATATATCTACATTTTTTAGTAGTTTATTTAGTCATATATTGTTGTGTTTGTACTAGTGGTAGGTCTTGTTGCTATTGAAGGATCGTAAAGAAATTGAAGGATCGTAAAGAAAATGAAGGATGAGCTCAATGCTACGAGATATAGATGATCGTGAGATCATAGAAGTTAGGGTTATGACAAAAGGTGACATGAAGGGTTTTGACCACAATTGACACTTGTAGGATTGGGAGTTTTACTGTTGACCAAAATATATAAGGAGCCTCACCCACCAAGCTAGAAAAAAGAGGAATCCCAAACCAATCAAGTAGTAGGAAAAGTACAGAGTGACAATTGACTATGGTTGACGTATGTTTTTCTATCTAATTTAGCAAGTTGATGACAAAGGAAACAACTCTTTGGTGATAGATCCAATATTTTGACCTCCTACAACCACTTTTTTCATTCCCTAGGTCTAATAAATGAAAAAGAACACTCCACCACCACTTATTGATCCATCTACTTAGTCAAAAGATTGATGGTTGTCATTCCTATCCTCTCAGAGATTGTTTGATGGATAAAGATTGTTTGATGGATAACTAATCTTCTCCTGTCTAGATTTGCATAGTGATTAGATCTTTTCTTGTTTTGTAGTAATTATTCTCTACAAGTTTGAATGCACAATTATTGAGTGTTATCTTAGAGTGAAAGCTATCTAAGTTATGCTTACACTATAAAAGTAGATTTTGTAATCTTTCTTAAGGTCAAATCTTCTTTGTTTCTCTAGTATTGTTGTGGAATACTACTATAAATTCCCCCTTTTTCCTCTGAATCATATGACATCCTATCTTATCTCCTTTAACCATTGATGTACTATGCAAGTTTTATGTACCTCTCTTCAATGTACTATGGATATCTATAACATACCTTTTTTTATCTCTTTTGGCCTATGAATGATAATAAGTGAACATCTTTTTCCTCATGTCATTCATTTGGTTGTCTAATCTATGTGTGGCTAATGGATTAAAGAAAGTCTAAATCCATATATCTTTGCACTATCATGATAATTATATTGTGCATGTATGGGCAGAAATTGGTTTGAACATCCTATTTTGGTGCATCACCTACTTAGAATAGATTAGGTAGTTTGTTTCTATGCATTCCTCCTTCCTTTTCCTCTCCAAGTCTAGTCTAGGTTCTTCTTGGTAACAAAGGAAGTTGATCTTTTCCAAAGACTCAGCCTCATTGTATAAGTCCCACGACTTGGAGGTTGCTTACATGTTTCACAAGGTTGTCCTTAGGTAAAAACTATGGACCAAGGTGCAAAATTTTGTGACAATAGTTTTTGGTATGGCTGGTGTGACCCTCATATTAAAAATTCTAAGTTCACTAGTGTCAAAGAATGGTTTCATGTTCATGCTAAGGAGATAGTACTACCTTTAGTATTAAATCCTTCAAGAGGCTCATTTGTTCAAAGTACTTGGCAACTCCTAGCTTCAAACATAATCTAGTTTCTAGACCAAAGTTCTTGTGATTCATGCCCAAGACAGACACAAGGGAATCTTCTAGAGGTAAGTTCCAATACCAAGAGCTTTCTTTTTCTAATTCCAAAAGAAAGGCCAAGATATCTCTATCATTGATTAGGAGTGCAACAATAATACATACCCTTGTCAGATCCATCTCCACTCCTATTGTTAGATCTTAGCCTAGAATACCATCTACTCATATCAATAGATCACTTTCTTACATGGCTAGAGTTCATGCTTTCACCACCTTTAATGGTGGAAGTCCCCTCCTATTAGCCCAAAGATATGATATACCAATATCAGCTCTTAAAATTATACCTGAGTTTATTGGTGAAACCTCCATTTCTCCTATTGAGCATATTCAAGAGGTGTCTAATATCTACAATATTCATGAAATCATTAAAGATGATGTAGCAGTCAAGCTTCTAGCCTCATCCTTAAAAGGGAAAGCATTAAAATGGTATAGGGGGTAGCCTCATAACTCTATAGTTGATTGGGATTGGTTAGGAGCAACCCTATACAAGCATTTTGAAGACAAAAGTGATCAGCTATCACTTTTGGAATAGTAGATAATTATCAAGAGGATACCCCATGAATGTATGAATGATTTTATTTATAGATTTCAAAAGACAAGCAACAGAATATCTATACCAATGAAGCCCTCCCTTGGTAATGCATTCTTGTATTACCTTAGGGCCTTCAATAGTGATATTGCTACCATTCTGCAATCTATGGGAGGGGACACTCTACCAAATTCTTATGAGGTTTATATAAGAGAAGAAAATATCTTTATACCAGGGAAGTTATCTCCAAGGCTCCCAATGCCTTTCTTCCTAGACATGCCCAATAATCAGCCTACTATAGCCCCTATTCATACTTCCTCTATAAGTTAGCCTCTTACTATGATCCACATAGCCTCTACATCCTCTAACAAAGTTGATAGGATTGAGGCCATGATGCAAACATTGATGTAGAATATAGACAAGAGATTGTAGGATCAAAAAAGGAAGATGGAGGATAGTAGTTTAGTAATACAAAAGATGGGTAATGAGTTGGTGACTATGAAGAGGCAAAAAGATCAGAATAATAGTCCTCTCCAACTCTAGAGTCATGGTACTATATACGCTCAAAAAAGCTTCACATCTATGGTTTCATCACTTCTTCCATACTAATTTTTCCCACTTTCTCATTCTACTAACTCTGATCTTTTGGCCAAATTGATCATACTTTATCATTTGTATCCACTTCCACATCAATTTCAATATCATCAAAAATCATATCAAATCAACTCAAAATCACCCCAAATCAACTTGAAATCACCCAAAATTAGTCCTAATCATCACAAAATGTATTAAGCATCTTAAATCAATCGTCATCTATCCAATCCTAGGCATTTTTGTGGCTTTTAGTGCCTTGGAAACCTATCAATCTAGCCTTAGTACTATGATGGATCTCAGTGCTAGGTCAAACTATCATTCATATCATCTAATCTTTGATGTTGTTGAGGCTTTCAATGTTGGATCATGGTGTAATACCCCACCCGGAGGTCCTTGGAAACAAGGATGAAATACAAGCCAGAATTATTTTTTACAAGTATGAATGCACATGACAACATCATACAAGGATCACAAAGATCGCAATGGAAGACTTCACCACAATCTCAACAACCAACAGATCTCTAAATGCCACTACCAAACTGACACATGCGAACAAAAGCCAACAACCACCACAAAAAAGATGAGGGCTCAAGAATGACCACTCATCAATGAAACACCAAGCTGGGGTAGTATGTAGAATCCTAAAATTTGGCCAAGCCTAAAATCTTGAAGCCCTAAAAATAGGCTAAGTCTGGATTTCTGAAGCCCTGAAATTTCTTAGAATCCTTAACTTGTCTTCGAGAGGTCTGAAACCTATCTCAAAAGATTTGTCGCATATATTAAAATATATCTTAAGTTATAAGGAATTAAATATATGTCAACTTATACTTAAACGATATATTTTAAACCCCTACGAAAACTGTTTTAATCCAAGAAGGTGTAAAAACCAAAAGGGTGTCCAAAACCAATTTTTGAACTTTCATCTGACAAGCCTAGATAGCCCCCATTTCTCGTGCAAGAAAGAAACTGGTCTCAAATTTTGCACAAGATCTTTCACCGCTTCGTGCGAGAAAGTGCGCATTTTGCATGAGGACTACTGAGGTTTGCACAAGTATTCACATTCTCATGCGAGGATTCCTTTCCCACCACGTGAGGATTTATATTCTTGCATGGGAAGTGTATTCTCTCGTGCAAGAAGTGTATTCTCTCATGCGAGGAAAATACATTCTCATGTGAGGAAACAAATCAACACGACTACAAAATACAAATGAAAAGCTAAAAAAAAAGGAAACCTCCACACCGGGGAGTACCGGATCCATGCAAATCGAGGAATGAACATTCGAGAGAAACAATAGAAAGGAAAGAGGAACATCTATCCATCTAAACCATAATAGAAAAGCACATACTGAAATAAATATCGCAAAGAACAAAATACATTTCAGAACTAAACAACCAAATAAGTGCGCGGTTCCTCCCAACTGTCAATAACATCATAAGACCATCATGGATCCTAGCCATATCCCACACGTAACATCCCAAGCCACTGACCAGATTGTCAGTACTATCATAATAGGGACATCACTACTAAAAACATGCACAATAATAGCATAAGGAAATCTAACATGCTAGTGATAACGCATAAGATAATCCTACAGTAGGTAACATCACCTATCACATGCTAAACAACAGTAAGCAACAGATATGCTAATACAACAATTCACATCATCTAATCATATGCTAAACATCATAATATGAGAATGCATCAAGTAAACTAACATCATCTAAACATGATATCCAAGCATTCTAATGAAAGCATAAATCACAAGAAGGCATACTCTGAAACCCGAAGTACCAAGTGAAAACATCTAGCAGCGGTCACACTAGGACAAAAGACCATCTCTGTACACTAGTCCCTAGTAGTGGTGAAGGTAGCTATGCCTCCCAACCATGTGGAACCTGTAGGTTCACACCCACCATGTTGATGGAGATAATGATCCAACCACAAACACACAAAGGAACATCCATGGCTAACACTCATGCCAGATAGTATGATGGCTGCAACCAAGAACCTAAGACAATGCAAGGAGTAAATGTCCTAGTCAAACACTCAAAAGGAAACTAAGTAGGGGCTGACATCATGGAGAGTCACTTGGCATCAAAAAGCCCAAGCTAGGACTTGTGCAGATTCAACATCCCTCAAGAGAAAGGCTCTAGCACCCCAAACCTTTTTATTATGTTAAGTTTTATTATCATTCACGCATTTTATTTAATTATCACTTATATAAAGCTTCTTCTACCAACCCATGATGCCATGATCATCGGGCTGCAAGATAGAAGCCCCCTCCATATGCTACCCTACCCTACCCATGCTCATCCTACGACAAGTGCCTGTGGGCATGCATACTCCCATCCCAACCCCAATGATCATAACTTTTGAAAGTACCACATAAGATTGGGCCTCGCAAGTCACCCAACATATGTATGCACATGTACTCATGTGTGGTGCACCACCATCACAAAGATCATAACACAAGGATAGGAATGAGAACACAATGCAAAGAAAACACCCAACTGAAAGCAACACAAGAAGGATGGATTCTACATGAATCCCAAAGCCAATAAAACTATAAATCATAAAATCACTCAATCAGCCTTAATTCAAGAGTATGGATTCTACATGAATCCCAATGATGTAACAAGACCAAAATTCATGAACTTGCTCAACCGACCTCAATCTAAGAGTATGGATTCTACAAAAATCCCAATGTCTAAGAAACAAAGCAAAGGTCCAAAAGAAACCATAATAGGTATAAAATCACTCAATTGAACACAATGTCGAGAGTGCGGATTCAACATGCATCCCAATGCAACATAAGAGTGCAATAGTGGTCTGACTGATATCCAAATGGATCATCAAGGTCCATGACCCACATTGTGCTAAGAAAACTCGAGAAAACAAGGTGACATGCAAAACGAGGCAAAAACCCCAAAATTTAGGAAAACTTCAAAATTAAAACCCATTTGACCTTTGGACACAAAAACCCCAAAAATCCAAAAATAAATGGAATCAGACACCGTATGCAAAAATGGCCAGCATAACAGTGCAAAATCCCAAACCCTCATCCTGAAAAACAAGGAAATGTTCCTACCCACCCAACTAGGTAGAACTAACATACAAAAACGGAGGGGAACACTAGTTCTCAGCCTCCAAACAAATGGCTACCAAAAATAGAAGTAGAAACAAAGAAAAAACCATAAAAATGGAAAGCCCTACCTCACAGCCAAAAGGGCAAAATAGGAATCTGAACCAAAAAATAAATAGCCCACAGAAGTAGCTGAAAATTGCAGCAATCCAAGGTTTCCTTGAGCTAGATCCAATGAGCCCAACCTTGCAAAGATCCCATGCCCATAGCTCCCACAAAGAACAAAACAATAAATCCTCATGAAGAGGATTTTGGGTTTTACTCTCCAACTTTCTAATTCAAAAGTGAGAAGTGAGGAATTAAATTCCTTTTTGGATACTTATTCACTTTTTGAGTGAATAATCGATTAGGGCATTTAACTAGCCAATCTAGTTAAACCCCGAATTGACCCAAACAAAAATAGGTTATTCCTGTAAATAGGAATTCATCTATGGAAAAGCTGCTAGAAATTAAAATTAATTAATTAAAAAGCTCAAAAATCCAAAAACACAAAAATCTCCTTAATGACTTTCGCGACAATGTGAACCTCTAAATGCACAGACACGCTTACTGGTCTAATCACATAATGCAATGAGTTCAAATTTAATAATCACCAAAAGGTCTAAATTAAACATTTAATTAAAGATATGTCGACCATATAAGAGTGACATTGGTAAAATATGAAAGGCTAAATCACTAACTCCATGTGCCACTGCTAAGGATATAAATCCTACACACTAAACAACATGATCAAGTGCAATTGTATATAATAACATAGCCAAAGCAATAAATGCATTAAATAACCTAATTTAACCATTTATTTAATTATATTAAAATAATCTATTTACATCACTCACGTTCACATAAAGCATAACAACGCAGGAATGAAGTAAACAACCATAGCATTAAATCTATCACATAACATAATCAAAGGTATGTCCAAATACCAAATAACTAGATATCATCATAAAATGCACTATCATCTCAAAATGATATCATCATGCAATATGATTAACTGAATAGCATAGTAGTCTAATATCTATGATACTAAAATCAAGGTATAACATCTGAACCTCAGGTCACCTCAAAAGTAAAACATCACATAAGTAACATATATCTCTTAGATCAAATATGACAAGGTAAATGTCTACAACATAGAACCAAAGAATCCAACATGAACAATCCATTCTAATTACTTAATCATTAAATAATGATTGTTTAAACAACATTCAAAAGGCACTTAAAATGCATAAGCAAACACGGTCATAAACATGACAAATCACTGCTACAGGAACCTAGTCCAGTGTAGCATGGTAGTAGAGCACAGTGCAATCTCTGAACACATCTTAGCGTAATCATGGAACAACCTCATGATACCACATCAATCCTGTTAACCACTGGCATGAACCTCAGTGAACCATCAATCACAACATAATCTCATAGATCAGTCAAAAGCATAAACAAAGCAACTAAAATAGGAACATAAATCCAAACACCTTGATGGTGTAGACCACTCAAGGTCATAATCATGATCCATCACAACAAAAGATCAGCAAGGTTGCATCCATCAGGACAACTTACAAAAGTCAAATGGGAGAGGCACTACACATGGCATCATCAAACCACTTTAATAATATTGACTATGTTCATCAATATTATTATGATCAACCTTATCAATCAATCTTGATCCTATAGCATTTACAATGTCAGTTAAATGTTACGTGTCAATCAATTCATGTCATGTGTTCTTAGCATGTTATCAATTTCAATCAATCAATCAATTTGACCATGGATTTGGACTACTTGTCATCATCCTAGTTAGTCTCCATCATCATCACATTTCATCAAAGGATACCGTCACACTTATTTAATCAATTTTGGCCAATCATCTACTAATTTTCTCTATAGAATTAAATAACCCATAATTTAATCCTATGTCATTCTTACTAATTATTCTTCCTAATCGTCATTCTCAATTAATTAATTATATTAATTAATTGATTCATCATCCACAAACCATGGAAATTCACAATTTCATAAGTCACATTTTCCATCATTAATTCTATTTTTTACTAATTCTTATTTTGTGGAATAAAATGATTTTTAATTCAAATATTCCATAGAATATTGACATCATCATGACAATTGGATATGAAACCTCATGGATTCTCCTTTGAAACTTGGATAAAATATGTCATAACCAAATATTCTTATTCTCTTTCACACATCCATATTTGGCTTCTTTGTCATAGATTCTTGGCTTTAAGTGGGTTGAGGTTTCTTATGACGCATCATAGATTCTCTTCCACATTTAGCCAAGTTTGACTTCCATGCATCATAGAATCTTAAATTTGTCATCTTTTTTCATATGTGTCATGGATTATCAAAGGAAACTCTTTCCACATCGCATATCTATGGGCAAAAAATCCAATGCTCTCATCTTCCATGCCAATTATAAAATGAGCATTCTTCCTCTCATTTCTGGTCCCTAGATTTCTCACATTTTTCACTCCATCTCTCACATTCAAATCACAACTTCTAGTATTCTCATAGCATTATCACTATTATCATATACTTTGCTTCAATTTTGTGTGCACTATAGGAAACTTTGGAGCTATATCATTTGGAGAAGAAAGAAGGACATGGAAGCTACAAATGAAAGAGGGAGTTTTAAAATTGTTTTCTATCTTTATTAGTCTGACTTTCATGGTAGACTAGTGGGTGCTAATGTATGTTTATTGAGTTTGTGATTTTCTCATAGTATGTTATGCATTTAACCCATTTTTTGGTCCTACAAGTACCATTCATGGTAGATCCCCAAACTAGAGTCATGCCCCTTATGATTAGAATAGACCTATCAACAATTCTCATGCTATGAATACCAACTTAAATAGGGCTTTAGTCCCTTAGAACAATCTTGCTCAAGATCAAGTTTTTTTTCTTTCTTGTAACTACTCCTATGGATATTACATGTGTCAGAAGGTAGAATATTACTTGGCATTAACTATACCAAAGAAATTATTTGATCAACAACACAATGCTAGTCAACCTGTTAATGTTTCTCTATAAGTGATCTTCTCCTTCATTGTTCATCAAGTGGAAGTGCCTTGTAATGTAAAACAAGATTCCTATGCTTACAATACTAGGAGAGAGAAAAAAGATGTAGAAGAGTCTATCCCTCCTCCTAGTTAGGCCTCAATGTTAACTGTAGTGGGCCTCATGTACAAGTAGTAGATCAGCAACACAATGCTAGCCAAACTACTAATGCTTCTCAATAGCAAAGGCAAAATGGTAATAGGAGAGAAGTGGGTGTTCCTCAAATTGTTCCATCTCAACCTTCTACACATGTAACTCCTAAAGTTTCTACTAAGTCATCTAATGCATCTTTTAGTGTAGTGGATAAAATGAGGAAGACCAATGTCAATATTTCTATGTGGGATGTTGTGGCTACCATAACATCATAGAAGATGTTGTTGCAACAAGAGTGGGAAAGCATTGATCAGCTACCTAGAGAGGATAGTATGACAAGCCTAGTGAAACCAAGAAAATAAGGAGAAAGAAGTAAGAAAACAAGACCTCCTCCATTCTATTTCTCTTTAATCATAGGAGATAAACTATTCCACAATTGCATGATAGATTCAAGGGCTAGTAGTGTAGTGATGCCTAAGTGTGTTGTTGATATCCTAGGAATGAAATATGAGCCCATTGTTAAGGATGTATTACAACTAGATGATAGTACTATCAAGACTATGGGAATCCTTAAGAATGTCAAAATATCCCTACATGCATATTAGGTTGTACTATAGTCCAAGATATATTAGTCACTGAGGTCAAAGCACACTTTGATCTATCTTTCTAAGGACTTTACTACCCAAATAGTTGGTTACATATCCTCTGATTGGTCATATATATTTTTAAGAACAAGGTATGCAACCAAATCTTTGATCAAAGTAGAACCATTAGCCCTCCATCATATTGAGCCCTACACTCCTAATCTCATCAATATGAAGTGCATCATCCTAGGGATAGATGAGAATGATAGAGAAAATGAGCCTACTATTGTGATGTGGAGCCTAATCAGACTTGAAGGTCTATTTAGTAAGGTTTTCTCCCCATATTATTTCTATAGGGGTTTGGGGGTAGCATCGCCAACATGGGGTCAAGGGGCAACACCCCTATGGGGTCCTAGGGTAGTGCCCCAAATACACTCCCTTTCATAGTACACAGTAGGGTTGAGAGGCAAAAGCTTGTATAAAAAGGGTTAGGGTTAGGGATTTCATAATGTAATGGTGATATTGTAGCTTCTTATAGTGATATTGAGATATAATAGATTATTTATTGTAATCACTAGATAATAACAATATTGGACTTTTTTTGGTGAACACAACCTAGGGATTGGGTGGACCACATTAAATCTTGGTATCTTGTATTCTCTTTTGTGTGATCTATTATTTTTTGATGTTGGTTATATTTTCATGTAACTATTATTTCTATCTAAGGTTAATCTAACACCTACCACTTCTCTAATAGAGATACTTGATTTCCTTTTAGATGAATGAACTAATGCATATTAGTTTGATCCTATATTAGAAACCTTGGAGATAGGCCTTGGCACTTATTGTATATCCAAAAAGATGCTCTTATTCCCAACCTAATGAAAAACAAAGAAGATACTGATGGATTATAGATCATGTAATTGGATGGATCTAGGAATAAAAATGGACTAGGGGCTAGTGTGATGTTGGTTTCTCCTACACTAGAAAGGTATTAGTTCTCATTTAGGCTTCAATTTAGTTGTGCCAATAATGTGGCTAAGAATGAGGCATTAATTAGGGTCTCTTACTTGGTCAAAAAAGAGGAATTAAAATCTTAAGAATATATTGAGATAGCAAGTTGGTGGTTAATTAGGTGAGGAATCAAAATATCACTAAGAATGGTTTTCTCAAGTATTATAAATATATAGTATGTGATTTTCTTAAAAGTTTCAATACATTTAACATTAAGAGCATCCCTAGAAGGGGAAATAATATGATGATAAACTTTCAATAGTGGAAGCATCTTATGATGTGCTAAGGAGGCTTGAAGAGGAGAAGAGATTGAAGATTAACATGGTAGTTAGACCTATTTTCCTTGATAATAATATCAATTAGTGGGTCTTTGAATTTGATGCACAACTTGTATGTTTCTTGCATAATGAAGCAAAGTTTTTAGATAGAAATCATTCAATATTGCATGACTAATATGGTTATCAAATTGTCAACCTCAGCTCCAACAAATTTCCTAAGGGTTTCATTACCTTAGAGAGTGTATTTAATCCTAATGACCAAGAAAGGGATAGAGGCATGAACCTTTCTACAAACAAAGATGATCATATGCTATTTGTAGTTGTTGATGGAAGGATGCTAAACATGTAGAAGATACATTCTAAAATCAAATAAGAAAATTTCTCCCATCCATTTTAGGAATATAATGATGTATTTTCTTGAATATATGATGATTTAAAAGGTTTTGACCCAAGTTTATTTTAACATACCATAGATTTAGTTAATAATGTCAAACCTATTAGGAAAAAGTAGAGGCTAGTGAATCCCAAGATCAAGCCATTAATTATAAAATAACTATCTAAAATAATTGAGGCCAATCTCATTCTAATGGGGACATGACCCAAGCACAGAATGGACACAATAGGAAAGGGAAAATTTTATTAACTATGTAAATATGCTATTACATTCAGTATAGAGAAAATAGACTTCAAAACATGCCCTAAGGGCTTACAATAGTATAAGTCTGGAGATAATTTCTCCTTTAGTACCTCCTCTCAAACTCCACTTCGAACTGCCTTTTACAATGCCAGAAAAGTTCTTAAATAGACCTTAGAGGGTTAAGCATTAGGAATACATTCTAAAAAGTGCTAGTTGGCATCCACTAACCAAATAGAAGGCTCTGGAAGTTGCATTAGAAGTCAGCACAAAATTAGAAGAATCCAGAAACGGTAACCAAACTTTCAGGAGGCATAACTTTTGAACCGTAGCTCTGATTGACAGACCGTTTACATTTTTGAAAAGCTCTCAAAGTGGTCTATAGCCCTATGGACAAGATTTTCTCATTCCCCATTTCTTGGCCCTATTTAAGGTCATTTAATGCTCCTAACCTAACTTTGAAGCATTCTTAGGAGGTCTCCAAAAACTAAAAAATTGCAATAACTTTTAAACCATGGGGCCTTTTGACCTGATTCTTCTTTTGGAATGCTCTAAATTACAATTACAATCTTTTGACTAGTTTACACCTTCTAGTTCACCAAAATGATGGCTCAATTACATACTCCTATTTTTTTGGCATTTACACATATCCCAAGATGTTCAAATACTCTATCCTAGAATACTCTTGATGCTTTTGCATTAGACACCCAGGGTAGATTGAAAAGTGACCCTGTCACTTTATGAATGAGGAAATCCCAAATGGGAAACCTCAGTTATTGAAATCCAAGCTGAGTCCTTTATCGGTCGTCCTTTCCACTTGATGAAATACTCTTCATACTACCTATTTTTGGTACTCCTACCCACACAACTATCCAGAATCTCCTCTATCTCCTCCTTCTTAGAAGTCGAAATTGGACATGGCTCTAACATCAGCTCCTCATCTGCACCATCATCATGATACTCTATTAAGTCTGCAATGTTGAAAATAGGAGCAATGTGAATTCCATTTAGCAACTCCACTTTATATGCATTTCCTGAGTCATGTTTCTTCAAAATTTTGCAGGGACCAAATTTCTTCATTTTCAGCTTGTTGTAAGTACTGGATGGAAATCTTTCTTTCTGTAAGTGTACCATGACTAGATCCCCTACTTGGAATTCCTTATGTCTTCTCTTTTGATCAGCCCTAGCTTTATACTCTTGATTCATCTTGGTAATGTGTGCCTGAACCTCCTCATGTAGATGCTTGATATGTTCAACAAATTCTTTAGCTTCAGCACTTGTCCTCTCCCTTTGCTCTATCTTCCTCAACTCTGGTGTAATCCTTAGGCTACTTCCATACACAATTTGGAATGGTGATCTACCAATACTCCTATTTATAGAGTTATTGTAAGAAAACTCTACTTGTGGTAGAATCAAATCCCACCCCTTGGGTTTATCACCAACTAAACATCTCAGCAAATTGCCCAAACTTCTGTTTACCACTTATGTTTGGCCGTCAGTCTGTGGGTGATGTGTGGAACTGAATTTCAAGTCTGTTCTCAACTTCTTCACAATGTTCTCTAGAAATACCCTACAAATTTAGTATCTTTATCAAAAACTATACTCCTTGGAAGACCATGTAGTCTTACCACCTCTCTGAAAAACAAGTTTGCAATATGGATAGCATCATGAGTTTTGTGGCATGGAATGAAATGTGCAGTTTTGGAGAACATATCAACCACCACAAATACTTAGTCATTATCCCTTTGTGTCCTTTGCAATCCAAGAACAAAATCCATACTTATGTCCTCCCATGGCTTTGATGGAATAGGAAATGGCTGATATAGTCCAGTATTGTGACTAAATCCCTTGGCAACTTGACAAATCTGACAACTCTATACAAACTTCTTCACATCCTATGAAATTTGAGGCCAAAAATAATGTTCTCTAAGAATGGAAATGGTCTTATCTCGAACAAAATGTCCTGTCATCCCTCCACTGTGTTTCTCCTTAATCATATTTTCCCTCATGGAACTCCTCGGAATGCATAATTGATTGCCCTTGAACAACATACCATCCTGAATCAAATAGTCTAGCCACTTGGTTCTATCTACAGCAACAGGCTCTTTACAAGCTTTCCACACTTTAGCAAAATCAGGATCCTTAAGGTATAGATTCTTGAGTTCATCAAACCCAACTACTTAAACCTACATTACTATATGCAACAACTATCTCATACTTAGTGCATCTACAACCCTGTTAGATTTTCCACTTCTATGCTTCAACACAAATGTATAGCTCTGCAAGAACTCTACCCACTTCATATGCCTCTGATTCAATCTACCTTGGCTATTTAGGTACTGTAATTCCTAGTAATTAGTATATAAAACAAATTCCTTTGGCAATAAATAATGCCTCCATTTCTTTAAGGCCTAAACTATTGCATAGAACTCTTGATCATAAACAGAATACTTATTTTTTTCATCATTCAATTTTTCACTAAAATATGCAATAGGCTTACCTTCTTGGCTTAATACAGCCCCAATAGCACTGCCACTAGCATCACAATCCACTTGGAACACCTTTCTAAAATTTGGAAGTGCCAACATAGGTTGTTCTATCACCTTCTTCTTCAGAATTTCAAAACTTCTCGTAGCTGTCACAGTCCATTTGAACTCTTTTCTATCCCCTCTTATTATGTCAGTCAGGGGTGCACATATGCCACTAAAATTCTTAATGAACTTCCTATAAAAACTAACCAAACCATGAAATGATCTTACCTCAGTAGCAGACCTTGGAGTAGGCTATTCCAAGATGACTTTTACCTTCTCTGGATCCATTTTGAGACCTTTAGGTGATATAACAAACCCCAAGTAGACTAATTCCCTTTTTGCAAAGATACACTTCTTTAGATTAATTAACAATTTCTCTTCCCTTAACCTTTCAAGGACACTATGAATATGCAATAAATTTTCTTCCAAAATCTTGCTGAAAATTAAAATATCATCCAAATAGACAATAACAAATTTTCCCAAGAACTTCTTAAGTACCTCATTCATAAGCCGCATGAAGGTTCTTGGGGCATTCGTCAATCCAAAAGGCATGACTAACCACTCATAAAGACCCTCCTTGGTCTTGAAGGCTATTTTCCACTCATCTCCTTCTCGTATTCATATTTGATGATAGCCACTCTTGAGATCTATCTTTGTCAAGTACTGAGCTCCACTCAAGCAGTCCATAAGATCATCCATACTTGGCAAAGGAAATCGATACTTGATGGTTATCCTATTTATAGCTCGAGAGTCTTTACACATCCTCCACTTTTAATCCTTCTTTGGTGCTAGTACTATAGGTACTGCACATGGGCTCAGGATCTCCCGAATCAAGCCCTTCCTCAATAGCTCCTGAACCTATCTATTTAGCTCCTTAGTTTCAATAGGAGTCATCCTATGAGCAGCCTTGTTAGGCAAACTAGCTCCTAGGATTAAATCTATCTGATGACTAATTTTCCTTACTGGTGGCAATTCTTCTGGAACATTATCAGAGATAATATCTCCAAACTCACCTAGTAAATCTGAAACTTCAAGTGGTATTTCACTACTACCTTCTTTATCTTTCCTAGGAATCAAAGCATAGCACATACACTGATGTTTCATGCCATCTAAAAACTTCCTTCCATCAAGAAGACAAATCCTAGCACTGCTACATACCTTTTCACCTTCCTTTTTCATGGGCTTCAGTTTGTGGTGAACTCCATCCTTTGTTAGAGAGTATGTGTTTGCATGACCATCATGTACTTCATGCTTATCAAACTGCCATGATCTTCCCAACAATAGATGGCAAACATCCATTGGAATAACATCACAGAGAACTTCATCATGGTAACTCCAAATTTTGAATTTCACTAAACATTGTTCACTTACTAGGACCTTATGATCATCTTTCACCCAAGCAATTTGATAGGGCTGGCGGTGTTTCTCCCTCTTGAGCTTTAGCTTAGAGACCATCTCCTCTGATACCAAGTTATCAGTGCTACCACCATCAATGATCACATCACAAAATTTATCCTCACACTTGCATCTATTATGGAACAAACTCCTCCTTTGTCTAGGTTCAATCTCACCACTTAGCAAGACCCTTTCATTTACTAAAGTCTCTCCTCTTTCTGCATCCTCTGAATGTGATGATTGTGCATCCTCATCCACATGAGCAACCCTGGCTTGACCCTCAGCTCTCCTATCTATCCTTCCTTTTTGTTGAGGGCATTCAAAGGCATGATGACCTTCTTCATTGCAATGGAAATAGGTACCATGGAAGCCTCCTCTTCCTTTTCCACGTCCTCTACCTCTTCCTCTCTAATTTTCAAAGTCTTGATCATGGGAGTGGTTGAAACCCTCATTCCTCTAGTTCCTGCTAGTACCCACATCTTCATTTTTCTTTTGGGTTTCATTTCGACCTCCAGATGACCTACCACTACCCCTTCCTCCTTGACCACACCCTCTTTGTCTCCCTTCAAACCTCTTATTTAGTTTCTCTTCAACTCATAGGGAAAACTAGTATACCTCTTCAATGCTGGTCATTCTTACCAAACTTAATTCCTCTTGGATGCTAGGTCACAACCCACTGATATAACGAGCAACCTTCTCCTTATTTTCTTTTTCATGCCCTGCTCTAATAAAAATTTAGTAAAACTCCTCTATATATTCTTGGACTAATTTTCCTACTTGCTTTAACCCATGTATCTTCTTAAACAAATCAAGCTCATAATCAATAGGAATGAATTGCTTCTTCAATTTTTCCACCATATGATCCCACCTTGTGATCTTCTCCTTTCCTCTTTTGTTTCTTTCCAATTGAACCTCTTGCCACCAGATTTTGGCATGGCCTTTTAGTTTGGCCTTTGCAAACTTAACCCTATCTGGAACCCTGATATCCTCATACTCAAAGTACTCTTCCAGTTCATTGATCCAGTCAATCAACTCATCTGGCTTCATATTTCTTGAAAATACACCCACATCAATTGTAGGTCTTTTCCCAAACTTAGTAATGGCCCTAAAAAGCCTTTCCTCTACCTGATTCATAATTTCACCATCAAATTCACTTTTTGGTCCAATTTCTTCTTCTTCATTGTCTTCCTCACTTTTGTCGCCTACGGCAACATTTTTTCCTCTATAGAGATCCTCCTACAATGCTTGTACTTGCCTTTAGAGGGCTCTAACCTCCTCAAGATTAATAGCTCTAACCCTTCTACCACGCTCTCTTCATGGAGGCATCTTCTTAACTCAAACCCACAACCACACAGTCCTGGTGCAAACTGCCTCATAGTCAGCGCTCTATCTACACACTTAGGAAAACTAGCTCTGATACCACTTGATGGGGACATGACCCAAGCACAAAATGGACACAATAGGAAAGGGAAAATTTTATTAACTATGCAAATATGCTATTACATTTAGTACAGAGAAAATAGACTTCAAAACATTCCCTAAGGGCTTACAATAGTATAAGTCTGGAGATAATTTCTCCTTTTAGTACCTCCTCTCAAACTCCACTCTAAAATTCCTTTTACAATGCCAAAAATGTTCTTAAATAGACCCCGGAGGGTTCAGGATTAGGAATACATTCTAGAAAGTGCTAGTTGGCATCCACCAACCAAATAGAAGGCTCTAGAAGTTGCATTAGAAGTTGGCACAAAATAGAAGAATCCAAAAATGGTAACCAAACTTTTGAGAGGCATAACTTTTGAACTGTAGCTCCAATTGACGAACTGTTTACATTTTTGAAAAGCTCTCAAAGTGCTCTATAGCCCTATGGATAAGCTTTGCTTGTTCCCCATTTTTTGGCCCTATTCAAGGTCATTTAATGCCCATAACCTGGCTTTCAAGCATTCTTAGGAGGTCTCCAAAAATCAAAAAATTGCAATAACTCTCAAATCGTGGGGCCTTTCGACTTGATTCTTTTTTTGGAATGCTCTAAATTACAATTACAATCTTTTGACTAGTTTACACCTTCTAGTTCACCAAATTGATGGCTCAATTACATACTCCTATGTTTTTGGCATTTACACGTATCCTAAGGTGTTCAAATACTCTATCCTAGAACACTCTAGATGCTCCTACATCACATTCTCCCTATTAAGCATTCCTCTTGGGTGGTAAACCTTGTCCCTGTTAGGAAGAAGAGTCGATAAATCAGAATATGTTTAGACATTAGGGATCTTAACCAACAATCCCTTGAGGATTATCACCCACTTCCTTCCATGGAACATATATTTTCTAAGGTTAGTGATTTGAGAAGATTCTCTCTCCCAAATGGATTCTTGGTTTATAACCAAGTGTTAGTCAAAGAGGTTGATAGACATAAGACTACTTTCACCACCAAATGGGGCACCTATGCCTATGGTAAAATTCCTTTTGGACTAACAAATGTAGGTTCCACATTTCAAAATGGGATGGATATGGCCTTCAAAAACATGATTGAAAGTTTTGTGTTAGTGTACCTTGATGATAGCACAATGTATTCAAAGAATGTAGCAGATCATTTTGGTTATCTCAAACAAGTATTTATAAGATGTAGTGAGTATGGAGTATCTTTGAATCCAATAAAGTGCATCTTTATTTCTAATCAAGGGAAATTATTATGACATGTTGTATCTAAGGATGGTCTAACCATTGATCTAGAAATAACAAAGGCAATACTTTCTCTTTCCCTTCCTAGTCATAAGAAAGGTCTACAAAGTTTTTTGGCAAGAATAAACTTTGTGAGGAGATTTATTCCTAATTTATCCACCATTTTGAAACCTCTTACAATTATATTTAAAAGGAATATGGTCTTTTCATGGACCAAGGGAAATCAAGTTTTGAAGAGATCAAAGTAGCCATAGCCTTAGCCCCTACTCTCATCAATTTGAATTTTGATAAGGACTTCATTTTATAAAAATTATGAGGTGAGTCAAATATTTCTACTATTTTGACTCAATTGAATGATAATAATGAAGAACAACCTATTGCTTTCTTTACTAAAGGACTAGAGGAGTATGAAAACAAATATAGCTATACAGAGAAGCAAGCCCTTGTAGTCATAGGAACTTTGAAGAAATTCAAAAATATTCTATCCCATAATAAGATCCACCTATTTGTCCCTCATGCAAGTGTTAAATATTTCCTATTGAGCAAAGATATTAGTGAGAAAAGAGAAGGTTGGATCACTAAGGTGATGGAGTATGATGTGGACATCTAGATCACTAGGTTGGCAAGAGGGAAAGGACTATGCAAGCAAATGATCTCATCTCAAGAAATAATAGATGAAGGAGTCACCTTGGTGTTGAAAAAACTAAAAGAGGCTAGAGATGATGATCCAAGGAGTTGTATAGATGACATGATGATCTCCTTTTCAAGAATTTGATATCCTCAGGGATTGGATAGGGAAAAAAGAAGACAATCCATATTGTAGTCCATTCCTTATGCCATAGTCAATGGTATTGTGTTTAGGAAGGACTTAAATGGAGCTTTGTTAAGATGTATTAGTGTAGATCAAGTAGATTGAATGATTAAGGAGCTTCATGATGGTCCTGATGGTGGCCACTTTTAAGCAAGAACCACTACAATGAAGATCATAAAAGTTGGTTACTATTGGCCATCCTTATTCCATGATTTCCACAAACATGTAAGGAAGTGTGAAAAGTGTGCTTTCTTATCAAGTAAATAGAGACTTTCAGCCCTTCCACTTCATCCCATCCAAATCAATCTACCCTTTTCTTAATGGGGATTATATTTCATAGGTCCCATTAATCCACCTTCTAGCTCTAGGCATAGGTGGATTTTGGCTGCAATAGATTACTTTAAAAGGTGGATAGAGGTAGTAGCCTTGAAAGATTCTAAAAAGGCTTTAGTAGTGGGATTCTTTAATGGAATTGTAACCAAATTTGGTGTTCATTCCACCATAGCATCAGATAACACCAAGTCATTTATAGGAACTTAGATATGTACATGGGAACTAGATCATGGCATTTACTTAAGCACATTTTCTAATTACTACCCTCAAGGGAATGGTTTGGTTGAGTCCACCAAAAAAGATTTGATCAAAATCATTAAGAGGACTATTGAGGATAATCAAAGGTGTTAGTAGAAAAAATTGAGGACAGCCGTATAGGCTGACAAAATAATGCCTAAGAGGGCTATTGAAAATTCTCCATTTATGTCAGTGTATGGCAGGGAATCTAGACTTCCTATTTCATTGGAGTTTTTATTCCTAGAGATAGCTCATCAAATGGAACTAATTGAAAATGATGCTATGTTTGTAAGAATGGTAGAGTTGATGGAGCTAGATGAGAAAAGAAATTAGGCAACATAGACCTTGGATACACATCAAGAAAATATGAAGAAGAAAATTGATAAGAAAGCTAAGGTCAAAATTTTCAAAGAAGGTGATCTTTTTCTCAAATGGGATGTAGATAGAGAAAAAGTATGGAGACACTCAAAATTTGATTCCTTATCAAGTGGTCCCTATGTGATTATCAGTTATAAGTAGGCCAATGCTTTCCAGTTAAGCAAACCTGATGGCAAATTTTTGCCTATTTCAATAAATGGAATACATCTTAAACCATATTTCTAAGAAAAGATGGTGTTTCCTATACATAATAGATTAGTTTCTTTCTATCTATTCCTATTTTCCAAGAGATTTTGAGCTTATGTTTTCTTGCAAAGAGTTTTTGTCCCAAGTTTTGCATAATTGTAGAGGTAGAAGGGCATGGTTTATGGCCCAAAATGTAGCAAAAGTGATGTATTTGATGATTTTTTCATGGTTTCAAAGAATCCATAGTCAAATGGGTCTTTTACTGGTCACTTGTCATATTCCAAGAAATCTTGCATCCTCCTTGAGTTTCCATATAATTTGGCCAAAGGTGCCCTCTTGCATAGGACTAAATTTATAATATTTAATCCTAGCCAACAATCACAAGATTTAATTTCATGTTATATTTCAAGTCTTAGGGCTGTAATAGAATGGTATGGTACTGATCTTATGATAACTCATGTATTAGAGGATTTTCAAGTTAATCAAGTAGTGATAAGATGCTATGAGACTCCTATTGGTTAAGTGGTTGAGTTTTCATGACATAACAAATAGTCGAGGGAACATAAGCCAAAGAAATGTCTTGCCTGATGTTATGATAGTAAATTATTATGAGATCGTTGGTGCCTCAAGGATTTTTTTCAAGGACATGAGGTAGAGGATTGGCATAGCATTAGACTACAATGATATTAGAGACATTGTGGCATCACAAGCCAAAGGGATATATGTTTTGATGCAACAAAGGTCAATGATCATAGAATCACAAGGTTGACTTCCTAATTCATTAATGGTATCAAGGGGAAGGTTGGTTGTATGATCTTATAGTCATAAGGTTACATTTACAAGCAAGGATGCCTCCCAAGGTCACAACAAAGGATAGTTAAACCATGATCATAAAATTGCAAGGGTTATTATCATGGTTGCTAATATTAAGATGGATTGTGACCATTAGATCATGGAGGTCAAATCAATTATGTTTGCAGTGTTAGAAGGGGATAATAATGGTACTGTGATCTTATGCTAGGGGTGTTGTTGTGATGTAATTATATTGTGAGATCGTAGATCTTTTTGTTGTCAAATAATTGTAAGGAGAATGAAGAATGGGCTCGATTTTATGAGATATAGGTAATTCTAAGATTGTAGAAGTTAGGGTTATGAACAAAAGGTGACATGAAGGGTTTTGACCATAGTTGACACTAATAGGATCAAGAGTTTCAATGTTGACCAAATTATATAATGATCTTAACCTACCAAACTAGAAAAAAGAGGAGTCCCTGACCAATTAGGTAGCAGGAAAGATATTGAGTGACAATTGAATATGCTTCACCTATGCTTTTCTATTTTATTTAGCAAGTTGATGACAGAGGAAGAAACACTTTGGTGATAAATATGATCTTTTGATCTCTAGAAACCACTTTCATTGTTCTTCAGGTCTGATAAATGTGAAAGAACACTCCATCACCACCTGTTGATCCATCTACTTAGTTAGAAGATTGATGGTCATTGTTCCTACCCTCTCAGAGATTGTTTGGTGGATAAGTGATCTTCTCATGTCTAGATTTGCACAGTGATTAGATCTTGTCCATTTTTGCCAAAAGTATTCTCTACAAGTTTGAATGTAGTTGTTGAGTTTTATGTTAGAGTGGAAGCTATTGAAGTAATGCTTACACTATAAAATCAAATTTTGTAAACTTTCTTAGGGTTAGATCTTCTTTGCTTCTCTTGTATTGCCCTTGCATACTACTATAAATTCCCTCTTTTTCCTCTAAATTATATGACATCCTATCCTATCTCCTTTAGCCACTAATGTACTATGCAATTTTTATTTGCCTCTCTTTGATATACTATGGATATCTATAACCTACATTTATGTATCTCTTTTAGCCTATGAATGATAAGAAGTGAACATCTTTTTCCTTGTGTCACTCATTTGGTTGTCTAATCTATGTGTGGCTAATAGATTAAAGTAAGTATGAATCTATATATCTTAGGACTATCATGATAAAAAATATTGTGCATGTATGGGCATAGATTGGCCTAAACATCCTATTTTGGTGCATCACCTAGTTAGAATAGATTAGGTAGTGTGTTTCTATGTATTTCTCCCCCTTTTCCTCTCTAAGTGTAGTTTAGGTGTATCCTGATAGAAAAGGAAGTCTGCCTCCTTGGGAGACTCAGCCTAATTTATATTTGAATTCCAACATGAAGGTGACCCATCCTAACACTCTCCAAGGTGGGTTAACTTAATTTCATAATGGGGATTAAATTCAGCTTAAGTGACTTCATGCCCAAAACCCTATATGACATGTCATTTACACATCGACAACACAAGTGTCAAATGACACACACACATTAAAACACTTACACATCACAATGACATGTCTGTAAATAATCACGATCTATAACTTATAACACCCATGCACAATCACATTACAAAATAAATACAATACAATGAGGTTTTGAATCTTTCAAAGATTCACCTTGGCTTTACTGTGTTCACATAGGTTTGAACCTTGTTTCCCCGAATAATCTCCATGGTTCAACTTTCCTGCACACTCAACTTAATGTCAGTAGCCCAATGAAATAATATAGAAATACATGCAGATCAGTGCAGAATAATCCAAGATCACTTAATTGCATTAACATGTTCAATTAACTTCCATCTAATTGTTTCCATAGAATATTATGTTTTGCATATGTATAACATTAATCTTTCTAATTATAAAAAAGTTACTATTCTAAAAACTATAACAATCCTTATCTATCATAACAATGAAACACCGAAGTCATATCATAAAAACAAGAAAAATGGATCTTAGTATATATGTCATAAGTGAAAATCACTATTGTGTAGACTTGTTAACTAGTATCCTTTCAAATCAACTGACCAAGGTAATATTTCTAACAATGTCCTTTTTATCTTGTAATGAGGTGTGTGTGCCCCTAGGGTTAATTTCTCATGCCATTGAATATTTCCAATCTATGTCATCATATTTTAAAACCAAATCTTCGAGTACAACCAATATGTTTTGCTATCATTTGATCTATCCTCATTGTTATTTCTTGTGAGAGTGAATGTTAATTCATCTTCCCTAGTTGTCTAGTAAATCATAGCTTGAATCTAGTGACTAGGTTCTTAGCTTGAACAAGTTGAGTTTCTTTTTCATGTGATCCCATCTTATCAACCTTATAGTAATCAAAATCTACATCAGTCTCTAATAAGATCTCATATATCATTGTTAGTAACAAAAATGTCAGGCTTAACTTAATTAACTGCTATTCAAATTTATTTCATCAAGACCTATAATAGGGTACAATTGTGGGCCTTACATTCAAGAGACTACATAAACACTAGAATAGATCACTATAAGGAGTTTTCTAAAACTAGATGTACAAATATGTAAGCTTTGGAAATTATGGAAAAGACAAATTGATTGGCCTAATCTTGTGGGCATGATTTGTGTGTGTATTTGTAAATACTATATAATGTTGTAAAATTTTATTATTTTTTATTATATACAAGATACAACTAATACTTTTATATTTATATTTTGTATATTTATAGCCCAAATATTTTCCTATGAAGAAATATCATGCTTGCCAATATGAATCTAGAACAAAATAACACGACAACTGTTAGATTATGGTCTCAATTTTGAAGAAAAGTTGATAAATGTAATTATACTTGAAAAAAAGTGTAAGGTCTTAAATAATCATATAATTCTAATCACAATAGCCAAGAATCATAATAGGAAACATGGTCACATTGAATGGGGCACAATTTTTTTCAATTAGTCAACATGGATTTCCAACTAGAGGAACATCAAGGTCTTAATATCCTAGCCAAGGATAACCTCCCGTGGAAGAAGATGATCTTGTGGAAGAAAACATAATTGAAGAAGATGGTATTGGCATAGATGATAATGTACTAGATGACATGATTGAAGAAGATAGTATTTTCACAACTGATCAAGATGGTCATGATGGTACTAGTGCATCTAATAATGATTATAAAGATGGTTGTAATATACCTATACTTTAGAAGGCATATGAGCTCCCATACCAAGGCTCCCAAATACCTCTTCTCTCTATTATACTATTTTTTTTGAACTTAAAGGTTATGAATGGTTTATCCAATTTAGAAATGTCACATATGCTAATATATGCCATTTTTGTCATCTTTAATGTTAGCATACCATTACTATTCATTAAATTAACAAATCATATTTTTTTCTGTATTTTGATAGGTGAGTTTTTGTTACCACCATAAAACATTCAACATAAATTTTACCAAGAACTATATACCATTATAAATCAAATTAGATGAAGTATCAAACAATATATTGTTAGAAATAGATAATACTAAGAGGGAGGTTGAATCGGTATTTTACAAACTTTTTCCCACAAATAAATATTATTAATTACTTTATAACTTACATAGGAAATTAAACCAATAATTCTAAACAATAAATATAACCATGAACATGGATAACTCATAAAACCATTATTGTTAACTAGGGAAACCTTGGCCAAGGGAAAACCTTGGTGGGGATGAAACCCACTACATGATTCACTAAATAATAGGATCATGTTAAGGACATGAGGACTTGTTAGAAGCCTCAACTTTGTTAGGAGTTTCTTCAACCTTGTTAGGAGTTTGTAGGACAAATATAATGTATGCAAGAAGAGCCCACTGTCCTAACACAAAATTATACAATTCAATTCAACACAAGAATAGATATACATATAATACTTTCTTACTATTGTAACTCACACTTTATCTAATCATACATTAGATTTTGTATCGCATAAGACTTAAAAATATTTCAAGATATATGTACAATAAATGGCATCAAATAACACCTTCTCATCTATCATAGATATCACACTTATCTATGATAGATAGATATGTGTTCATACTTATCAGTTACATTGATAGATACATAAGGTCCCCATTACATCTATACAATTTTCGTTTACATAATACTCCCTCTTTGACATCAATGGTAAAGGTGTCAAAAACTATATCTACAAAACTTTGTTACCTTCTATTGATCACCTAGTCATTCTAGAAATACAATTTGCAAAATCATGTTTTAGCTTGTCAAAGTCCTTCTAGTTCACTTTGACTATATCAGATATATTGATGAGTGTGCAAAGTGCATAAGATACCAATTCAACTACACTTAAGTTAGTATAGGCAAACTTTTCATAGGATGTCTTAGCTACAAGACACTCCTCCAACTACATATGCAAAATGACAAATTTAGATGACAAGTATTCTTTAAGAGGAGAGACAATTCTTAATACATTTTCTTTGTTAAGCTCAATGCTTCTAATAATATTGTGGATCTTTTCAATCTCATCTTCAAAATCTTAAATTTTAACCTCTAGTTGCTACAATCTAGTAGTGAGTTTAAGAAGTGCACTCATTAAGCCTTTGATCTTTTTGTTAAAATTTGATAATTAATTGTATAACATTCCACATCACCCTTACAACTTTTTACCTTCATCTATGCTTCTCCTCAAATATTTTATGCAAACATCTAAGGTTATTAGATCATTTTTGACATTTGTGCATATTGCATGGAACCATGATGCATCATGCTTCTCTTATGCTTATGAGAAATATACTTCTACTAGAGTTATGAATTCCCCATCAAAGGTCTTCACCAAATTTTTGGCCTTTACCTACAAGTCTAGATTGACTACAATTGTGGTAGCTAGCTTCTACATATGATCCAAGACTTTAGCTAGAGTCTTCTCCAAAGACTTTTTAGATTTGTTCTTCTCAAATAGCTTTCTTAAAGTGTTCATCAGACCCTTCTAATCATCGTCATCATCAAATGGTACTACTATTATTGCTGATGTTTCTATTGTTGTTATTGAAGTTATCATTGGCATATGTTCAACTATCTTTTTTTTCTCTCTTCCTCTACTTTCTTCTTATCTTCAGCTTCTTTTCTTGCATTTTCTTCTTCTTACTCCTTTTCATCTTCTTCTCTCTTTTTATGTTCTTCCTCGTCTCTCTTTCTCCTTTCTTCTTCTCTCTTTTTTTTTCCTCTTCTACTTTTCTCTTCTTTTCTTCTTCCTCATCATCATTAGAGCTAGTGTATGTAGTGATATTTCCAAAAATGGATTGCCCAAATGTTGCAAAAGGATTCTCCTTTTTATCTAGAGTTATGTGCATACTATCCACTTGTATAGATTTAGTACCCATAAAAATGTGAGGTGGTGAAGGTTCCTATTGTGTCTCCTCTACTTCTTCCTCTTCTTTGGAAGGTGTATGCACTTGCACATATAGGGGGCTACTAGGCTTTGACTGCACACTCACCTTAGGCATTGTAGTTAGATACTTTACAATTGTCTCCACTATTTATTTTATTACATCATCATAATTTCATCCCATAATAGGAATTTCTCTTCTTTTGTTCCTCAACAAGGGCTCAATACCCTTCAAAATTCTATCTGAGTCCTCCTTGGAGTCAACATCACACAATTTATTTATTGATGTGATACTCATACTTAGATCCTCTTCTAACACTCTCTTCTTTCTATTAATTAACCTATTGTATAAGTCTTTAGGCATCTTATTCTATATGTAATTAAACTTCTTGTTCATCAAAATCAAATAGCATTCTCTAGCTTCATTCTATCCATACTACTATGCATAAAGTAATACTTATTTAACTATACAAAGCTATCATAATTAATTATGTATATGTTCAGATTCTCTAACTTGGGTTTCTAAGCTCTTTTTCTAGTTGTTTTTCTAGCTTCATGTGCATCTTGTTCAACAAGTTTATCTTTAGATTCATCCTCAAAACTCTCTAAACTACTGACTTTCATCATCTTTCTTCTTTTTTGTGGTCCACTAGTGGTGTGCTTGACCCTTTTCTTGGCTGATAGGGCAAGTTATTGCTTCACCCTTACCAATCTCTCAAACTTTCTCTATACAAAAGGTGTTTCCATCTCTGTCTACCTCCTAGGTTGTTCATCCCTTGTTTTGAGTAGTTGTACTTGTGCAACTACTACATAAGGCACAATAGTGGCTTGCACACAATGTTGTACTATTGCTACACCTTCTAAAGGTTCTACAATAACAATGGGAGTTGTTACCAACTCTTTAGTATTTCCACTGACTTTCATCTCCAATATTGTAGTGCCTACCCTCGTTTACTTTTTTCTGGACACATTGTTGCTATTATTGCTGGACTATATTAGACTAGTTTTATGTTGATGGTTAGTAGCATTTTTTTGATACTATCAGATATTGTGCTATGGATTCAGTTGATGTATGATGAGATTACTTAGACTCTACATTTCATATATGCATGATGATTATTACATTATTTCTAGTCATTGATGATGATTAGTTAGATGGTTTATTATCACATGTGTTTTCTTATGGATACTTACCCCATACTTGCATGTGTATGGTGTGCATGTTTTTTCTCTTAGTGTATGGCATTTTTTATGTGGTTAAGGAAGGGAGTTATAGTCACCTGCTAGTCAGGATCTACACGATGCACCACTTCCTGTTATTGCATGTTTAGCTTATTATATATATATTGTATGTACATGCATGGATTTTATACACATTGCAGGTACCGGGTATCGACTTCCCTAAATTTCCAGGATGAGCATACCCTAGTGCATTATCTCAATGGTAAGAGAGGGGAGATAAATTCTCAAGTCCAAATTCATGATTTTTAACCCTTTAGACTAATTTTGCATGGATTGTTCTATGATGGGTTTTAGTATTTTTATTTTGGAGGTCTATGGTGAATTTTCTATTCATTAAGTCTTAAATTAAAATATTTAATTAATAATTTAATTATTTTGGGAAAATTAATATAATGTCATGATCTTTAGATATTTGGATTATAATTAATTAAATGGGAAATTAATTGAGAAAAAGAATTAAATAAAAGAAATTAAAATTATTAATAATAAAATAATAAATAAATAATAATAAAAGAATTAAAATAAAAGTTACAAGTCTACCTAGGAGTAAACAAACCTTTTGATTTCACGTATGTCTACAACATAGGAGTTAGTGCACAAATTAAGCACATGGTGTCTACAACCTTATGACTCATCTAGAAGGTTGGAAAAAGCTCATGCTTAGTTGTCAATGCTTATCTCATCTTCTGGTTGTTTCTAGAGACATTCTAGGTGCTTCCTAAGAGTTCTTTATATTCAAGCACTCTTAGAAGCTCGGGGAGCACATTTGGAGGACCCGAGAACTTTGGAGAAGGAAGGAGCTTGCTCTGCAAATTCTGAGAAGAAGTGATTTAGCATCAGTTTCTAGGTAGACACTCGTGATTTTTGCATATGTCATTTTCACTTCTTGCACTTCCTATCTTCTTCATGTCTTCTGAACACTTTCTGAGGTTTCCATGTGTGGATGTTCTAGTTGTTTTAATCTTGTCATGGATATTTAATGTTCTATGTGAGAAAACCCCCACATGCATAGATCTGATGAATTTATGAAACTAGGGTTTAGTTTTTAATGAACAACCCTATTAGAAGAGTTATTAGGTAAATCTAGGAAACAATCATTATGGGGAGAATTCTTAATTTATAAAATTGAAAAGCCCTATTTGTTATATATATATGTTTATGCTCACAAACATTCTTGTAAATGTTTCTTTTTAAAAATATGCATATATGTTCATAAATTTTACAGATATATATATATATATATGTATGTATAATGAAGAAAAATGCTACTTAAAATATTCGCATATATATTAAATCTGAATCGCGTAGGATAAAAATGTTTTACTAAAAAAAAAATGTTATAAAAAATATATTATTAAATGCAGTGGAGGGATTATACCCATGCCCACGCGCTCTATCATCAAAAAGTACCTACTATCATAGGTACTGCAACAATAGAGGGTACTCGATACTCGTTGTCACCGCAGGCCCTACACCAGCAGGGTACTGCTGACCACGGCAACGGTTTTTAAATTATTTGTTATGTGTTGTTTTTTTTCAAAAAAAATGTTTATGATATATGTTTTGTTGAAATTGATTTTTAATATTTCAATTTTCATAAATAATATTAATAAATATTAATAATTTCTTTTAAAATATTAAATATTATATATATTAATAATTAATAATTATTATATTTATTAATTATTAACTATTAATAACTTATAATTATTAATTGTATAAAAAAATTTAATGATATTTTATAAAGATAAAGTTATAATTAAATATTGGAAATAAATTAGAATATATATATGGGGATGATTAATAGAATGCGAGGATGATTTTAAATGATTAGTTGCAAATGATAAAACAATTTAAATAGATAATTCTTTCTGGAGTAATTTAGAGGAAATTGATCTTTTAGAAGAGGAATCATTTATCAATATAGTGATTAAGTAAAATATTCTTAAAACATTTTAGAAAATTGTTTTTAAAAGAGCTAGGGAGGAAAACTTTTATCTGTCAAACAAATGTGTGGGTTAGATGAAATGCACAAATTTCTCCTCTCGATATCTAAATTTGAAAATAAAAACTAAAACCTCCACACTTAATTCAACTATGTAATTTTAGTAAACCCAAACACGTGCTTGCATTTTGTGTTTTCTCTATGCCTCTTGTTTTGGGTTTTTAGGTTGACTAGTTTGTTGACCAGTTATAGGACGTCTACAAAAGGCTGGAGAGTTATGATTGTGATGTCACAATGATGTCTTTGATCTCAATCTTTTAAACTCAAACATGGTTATGCGATGGCATGCTGATTGATATTGTCTTCAGTCTCCTTGTGTAAGTTGTGATGTAAGTTGTGATATATGTAACCTTTTTATGAGATATCAATCAACTGTATTTGGATTACTTTCCAATCACTTTGAAGGAATTGAATAGTTTATCTGATCTTGATGATGTCATGTTGTGACATATTTTGACTCAACCATTTTGGAGTCTTTGATCAGTATTACTTTGAGATACTTTTTGGTTGCTTGTTGAGAACCAACGGATATTGTGATTATCATTGATACCTTTAGTTGCCAATAGAGAACTGTTGTGGTCATGATTATCTATGGATGCTTTTCATTTTCTCATGGAGATTTGATGTTTTTTTCATGGATTATCTTTTGGTATTCTTATATAGGACTATGGTGTTTTTGTGATTTATGATTCCATGAGCTTAGGGTAGGTTATCTACTTATAGTGTCAGGAAGTGGCTTGCAATGAGGGTCGGGGCCCTAAGTGGCTACCAGGGTAACTCATTGTAAGTTGTCTTAATAAGTGAAAACATTACACCTAATACTGACTCAAAGAACTTAATAAGATAATTGTTTGTTCTCGCCCATGCCTTGAGTGCTAGTACAAACTAGAATGGGAGTAGAGAGAATGCTTGGTTGCGACCTTGCATTCTGTAGTATGCCTCGTCTGTATGAGAGGATACTAGTAGTCACATAGGGATCACTAAGGGGCTGAGGTCTATTGGGAGACTACCAGGGTAACTCTAGCATGATCCGTGCGATTACACTTTCTCGCTTGCATAGTTGGTTTCCTACATGTCTTTGTTGTGCCTCTAGGATTAGATGTCATTTTGTGATTGGAACCTCTGAGTTAGTATACTTTTAGGATTCTAGGACTTAGAGATTATTTGTGCTATGTGACCGATAGCCTATTTGGGACTTGAGATTATCTCCTCAGCGTGGCGGGAGTGGACCATTTAGGTTCCATGCAGTCAGGTGGTAGTGCTTCTTCACTCTTACCATATGAGATCCATCTAAGACACCATGGTTGATGCATTCCTTGGTGGACACATATCCTTATATTGATTATTTGCATCTATTAGATGATGTTATCTTATGCTTTATCTTGCATGTTAGATTTCTTTCTGCATATGATGTAGTATGATTTAGGAGTGACATTCCTATTATGTTAATAATCGATGATCTCTTTGGTAATTTGGGATGTCACACATGAAGGGATGGCTAGGGCCCATGATGGTCTAATGATGCTATTTATGATTGGGAGGAACCATGCACTTAGTTAGTTATGTTTGTGATGTATGTTTATCTGCTACGATGTATGTTTATATCTTTTATGATGATGTATCATGTATGACATGTGGTTTCATTTACTTTATTGCACCACAGACTAGAATTAGGTTAAATATGTACCTTCATTTCACATATGTATATTATTTTATGTCTTTCATACCCTATGACATGTATAGTGGATGATTGAGCTTTCTATAATGTAATTTATTAAGGGACATTTGGAAAAAAGTTTATTGTTTAAGAACATTGGACTTATCATTATTATTTCATAAGGATGTGATGTTGGATGGAATCATTAAAAGTTAATTTAGATGTGATTCAATTTAAGGGATCTTTAAAGAATGTAACCCGTTATGTATGTTTATGTTTACTTTTAGTTGAATGATGTTATTGCCTTCACTATTATGTTATGAATGGTTTTAACTTTCATTTTTTTTTTTTAAAAATGCTACCAAACTTAGTGAAACTTTAGGTTAATTCTTTGGATCCCTTGGCGGGGTGTTACAAATATAATGCCTTCAATCTCATCAAACTCTTTTCTATCCATGCTAGATTCTTTAAGAATGGAATTTATCTCTTTCTCTACCTTTTTCTTTCTTTCCTTATTGTATAGTTCTAAATGAACTATTCTCATCTTTTCTGCATAAGTACCCCATATAGGACATTCAGTGTCCTTTTGTGACTAGAATATGATCTATGTATACCATTGTATGAGCTCAGCACTCATCTCATATCCCATAGGCTCTATAAATTTCACTCTTCATATCATTGCTTCCATACAGGTGTTATACCTTTCCACCATGAAACATAGTTCTTCTTTGTACTTCTCTATCATTGAGGGAGGTATTCTATACCTTAGTTTCACCTCAGTTTGAATGTTCTTCATCATCCTATCAATGTCATCATCTCTAACATTTTTAGGCTTAGATCTATAGCATTAAGTCACCATCTTTTTTTTGAACTCATTGCTATCCCAACTTATCAATCCAAGAAACTTCCTTATAGTATAGAAGAATGTATGAGTCAACAAAAACTCAAATCTAAAAACTATGTTTTTAGTTTTCTTAATCTTTGCAATGTTGTCCAACAATTGCAATATGATAATCTCACACAAATTAACATTTCCTCCTTGCATAGTCATTACATAAGCTACATGTGGAAATCTAGTTGGTATGGAGTTAATCCTCAATCTATGGTTTAACTTGTACCCTAATATCTTGCCTAGTAATTTAACTCCTTTGTCTTGAACAAAGTCAACCTTCATGTTTCTTCTATCAAACCTTGTGTTTAGTTTTTTCTCAATCATTTTCCTAACATTCTTCTCATTAATAGGATTGTATCCTTCATTACTCAATCCCATGACTTTGTGAAGTAGGTCATTGTTAATAATAATATATGCATCTCCTAGAAACAACATACATTATGTACCCTACTAAAATGATTCAAGTTATCAAACTCCATATAAAACATATACCTTACCAAATTTAAGTCTTCTAGGTGGGCATACTCAAATTTCAAGGATAAATCATTATTGCAAATGGTTCCTAGGTCTCGATGAATTTTTTCATCAGCTATACTCTCTATTTTAAAGTTAATATAACTTCTTATATCCTCAACATGTAACACATTTTCTAGAAATCACAAAAATATGCCCAATAGATCATCCAAGAATGAAATAAATGAATGTTCTTAAACTCATGTTGTGGTCTATCACTCACATCATACACATTCTAACTACCCATTGAAATTGTGACTGTAAACACTAAAATACCGGATTCAAACTTCATAAAATATCTTTAAAATGTGATTTAAGGCTTCTACAACTTTTCTCTTTACAATCTTCACTTCACAATTCAATTTGCTATGAAATTGCTCTTCAATTCACTCAAGACACTTCACATGAACAAATGGTGCATACAATCTTTCTTGTGATCCTTAAATCATTTCAAATCACATTGTGCATTAAATGCATATGTACCACAATTTTAAATAGTGTCTCTATTTACTAGTAAGCTTGATTTCTCAATTCCTACTCACTGCAATCATATCAAGACTGGTGTACTTGATCATAACCTTCTCTCTATGTTGTTAACCTCGTATTAATTACACAAATTCTAAATCCATCTATAACATCAATTTTGGCCAACTGATGTAGTGCCACAGCTAAAATTGCTTAATTGAGGTAGGAGGAGTCACAAAAAATCTATGACTTTAATGTCTTATCATGGTCATGAAAAAAAACTATTCCTCCAGAACTATATAAGAGCTTTCTAGATCTTTAGCTATCATAAATGCTTCTTTGAATTTTTCAACATGTTTGTTAATTGCTTCCTTCTCAGTGTTGTCACCTCCATTATCATTCTTTCTATTATTTGTGTTGTCGTTCCTTTTGTTATTTAGAATCTTGTTAATGTCCCTTCTATCCATTCTATAATATCTTGTTGTCTATCCAATTTTATTACATAACTAACATATAGGTGCATTTCTCCTCTAATTAGCTCCATTTTGATTCTCAAGTGCACTGCAATTCCTTGAAATGTGTCTAGGATTGTTGCACTTTTAACACATGAACTTGTTGTTCTCTCCATTATATTTCTCTCCATCATTAGATCTTTTTTACAATCTTGTTCTTTCATTACCTATAGGGTTAGTATTCCTAGACATTCTACTATTTTCATTATTACCATCAAATTTAGGTTTCTTACATTCTATTGCCTTATGTCCATAACCATGAAAATTATAACAATAGAAATTAGTAATGGGTTTAAAAGACTTACCTGTGCAATCTCTTTTCATGTGTCCAACCTCATTACATAAGAAGCATCTACCTCTAAACATATGTCTTACTTACTTGGGTTGTTCAACTTTCATGGGTTTATCAACTTCGTCTATTTTCTTAAGTTCATCAACTCTAGTTGACAAATCAACTACTTCTACTTCCTTTGATACTTTAGTAGATGTGATTGATTCTACCTTACTTAGATTAGATTCCTTAGGGGATTCAATAACCAAATCTGGTTCTCTTTTGATTTCAACTTTCTTGTTTGATTTCTCTCTAATCAAATATCCAAGTCCTATCTTGTCATAAGAAGGTCTTTCATGAAATGTTTGTTGATCTATCTTTTCACTACTAGAATAAACTTTCTCTATGTATTTCTTAGCTTGTGCCAATTCTCCATTCAAAATATTTTTGTTGTAACTTGGCATGTTCAATCTTGATAATATCTAGTTTAGATGTAACTTGACTTAACTAGGATTTGAGATTTGCACTCTCCTTTTTCAGTTCTGGTTCATTCTTGCTTCTATTTTTCTTAAGACTCAACTTAAGTTCAATGATTTTTAGTTCATGTTTCAAGATCTCATTTTCCTTCTAAAAATCTCCTACTTCATTACTATCACTAGTCTATGTAATTGATTCCTTTTCAAATCCCAAATCATCAATCTTGTCTTTTAACTTTCCAATGAAAACTTTTACATCTTCAGTAAGAAGGTTAATATGCTCAAGAGCTTCGTATAGGTTTTTATTCAACTATTCCATAACTTCTGGGATCTTACTCAAGATATTAAACTTCTTTAAACTAACTAGGATTTGATAGGTCAATTTTTAGAAATAGATAATATAGAGAAGCAAAGCGGGGTGGATGAATCAGTATTCTACAAAATGTTTCCCATAACTAAATATTGTTAATTAATTTATAACTTGCATATGAAAGTAAACCAAAAATACTAAATAGTAAATATAACCATTCACATAGATAACTCATTACACCATTATTTTTTAACTAGGGAAACCTTGGCTAAGGGAAAACTCTAGTGGGGATGAAATCCACTACATGGTTCACTAAACAATAGGATCTTGTTAAGGATATTGAACCTATTATGAGTATTAAGAACATATAGTTTCTCAAGTACCTATTAGGAGACTGGGCCTTGTTAGAAGCCTCAACCCTATTAGGAGTTTTGTCAACCCTATTAGGAGTTTGTAAAACAAATACAACGTATGCAAGAAGTGCCCATTACCCTAACATGTAATTATACAATTTAGAATATAAATACAATACTTGATTACTATTGTAAGTCAAACTTGCTCTAGTGATACATCAAATCTCACATCACATAAGGCTTAAAAATCTTTCAAGATCTCTGTGCAATAAATCACATCACATAACACTTGCTCATCTATCATAGATAGCACACATATCCATGCAAGATAAGATCTTTACCTATACCTTGCAAATTTACAAAACTCTACTCAGTCAACCTTCCTATGTTCAGACTCTTAACATAATATAACAAATATCTTATGGATTAATATCAATGTATTTGGCTCATAATAGCTTAGTAATTATTTTTTAACCAAATTAATTCCTAAGACTGTACAATCCAATTCCCTGCCATGTTGTGTTATGTGCTATTAAATACCCACACTGGTATTTTAACCATAGCTCACTTTGTACTATCTATACACATCTGTGCACTAGCACATGTCATCATGATACTATCATAAAGCTTTCCTCAATTATGCATGAGCTTACTTTGAATGAGTTGTCCATACACTAAACATTTTTGCTTTGTGCTGCTGTAAACTATCTAACACTTAGACAATTCTCTAACTTTAAATGTATAAATGAAATATTGAATGTATGTGACCATAACTGGAAATCATCAAGATATTTATATGACCATATTTATGACATATATTCATGTTCCAATTATCACATTCTATTTCATACACAACATGAATTTGCAATAGAATACATTGATTGTCATATTAGTATATATCAATCAGATCAAATAACGAAAAAGGTGCATGAAAAGTTTCTTCGGTATATTCTCATTATTCCACATCTTGAATGATTATTTAGGTGCACTACCTTGGAACAATTTATGGATTACCATGGACACAATAGAAGTCAAGATAACACTATGTGAGTGCTTGTGGATGTTTTTGTATTTAAGGACATATAAGATAGGTGGCCAATATTTAAAGAAGAACCTCGAGATCTAAAGCTTTCAATGGCAACAGATGGTGTCAATTCATTTAGAGATATGAGATCTATTTACTTAGTATAGCCTATTTTTGTTATTAACAATAACATTCCTCCTTGGATGTCCATAAAGAGTGAGCACATAATATTGCCAATAGTTATCTAAATTAATTTATAAACACTATATCAAAATGGTCATAATAATAATAGAATGTTTCTTTTTATTCACCTAGGTAAGTACCAAGCTAAAGGTATGAACATGTATATTGATTCTATTATTAATGAGTTGTTGAAGTTATAGAATTGAGTCACTATGTATAACATCTCAAGACAAATAGAACAGAGATAATTTTAATTCTATCCAATTCTTGTATGGACAATACATGATGCCCTAGGCTAATTCATTTTTGTAGTATGTTGTGTTATTAAGTTCACATATTTTTGAACTATTATATTGCTTACACATTATTCTTGTATGTTTAAGTTGTGCATGATAATTGTACATAATCTTCTATATCTTTAGACAAAGGGAAAATTTGCATGTTTAGTTTGTTGTCTAAAGATGAAATCTCATCATTCAAGAAGTTTAGGAAAGTAAGTATTCAATGAGTTTAGGAACTTTCTCCAAAATAATAAGTATCGAATTAATATTAGAAAAAAAAAAATTAATGGAGAAGAAGAGACAACATAAAGGCCACAAAGAATGACACTTTATCTATGGAAGTTAGAATACAATAGACTAAATTGTCAAGGTAATGTCATTCCATCTAATGATTTTTGTTTGAAAATTATATTATAATATTGTATTTTATTTAGTAATGATGTAATTGATGCTTTTGAAGTTCATCAAAGCATCAGTGACTAGCTTCCTATAGGAATAAAAAAAATTCCTACTCAATTTAGTAGGTTGTCATAGTACAAGGATCTCTCAATCGTGTATATTTTGATACTATGCATATTGGAAAGAATGTAATAGAGACACTATGAAAAATATTTGATGAAGGTGTAACAAAGAAATAATTTTCAAAATTGGTAATGAATTCATGAATCCAATGATGACCCAAAAAATTTCATTGAATCAAACATCAATAGAGACCACATAAATATGAGTGTCATTTTTTCGTTATTAACAAAGCAAGAAAGTGATGCATTAAAAGAATTCATAAAATAAAATAAAAATTCTCACATGATTTTTTGCAAATATAAGCATTCTTGTATCAAAGAAATGTGATTTTGGGCCATAGTTGAAAACACATGATTGGCATACCTTCACCAAGGTAAGTCATGTTCTCTATTTAAAATATATGTGTAAAATTGAATGTACTTTCTATTGTATTATTTTATAATATATTGAAGAGATATTTTTTAATTATTGTAGTACCTCTTGCCTCTATCCCTCCCACACTAGTTTGACAATAGTATTAAAAAAGTTATATACAATCTTGGAAAACACATGAGGTTAGAAGTGTTATTTTCTAGATTTGTTGTACATATGTTATATTTACAACTTGCTCTACTTTTTATGTAATTTTTTGTAATTTTTTTCTAAAATCTCATTTATATTTTCTTGCATGTTGAATATCTTTTAGGTTGTTATCAGCTAAAGAAATTGATTAAAATGATATAAAATATTGGAAGAGAAAAAATTCCTAGCTTATGTTTGAAATGTAAAAGTTTCTACCTTCAATTTTTTTCAATGGTCAACAACATTACCTCATACATCAAATTAAGGCAATTGAATTATGTGAGCCTATACAAACTAGCTCAACATGGATGGTTAAGAGACACTTGAAATTTATGAAGGGCTTGGTTTGATAAAGAGCAGGTCATGAGGGTTCTATGGTGGGGGTTTATATGGTATACTAGACCATGGTGTACATTAGTGAATATCTTTTCATGTTTGCAGCAAATATCCATGTAGATCGCATTTGGGATCCCAACTCTATTAACAAATTCAATGGGGAGTACTTCATGGGGAAAGATAGATTGAGGAAATTGAAGGTAATTATAAGATTTTATTGTACTTAATTAATTCTCATAAATTTTCAGTATAAATCTTTTCTAGGTGGTCTATTTGTTTTCTTTATTTTTGTGAGTGAGATGCACTGCATTTGTATATTACAAACAATCTTGATTGGAAGATGGTACAGATTCAACAATCTCAAGAAAATGGTCCCTCATTAACTTGGGATGGTGTTGAATCATTGGTTAAAGAAGCTTATTCTAATGGAGATCTCAATTTTATGCCAATGGTACTTGATCTAGCATATGGTTTAAGAGGTAGAAAGGTATATATAAGATTAAAAATCATGACCCATAAGTTTAAAATCAACTCGCAACTTGATGCAAATAATCTTGACATGTTTGAATCATTTCAGATAAAACACCACAAAGTTATGTACTACCATGGCCATAAATTATGTATTAAAATATTAGATAAAATAAAAAAAACTTGTGATTTTGGGATAAGTGAAGTCTTCAAGGTTACTAATATTTCATCTAGAAATGACATACATCCTTAGCAATCTAAAAATAGATACTATGGAATTTTGGATGATATACTTGAGTGCATATTTAACTCATTTAAACTAGTTCTATTTTTTATCAAATGGTATAGGCTATGGCTAAATCAAAATGACCCTGATAGGATTGTTATTGAATATGATAGTGTATTTACAATGATTAATACAAGGTCATTTGAGCCAGTTGGAGATGAGCCTTATGTTCTTACAAGACAATGTGAGAAATTTTTTTACTTTGGCATTCCACATAAATGGGGTTAGCCATTTATCATTAGACATGATCTAAGAAGAAGGTCAGTAAAGTATCATGTGGTTGAAGAAGAAGATATTGAAGAATCAAAAGATGAAGTAAATGACAATCACAAATGACTGTTACACAATGATGAAGAAGAAGATGATGATGATGATTTTGGTGATGTTTAAAATGATCATGATGATGATAATGAAGATGGTAATGATCAAGGCAATTATGGTCATGATGATGATGGTTATGATAATGGTGATGAAGATGATGATGATGGTGATGAAGATGGTCATTGTTTTTGTCATGATGATGATGACAATAACAACGATGATGATATTGAAGGGGACAATTATGATGATGGTGATGATGATAATGATGATTATGGTGACATGGATGAAGAAGATGATCAATTACATGATCAATAAAATGTATATCAAGGTGTGATCAATGTTACGTATGAGGTATTGATTTATTCATAGAAATTTGTATGACTTGTAGGTTTTTATAATTAAGTTATTATGTGTTGAACTCTTAATTTCATGGAGTATATACAATAATTTCACATAGGTACTACACATAAAGTATAGGTAAGGAATTAAAAAATATACAATGATTTTAATGAATGCATCATATAATTTTTGTCTTCAATGTAGTTTGTAGCATACATATCTTGTAATTTTTGGCTAACTTAAGATAAATGATTTACATATGTAAAAAAATTAATGCCTTTGACCAAAATCATGTACACTGACTTGGATCAACAAGTTTAAGTAAATAGACCCTATAGATATAATGTATTACTTGTTTATTGACTCTTTACCATTGACATCAACTTTATTCCTACTATGTCTCTCATTTGTTTAATTGTAGGTATCATTAAATAGGTATTTTCCTAATCTATCTTCCTCGAGTATGTAAGGTCCCTCTTCACACGTACTTTTTAAATATGAATTTTTTTCTCTGTTAAAACCATTATAGGAGATTGTAACGGATATGAAGTAATGCTTATATTGTGAATGTCCTAATAAAATAGAGAGTAGTTGATACATCCTTGCTTAATACTTAGTAATTCAAGAACTACTACATCATTTCAACTATTAAAATATTAAAATTTGACTAACGATGATACGAAGCATTTTCACCTGATGATAAGGGTGTTGATTTGATACCTCAATGATTAAGTTTTATGCTTCAGATAGTTCACTATTCTTTAATTGATGTTGTCATGATGATTAGGTGTATGCATGCCTAATGATGATTATTCTAGTACTTCAATCTGAATTAACGAATAAGTTATGTTATATGGATAATGTGATTTAGATGATTAAATGTGGGTAGAAATGAATTAAAAAGTTGATTTTGTGAAAGATTCATGTTCTAATTTATGTAACTATATATATATATATATATATATATATATGCATGTGATTTTCTTGAGCTATTGATGTGTGCAATGAGTGTGCAGGATATTTTAGCCAAAAAATTTAATGGAGAAATGAAACTGAACCCTATGTATCAATTGTGGAAACTAGGGTTAAATCTAATGAAAGATGCAAACCCTATTGTTCATATGTTATTTGTGTCATGGGTTAAATGAATATATCATTCTATAATCAGTTAATGTTAATGTTTCGTAATAGTATTTTTATAGTGTCTCTTGACACTTGTGAATTGTATATGCATTCTAGCATGATAGTTAAAGGGAATCGAGTAACCTAAAGATTTAAGTTGGATCTGATTAGTTAACTTTTTGTTAATCAGTTAGTATTGAGATTAATTGCCCCTAATTAGGATTAGTGAATTATCTCCATTTTGAGGGTTGTTAGTAAACCTTAAAATATTCCTAGTTGTTGATAAGTCTCTAATTAATCCTAAAAGCATAAAATCATTAAATCTAAGTACCTAAGTGGTAAGGGTATGGGTTGGAGACATTTTCCACCCCCTTAGCCCCTTTGGTTGACTTTTATGGTCACTCAAAAAGTCCATTTTTGCTTTAGTGCGAAAATTGATTGGTTCCTTCTTGAGTTGGTAACCTTGACTCCACCTTGAGGTTTACCTAATGTCTAGTTGAGTTAGGATCATATTTAGAGGCATCTTTGAGAAATTTTGGTTGTTACCCAATCTCTAAGTTTTAGAGAGAAATTTTCAAGATTCAAGGAAGGAAGGAAAAGCTCATCTCAAACTGGTTCATTTGGCCATAACCTTTTTGTGAAGGTAAGATTCTTTAGCTCATTTTGTTTATGTTGTTCATGCTTGATTTATGCTTGTGTTATTTTGATTGTCATTGGAATGCTTGTATGTATGTTGGGTATGCTTGGGAGGGTTTGAATCATGTTTTCGTGAATGGTTTTCCTTCATGTTTTGCTTGAATTTCGAAGGGATTTTATGGGTTTTTTTGGCATTACTCACCCTTGGATAGGGAAGAAGTGGCCATGTATAGGGGAAGGGCTTTAGTTGGACCCCAATAGTGTAGACTCTCTTCTCATGACGAGAAGAGGGAAAGAGAGTAGGATGTTATGGGCCCCTACTTGTCATCACATACCATGTTTTGAAATTTTGAATTCTTGAAGAAGAGAAGGAATGAAAATCTTGGTTGTATTGGCCTCAAAAGGGCATTTGTGGAAGAATGACAATTCTTGAGTTTTAGCCTCGAAAGGGCCCTGTTATGGTATGGTGATCGACGTCTCCTATTGGAAAAATCCACCTTCTCCCTAGTCTGGTTCAATGTTGAACCTATTATGCAAATCGGGATGAGAATGAATGCTTTTTTTTTTCTTCATGATATGTTTGATTTGTCTCTAGGTCAAATTTCGTCTTCTCCATGACCACCATGATGTATTGAAGATATTGAAAAGGATCTCTTGTTAAGGACCAAGAAGAGAATTCAAATTGTATTGTAATATCAATGTAAAAATTTATCTAAACCCTTGTTGAAGTGGCAAGGATGTCGAGTTTTCTTACTGGTTCTTTCTCGACGGAGCCTTGAACCAGGTTGATTAATAGAAGAGGAAGGAAAAAAAAAAAAAAAGGGTAATGTTTCTTGCATATGAGATGTTTGTTGTATCAATTTTGCTTATGTTACTTGATAGTAGATGTGATGACGTTTCTATCTTTTTGGAGCATTCTTATGTTTGTAAATGCATTCATTTGATTTAGTTTAAATTTGATAATACAATGAAATAAAATCTTGCAATTTTAAGTTCAAACTAGGTTAAGAAAATTTGTATTGAATTGGAACTTCATTGGTATTATCATGAATCAGTACTAGAAAGAAAATTAATAATATTGTTGTTTATGTATTTGATATGGATGGCTTAAAACCTAATTAGGAAATAATAGAACCTCCCCCCCAATCCAAAATAAAAAGAAGAAATAGTTGCTCTCAAAAATTTATCACTTAGAATAATATGGTTTTTGGAAAAAATAAAAATAAAAATAACCCCCAGGAGCAAAAACAGTCTCTAGAGTTTGTATGGAGAAAATTTAATCTCCTCTTTTGAAACAAAGAATCTTAAAAGATTCTCTCAATTATCCTTTCTAACTTATTAAATATGCTATTTTTTAAATATATAAATAAAAGAGAGAGAAAAAAGAGAGAGACATATATGTTAAACAAATATCCTAAGTTTCTATCTACCTAACTATTTATCATAACTCCCTGTCCTACCAATAAAACTCTAAAGAAAAAAAACTTAAACTCTGACCCCCCTATCTTACTAAGCATTGACAAGGCCTTGAGGCTTCATGGGCTCAAGCATCCCCAAGAAAATCTTGTCATAAGGGAGGTGAACTTTTGTGGGAGGGGGCAAGTCACCTTAAATGAGTGACATATTAAACTTTATTAAAACCCCTTTACCCTACGAATTGCCTTGGCCATCAAAACATATCTACAGACTTGGATTATGTGCAGTACTTGGGTCTACATGTGCAGACATAGGGCCACATGCAGGGAAGAGTGTTGGGCGGCTGGGATTAGTTAGGAGGGTCAAGGGCTTAGTAGGGTTAATGTTAGTATATTTTTTGTTAATGTTAGTAAGTTAGTATGTATTTTTTTTAGTGTTAGAAGTTAGTAAGGATAAGTGTAGTTAGGAGTTAGTGTTAGATGTTAGTTTAGCTTAGGTTAGTAGTTTAGCATGGTTTTAAATTAAGTTTTCTTTTATGTTAGTATGTAACAAATGTTAGAGTTCTAATTAATGTTAGTAAAAGCTAGATAATGTAAACTTAATTTTTTAATGGTTAAGAAAGTTAAGTAAAAATGTATTTGAATGTAATTTAGTATTAGTTTAATTTAATAATTTTAAGTCATTATAATTAATGTTAGATGTTAGTTTTTGTTTACTATTTTAATTAGTTAGTATAATTTGGTATATGAGTTGTTTAGTTAGTTTGATTATAAACATTATATATATATATATATATATATATATATATATATATATATATATATATATATATATATATATATATATATAAATATATATATATATATATTTGAATATATTTAAGTGCTTTAATTAATCTATAAAATTTAATATGTTAAGTTAGTAGATAACGAGAGATCAATGAATGATAAAAAGGTGATGTAGTTAGTATATGTCATTTTAAAAATTTGTTAATTAAAGGTAGTTAGATTTTCATTTCTAATTGTTAAGTAATTGATATCTAGTATTTAGTTTTAGTATATTAATTAGATTTGATTTCAAAATAGTAAGTATTTTGATTTTGTTAATTTAGTTATCTTTTAAACGTTCTAAATTAACATTGTTAATATTACAGGATATAGTTTCATCTTAATATTTAAACTTAAGAGGGTATAATTTAGTTAATGTCAAATATTAGTTAGTTGTTTTAATTGACTTATTATTTAACTTTAGGGTAATGATGGCATTATAAGGTCAGTGTGAAATCAAGCCGAGTAATTGAATGTTAGATACTATTTTTCTTGGTGGGTTCATTTTATATCAAATGTTCGAATAATTAGAGTTAGTTCTATGATTGTAATACTTCAAAATAATTAGATCTATTTTGTTTATTATTTAATTGATTTCCATATAATTTAAATGTATTGTTCATTCATACGTTAAAAGAGAATAAATGTGATAATGATGCAGGAGCATCCAGAGGTATAAGGGCAATCCTGTGTCACCCAAAAAAATATACTTAGACTTAGTTTATATTTCATGTGTTTTCATTTTTGGACACCCATTTGGGTCAAATAAAGGTTCCAACTCTCACAGTTCCACTATCAGTGTGCTAGAAAATCTTGAAAAAATAGGAGCATGTAATTGGGCCATCATTTTGGTAAACTAGAAGGTATGAATTGGCCAGATGAATGTAATTGTGATTTAGAGCATTCCAAAAAAAGAATTAGGTCAAAAGGCCCCACATTTTGAAATTTATTGTAGTTTTTTGGGTTTTGGAGACCTCCTAAGAATGCTTCAAAGTTAGGTTAGGGGCATTAAATGACCTCAAAAAGGGTCAAAAAATGGGGGATGAGCTAAGCTTGTCCATAAGGCTATAGAGCACTTTGAGAGCTTTCCAGAAATGTAAGCGATTTGTCAATCGGAGCTATAGTTCAAAACTTATGCCTCCCGAAAGTTCGGTTACCGTTTTTGGATTCTTCTAGATTTGTGCCAACTTCTAACGCAACTTTTGGAACCTTCTACTTGGTCGGTGGATGCCTAATAGCACTTTCTAGAATGTACTCCTAGTCCTTAACCCTCCAGGGTCTATTTAAGGAGATTTCTGGCATTGTTAAAGGTAGTTCGGAGTGGAGTTTGAGAGGAGGTACTGAAAGGAGAAATTATCTCCACATTTATGCTATTGTAAGCCCTTAGGGTATGTTTTGAAGTTTATTTTCTCTGTACTAAATGTACTAGATTATTTTTTAGTTAATACAATTTCCCTTTTCTATTGTGTCCATTATGTTCGTGGGTTGTGTCCCCATCAAGTGGTATCATAGCTAGTTTTCCTGAGTGTGTAGACAGAGCACCAACTGTGAGGCAGCTTGCACCAAGACTGTGTGGTTGTGGGTTCGATTTAGAAGATGCCTCCATGAAGAGAGCATGGAAAAAGGGCCAGAGCTATTAATCCTAAGGAGGTTAGAGCCCTCCAAAGGCAGGTACAGGCATTGCAAGAGGAGCTCCGTAGAGGAGCAAATGTTGCTGCAGGTGATGACAGTGAGGATGAAAATGAAGAAGAAGTAATGGGACCAGAAGGGGAATTTGACAGGGAAGTTCTGAATCATGCAGAGGAAAGGCTTTTTAGGGCCATTACTAAGTTTGGGAAAAGACCTACAATTCAAGTAGGTGTATTTTCAGGAAGTCTAAAACCAGATGAGTTGATTGATTGGATCAATGAACTGGAAGAATACTTTGAGTATGAGGATATCAGGGACACGGATAGGGTTAAGTTTGCTAAGGCCAAACTGAAAGGCCATGCAAAAATTTGGTGACAAGAGGTCCAATTGGAAAGAAATAGAAGAGGAAAGGAGAAGATTACAAGATGGGATCGCATGGTGGACAAATTGAAGAAGCAATTCATTCCTATGGACTACGAGCTTGATTTGTTTAAGAAGATGCATGGGTTAAAGCAAGCAGGAAGATCCGTCCAAGAATATACAGAGGAATTTTACCAACTCTTGATTAGAGTAGGGCATGCAAAAGAAAATATGGAGAAGGTTGCTCGTTATATTAGTGGGTTGCGACCTAGCATCCAGGAGGAATTAAGTCTGGTAAGAATGACCAGCGTTGAAGAGGCATACTAGTTTTCCCTACAAGTTGAAGAGAAGCTGAATAAAAGGTTTGAAGGAAGACAAAGAGGGTGTGATCAAGGAGGAAGGGGAAGTGGTAGATCATCTAGAGGTTGCAATGAAACCCTAAAATAAAAATGAAGATGTGGGTACTAGCAGGAACCAGAGGAATGAGGGTTTCAACCGCTCCCATGATCAAGACTTTCAAAATTAGAGAGGAAGAGGTAGAGGACATGGAAAAGGAAGAGGAGGCTACCATGGTACCTATTTCCATTGCAATGAAGAAGGTCATCGTGCCTTTGAATGCCCTCAATGATAAGGAAGGACAGATAGGAGAGCTGAGGGCCAAGCTAGGGTTTCTCATGTGGATGAGGATGCACAATAATCACATTCAAAGGATGCAAAAAGAGGAGAGACCTTGGTAAATGAAAGAGTCCTACTAAGTGGTGAGATTAAACCAGGACAATGGAGGAGTTTGTTCTATACTAGATGCAAGTGTGAGGATAAATGTTGTGATGTGATCATTGATGATGGTAGCACTGATAACTTGGTATCAGAAGAGATGGTCTCTAAGCTGAAGCTCAAGAGGGAGAAACATCCCTAGCCCTATTGGATTTCTTGGGTAAAAGATGATCATAAGGTCCTAGTAAGTGAACAATGTTTAGTAAAATTCAAAATTGGGAGTTACCATGATGAAGTTCTCTATGATGTTATTTTGATGGATGTTTGCCATCTATTGTTGGGTACACCATGGAAGTTTGATAGGCATGTAGTACATAATGGACATGCAAACACATACTCTCTGACAAAGGATGGAGTTCGCCACAAATTGAAGCCCATGAAAAAGGAAGGTGAAAAGGTATGTAGTAGTGCTAGGATTTGTCTTGTTGATGAAAGGAAGTTTTTAGATGGCATGAAACATCAGCATATGTGTTATGCTTTGATTCCTAGGAAAGATAAAGAAGGTAGTAGTGAAATGCCACTTGAAGTTTCAGATTTACTAGGGGAGTTTGGAGATATTATTTCTGATAATGTTCTAGATGGATTGCCACCAGTAAGGCAAATCAATCATCAGATAGATCTGATTCCAGGAGCTAGTTTGCCTAACAAGGCTGCTCACAGGATGACTCCTACTGAAAAAGAGGAGCCAAATAGACAAGTTTAGGAGCTGTTGAGGAAGGGCTTGATTCAAGAGAGCCTGAGTCCATGTGCAGTACCTACAGTACTCACACCAAAGAAGGATGGAGAGTGGAGGATGTGTACAGATTCTTGAGCTATAAATAGGATAACCATCAAGTACTGATTTCCTTTGCCAAGGATGGATGATCTTATGGACTACTTGAGTGGAGCTTAGTACTTCACAAAGATAGATCTGAAGAGTGGTTATCACCAAAAATGGATTCGAGAAGGAGATGAGTGGAAAAGAACCTTCAAGACCAAGGAGGGTCTTTATGAGTGGTTAGTCATGCCCTTTGGATTGACGAACGCCCCAAGCACCTTCATGCGGCTCATGAATGAGGTACTTAAGAAGTTCTTAGGAAAAAAATTTATTGTTTATTTGGATGATATTTTAATTTTTAGCAAGACTTTGGAAGAACATTTATTGCATATTTGTAGTGTCCTTGAAAGGCTAAGGGAAGAGAAACTGTTAATTAATCTAAAGAAGTGTATCTTTACAAAAAGGGAGTTAGTCTATTTGGGGTTTGTTATATCACCTAAAGGTCTCAAAATGGATCCAGAGAAGGTAAAAGCCATCTTGGAATGGCCTACTCCAAGGTCTGATACTAAGGTAAGATCATTTCATGGTCTGGTTAGTTTTTATAGGAAGTTTATTAAGAATTTTAGTGGCATATCTGCACCCCTAACTGATACAATAAGAGGGGATAGAAAAGAATTCAAATGGACTGCAGCAGCTGTGAGAAGTTTTGAATTACTGAAGAAGAAGGTAACAGAACAACTTGTGTTGGCACTTCCAAATTATAGAAAGGTTTTCCAGGTGGATTGTGATGCTAGTGGCAGCACTCTTGGGGCTATATTAAGCCAAGAAGGTAAGCCTATTGCATATTTTAGTGAAAAATTGAATGATGCAAAGAAGAAGTATTCTATTTATGATCAAGAGTTCTATGCAATAGTTCAGGCCTTAAAGAAATGGAGGCATTATTTATTGCCAAAGGAATTTTTTTTGTATAATGATCATCAGGCATTACAGTACCTAAATAGCCAAGGTAAATTGAATTAGAGGCATATGAAGTAGGTACAGTTCTTGCAGATCTATACATTTGCGTTGAAGCATAGAAGTGGAAAATCTAACAGGGTTGCAGATGCACTAAGTAGGAGACAGTTGTTGCTTACAATAATGTAGGTTGAAGTAGTTGGGTTTGATGAACTCAAGAATTTGTACCCCGAGGATCTTGATTTTTCTGAAGCATGGAAAGCTTGTAAAGAACTTGTTGTTGTAGATAGAACCAAGTGGTTAAACTATTTGATTTAGGATGGCATGTTGTTTAAGGGTAGTCAATTGTGCATTCCAAGGAGTTCCATGAGGGAAAATCTAATTAAGGAGAAACACAATGGAGGGATGGAAAGACATTTTGGTTGAGATAAGACCATTTCCATTCTTAGAGAACATTATTTTTGGCCTCAAATTTCATAGGATGTCAAGAAGTTTGTACAGAGTTGCCAGGTTTGTCAAGTGGCCAAGGGGTTTAGTCACAATACTGGCCTATATCATCCATTGCCTATTCCATCAAGGCCATGGGAGGACATAAGTATGGATTTTGTTCTTGGATTTCCAAGGACACAAAGGGGTAATGACTCAATATTCGTGGTGGTTGATAGGTTCTCCAAAATGGCACATTTCATTCCATGCCATAAAACTCATGATGCTGTCCATATTGCAGACTTTTTTTTCAAAGAGGTGGTAAGACTACATGGTCTTCCAAGGAGCATAGTTTTTGACAGAGATACTAAATTTGTGGGGTATTTCTGGAGGACATTGTGGAAGAAGTTAAGAACAGACCTAAAATTCAGTTCCATGCATCACCCGCAGACTGATGGCCAAACAGAAGTGGTAAATAGAAGTCTGGGCAATTTATTGAGATGTTTAGTTGGGGATAAGCCCAAGGGGTGGGATTTGATTCTACCACAGGAAGAGTTTGCTTATAATAACTCTGTAAATAGGAGTACTAGAAAATCACCATTCCAAATTGTAAATGGGAGTATCCCAAGGACTACACCAGAATTGAGGAAGATAGAACAAGGGGAGAGGACAAGTGCTGAAGTTGAGGAATCTGCTGAACATATCAAGCATCTACATGAGGAGGTTCAAGCACACATTACTAAGATGAATAGAGAGTATAAAGCTAGGGTTGATCAAAGGATAAGACATAAGGAATTCCAAGTAGGGGATCTAGTCATGGTGCACTTACGAAAAGAAAGATTTCCAGCCGGTACTTACAACAAGCTGAAAATAAAGAAATTTGGCCCCTGCAAAATTTTGAAGAAACATGACTCAGGAAATGCATATGAAGTGGAGCTGCCAGATGGTATTCACATTTCTCCCATTTTCAACATTGCAAATTTAACAAAGTATCATGATGATGGTGCAAATGAGGAGCTAGTGTTAGAGCCATGTCCAATTCATGCTTCTAAGAAGGAGGAGATAGAAGACATTCTAAGTCATCATGTGGGTAGGAGTACCATAAATAGGCAGTATGAAGAGTATTTGGTCAAATGGAAAGGACGACCGATCGAGGACTCAACTTGGATTTCAACAGCTGAGGTTTCCCATTTGGGATTTCCTCTACCATTCATAAAGTCACAAGGTCACTTTTCAATCTACCCTTGGTGTCTAATGCAGGAGCATCCAGAGGTATAAGGGAAATCTTGTGTCACCCAAAAAAATGTACTTAGACTTAGTTTCTATTTCATGTGTTTTCATTTTTGGACACCCATTTGGGTCAAATAAAGGTTCCAACTCTCACAGTTCCACTATCAGTGTGCTAGAAAATCCTAAAAAAATAGGAGCATGTAATTGGGCCATCATTTTGGTAAACTAGAAGGTGTGAATTGGCCAGATGAATGTAATTATGATTTAGAGCATTCCAGAAAAAGAATCAAGTCAAAAGGCCCCATGGTTTGAAAGTTATTGCAGTTTTTCAAGTTTTGGAGACCTCCTAAGAATGCTTCAAGGTCAGGTTAGGGGCATTAAATGACCTAAAAAAGGGCCAAAAAATGGGGAATGAGTGAAGCTATCCGAAAGGCTATAGAGTGCTTCGAGAGCTTTCCAGAAATGTAAACAGTTTGTCAATCGGAGCTACGGTTCAAAAGTTATGCCTCCTGGAAGTTCGATTACCATTTTTGGATTCTTCTAGATTTGCGCCGACTTCTAACACAGCTTCTGGAACCTTATACTTGTTTGGTGGATGCCTACTAGCACTTTCTAGAATGTACTCCTAGTCCTTAACCCTCCAGGGTCTATTTAAGGAGAATTTTGGCATTGTTAAAGGCAGTTCGGAGTGGAGTTTGAGAGGAGGTACTGAAAGGAGAAATTATCTCCACATTTATGCTATTGTAAGCCCTTAGGGCATGTTTTGAAGTTTATTTTCTCTATACTGAATGTACTAGCTTATTTTTCAGTTAATACAATTTCCCTTTTCTATTGTGTCCATTCTGTTTGTGGGTTGTGTCCCCATCAGATAATGTGTTAAACCTTTTGATTAATTGAAATTGGAATGTTTAATTTAATCGATCAATTTAAGAATCAAAGTTTAAATTTAATGATCTATTCCTACTCATGATTATTAACTTAATTTGGATGTTAGGACATTGTCAGGAGATCTTGTATCTATTCCTCATTAAACCTATACTTTAACATGTGCAATTAAACATATCAAACTTAGTAATGTTATTAATCCTTTTTTTTAAATAAAAAATTAAAAAAATTGTTGGTGTTTTTTTGCCCTAAATTTTGGGCATGACAGAGTGAGGAAAATGCAAGAATAGAAGACAAAAGTGAGACATCTAGTAGTTCTAAAATAGAGAGATCAACTAGAGGTCAAAATATTAGAAGAAAATTAAATAAATGAATGCAAATTTTCCTTATTGAGGGTGGGGTCATATTTTTATGATAATTAGATCAAAGGCGACATGAAGGTTTCCTTAAGGTACACACATCTTTAGAAAGACTGGGTACCCAAGGAACTACCTCTAGCTAACGCTATTTTTTTTGTTAACAAAAGGATATATCCCATAGCTCCATCTTCATTACATGGTTTGGGATTATTTTCCATGGATGGCATAAAGGTCAATTATGATAAAAAAAAATTGAATTGATGGGGTATGTAGGACCTTGTTACAATTACAATAATTGGATGCAGATTGAACAATATAAAAAAAGTATGCGTAGGTATGCATTATTAGCAAATCATATACAATGAAAAAAATGATAAAAATAAAAGGCTTTCTATGTATATTGATGGAAGGCCTAAAGAATTAAGGAATATTATAGGTTTTATAAATAGCTCTCGACCTATGTCAGCTAATAAGCTATTCAATTGTATATTCAAGGGACAAGAGAGAAATCATATTTTTGTATGTGTGATAAAATCAATAAGTGCAGAGGACGAGCTTCTAATCAATTACAATTTGATTCATGCAGATACAAAAAAAAAAATTTATTGTCATGGGACTAGTAAGTATAACATACTTTAAACCAGTTGCATCTAATTAACATTGACTCCAATATAAAATCTTTATTTTATTATAAAAAAAAAAAAATTAGTAAGTCTATTAATTTCATTTCTGCATTGAATCCTAAGAATTACTAATTTTTTTCATGGGGTGACATGGATCCACCAAAAGGCATACGCAAAGATGTTCCTCACATACGTTCTTCAGCAAAGGTAAACCTTAATTAGTGACATTGTATAAATTATATAGAAACAAATGTCATATTATTATGTTATTTTCTTTATGGATATGGAGTTATTTTTATATAATTTTACTAATATTGATGTCACAACTTGACACTTATTGTTAGGGAAAAGAAAAAATGTCACCAGATCAAATGCGATCAAAAATTGAGGCAACATTTTTAGATGACATTGCATGTAGCATTGACCTTGACTTCATGGCTATTTATATGATAAATAGATATAGTAAAAATAATTCTTACCCTTGTCCTACTACAAAAAAAAATTAAGGAGATAGAAGAACTCAAAGATGAATTGATACATAGAGTCAATTGTATGAAGGTATGCAATAATTAATCTTAAGGAATAATAAAAGTTCAATAGATGTTTATATTTTATGCTATCTTATGGATCATAATCTAAAATATGATGTATTCTTCTTATGGGAATTTTTTATACCTATGAAATGTAGTCAACATGGTGAGGGTTGTAGCGGGAAACCTTCGTGTAAATAATCCTTTCTTTAACAATTCATTTAACCTTTGCATGCATTATTGGCTCAAGTTATGTATGGGATGCTTCTAGTATCCCATTTGATCTTTATCTATTGCAAATATCTTTTCTAACAATGTATTCTTCAACTCATGATGAAGTGTGGATGTCTCCTTCAATCACCACTCCAATATCATTGATTGCAATGTCAACAACAAGGAGCTTATAGACATCTTCATCTGTACCAAATACAAGTAGTAAAACTTTGTTTTGCTATATTTTGTTATGTGTTAATCATGCATTGATTTTTTTTTGTTGAGTGCATCCTATACTCATAGACCTATTTTGTGCACTAATATATACTCCTATAGGGAATACAAGAACATAGACCACTACTACTGAAGTTGAACCATTTTCTTGATTAGCCCATGTTAATAGTACTAGTTTATTTGTGGGGTCGTTATTGTTGAACAAGAAAATTATGTTTCTGTTAGAAGTACCAAATATTTCTAGTTCTTTAAAATTATGATTATTTACAATGTAATTGTAGTTTACTTATACATATCTCATTTTGGACTGATAATCCCATGATGTTTTTGTGAAAAATGATTTTTTTTTTATGATACTCTTTTTGAAATGACATTGAAGATATTTGGGCCCACCATACCTAAAAGGTATGTAGCTTCATATCATTGGTACAATATTTTTCTTTTTTTCCATTTATTATACTGTGTTAAAGTTATGTATCTAATAATTTTGGTTTTTCAAAAAAGGTTGAATGAATAGGGTACTAAATTGAAAAATCAGCTCATTACATCTTTAGAGGATCTCTTTGGAAAGAAAATTTGGCAGTTCCCTACTTCTTAAAAGAGCATCCAAACATATAAAGATTGTGAGGAACCAATATAGAAGGGTTATAGTGGATAACCCAAAGTATGAGCTTCCTCCTATGATTTCATCAATGAAGCAGAATGAAATAATAAAAGATGCAAAAGAGAAAAGGCTACAAGGTAAAAGAGTTGAACCAAAAGAGGGAAAAAGAAAGTATGTCATGATAGTATTAAGTAGAATATAATCATGCACTAATTAGTGGTCTTTGTAAATATATAATCTAATATGTTTAAAACTTTTCATAGACTACAAAGCACATCAAAAGCTATAGAAGCAAGAATAAAAAGGTTGGCCAACACAAACTTGGCTCTAGTAGCTATATGAAACATCATTCTTGATTTGTAAGTTGAAGAAATGAAATTTAATATCAATGGTTTTTATATAAGGTTGAAAAAAAAAATTAACCAAATCATACATGAAAAACTTGTGATATTAATGAAAAAATGCAGGGCACATAATTTAATGCGGAGCCCATAAATGAAGACAAAAAAAATTCCTTGAAGGAAGGCTATAAAGTTATGGCTACATGCTTACACCATGAATCTAAAAGCCATAACAAAGAATCTAGTGCACTAGATGAGACACATGTAAATTGGAAAAATGAAAAGTAAATCAAATAGAATAATTGATAAATTTCTCGTTTGCTATTAATTTCCAAAATAAATTGACTATTTCTATTTTATATATGAAATAATGATAACAATGTGCATGCCATTTCACTACAACCTTAAAAGCCTATCATAGAACCTATGCATGATGAAGGCCATGATGTGCATCATAGTGGTGGAGGTATTAATTTTCTATTGGAAATAAATTGTGTAATTATTAATAGAATTAAACATCTTCAATTGCAGTTGGCCATATGTGTAACTTTTTTTTGAATACTTTAGAGCATGTTGAACATCATGGTGAATGAGTGGAGTATGTTTAAGGTGTTCTACATGTTGCGATGGTGGCTAATTAAAATAATATTGTACATGATGTGGCATTGTCAGGTGATAAAAATGCATGTTATGTTCTATTGGTTAATGCAATATTTATAATAGTAAGAAAAAAAAGAGTATGCCCATTTAACTCATTTACTTGTTATTGCAAAAGAGCCCCCTTTAGTGCACCAACCTCATCCTCCTTAAAATAGGAGGCTTCATAATTTGACTTTACATGTGCCAAAGAGGACGAGAATGAGGAAGATATTGATTCTCCTATCAACCTTTTCCTTAAGAAAGCTAAGAAAAAAATTTAAAAATTAAAAAATGCTCTTTGATAAAACTTGTTAGATAAACTTTGTTGGATAGTGAAAGAATGCTTTTTAAAGTAATTATCCATGAATGTTGCATATTAATATTCATTTTTATGTCATGTTAATAAATATTGGTATGTGTTAATGAAGTCTTCATTGGTATTGCGTATTAATTAATTTTATATCATATTAATTAATGTAATGTGATTGTATTGATTGAATGTTATAGTTCATAAATGGATAAATGAATGTATGAAGTTTGAAATTAGATGTTAAAGAGGAATTTAGGTTGATCTTAGTGAGAGGGGGGATAAGGCTAGATGATGAGATTCCACCTTCACATGGTTGACCTTGTTAAGTAGATAATATTAAAGTATTCTCGAAACCAAGTGAAGCTCAAACTAACATACCTTCATTATTTAATCAATTTCATTCATTTTGTGTATTTTCTCATAAGTTCATTTTGAATATGTCATTGTTAGAAAACTATTAAAAAACAAACTTGAAGGGTTAATACTATTTGGTACCGGTAAAGATGTAGTCTTACCCTATATGAACACCACAATTGTTGCTAAAGGTGTGTCCATATTTTTTATGTCTATTTTTTTTTTTTGTTGTCTTTAGGGTTATTTTTTTCTTCTCTCTTATATGCTGGTATATCTCAAAATTCTAAGATTTCTTCTTATCGCAAGGTGTACTCTTTTTTAAAACAATTTTAATCAAGAAATATTTCAAATCAGAATCACAAGAGTCATGAATAGCGTTTAAGTTCATTGATATTGAAATTTTCACTACATTTGAATTCAAGCATAGATATGAAAAAGTGATTTTGATCTTTGCATATAGGTATTTAATGTAAATTTGAAACAAGCTCAATGGTTTAGTATTATTCCATTGGGAATAATGACAGTTGTAAGGTATGGTGTTGGTGTTGTTTTAGACTTTTTGATTCAATCTAGTTGTTCAATCACCATGGTGCACAAAATCATGAAATTCGATTAAAGCTTACTCCAATTATAGCTAAATTGCTATTGTAGTCATAAGATTTTCAAGTAAAAAACTTGAATTGTGACAATTTTAAATAATATTTTGTTGCAAAATTCTATCTCAAATCCCAACACCATGTTTTTGATTAGTCTACCACTTTTTTTTAAGGCCCCTTCCCTAGTACCCTATTATAAATCTTAATAACATGAATATGGCCAGAGCTAGGAAGCGTAAGGGAGGAAATGTCATGTTTTTGTCTTTGGTGTATTAGAATGTGAATTATATATTGTTACCACATGCCTTATGATAGAATGATGCTAAGAAGATTTTAGGATCTAGGTATGTCATGGTTGACATTTTCCTTATCTATAGTGAACATAAGATCTCATTCAGACTAATATATATATTTTAGTTATTTCCATACTAAGTACCCTATTCATAATTACACTAGATCAATAAGTTGAGACCTGACGGAATAAAGGCTTGAGATGTCATAAATTAGAAACCATGTCTATGGGTTCATGTTATGGCCTATTAGGATAATTTAATTAGATGGTTATTATGGAAAGATGAATGAACACCAACCCTTATGATATTAGTTATAGTCATAAATAAAAATTGTTATCAAATAAGTAAATTAGTGTGCAAGTGGTATTAGGAGTATATGTTGATATTCATTAGGATAGATTTATGACCCAATAAAATATAATAGATTTATTCTATGATTAATTTTGAAATTATGTGACACAACTATGCAAACACCCTGATTACCTGACATAATTGATATGCCTTATAATGGATTTTCTCATAATGATAACAAGATACTATTAGTAATAAAACTATATTAATTGAATCAAAGGATACTAGTTGTGATGTTTACATTTTGGTTATTTGGACCTAAGATAAGTATTCAAAACTAATTTTCATGTTGACATATTTAATAGTACTACAGATTCAACGTTTCATCATTATGATAGGAAAAGGATCATGATGTGGTTCAAAATGTCATTTGGATCATTTGATTAGGTATTAATGTTGATACCCAAATTTTGATATTTTAATGTTTTAAATGCTTTATATGAAGATGATCAAGGATAACTTTAAGGAACCAACCCCCCCCCCCCCCCCCCCCCCCCTCCCAAAATTTATAAAATAGTGGCGAATCACATGTCATTTGGGTGAAAAAAAAATTAATAGTGTTGGCAAATTATGCATCAATAGATGGATATTTGGTGGTGATTTTTTTAATAGTTTAGACAATTTTTATAAAATAATGGCGATTATAATTTTTGTTTCTAATAAAATTATTAATATTGATGGAAAATTATGTTTTGAAATATGGATATTGGTTGGCAAATATTTTAATAACTGATACCTTTTTTATAAAAAGGTGGTGAAATTATTTTCCAAATAATTGAATTAATTCATTTGTTATGGCGAATGGTTTTCAGAAAGTTATAGTTGCTATGGCTATTTTCAAAAGATGGGAAATGAGTAGCCTAACCTAACATACCAACTTACATAAATTATTGGCCACTACCACTATAATTATGTTAAATGTGTTATTTGAGAACTTAGACCATCTGATGATCCAAGATCAATGGCTGAGGTTTAATTTCAACCAACATTTCTTGAAGGAAGAAGAATTATCGAGGTAGTCACCGAAATTTTGACATGTATCAAGGTAAGTTGTATGCGGAGTACAGTGCACCCAAAAAGAATTAAATGCCATGTCAGTGATAGTGACATTCTCTTGCTAGTACCCTACCAAACATCTAGAATGAAGCCTTGACCTTGTTCAAGTGTTCAAAATGGTGACACATTTCTATCCAGCATGTATCACTTAAGTTGCAGGAGATAGTATATTGATGTCTTGTCACTATTAATTACAATTTACCATTGGCATTTTGTATCAGTGAAGCGGCTTCACACGCATTACAGGACATGCCATAGTCCACTAGCAGAGTACTATTACTATTAGTCTTAATTACAATTGGCCTTTTCCATCAGTTAAGTGGCTTCACATGCATTACAGGACAATGGACGGTATTAGTGTTTAATTACAATTGGCCTTTTTGGCACGTACTTGCAATTATGTTCAAGATTTGAGAATATTTGCTAATTTAATGTAATTGAATTGGCAGTCGGATAGAAACAAACAAATAATCCCTAGCACCCTACCGGCCAAGCTTATTTATAGGCGATTGAGCTACTTCTTTCATCATTGCTCATCTCATTTTTGGTAGTTGATAGGTCTGGCTTGTTAATTGTTTATTAATTGTTTGGTGTTAGTTTGAACTTTGCAGTAAAGATGGACAACCCTATTCGCTTGAGATGCATTTTGGAAGAGGAGCAGAAGGCCTTTCTAGGTCGAATTCCTGAGGAAAACCTCTTGTCAATTTGCAATGAGGTTGTTCCATGCTCTAGTGTGAAGTTTGTTATTGCTAATGTCAAAATGGTTCTGGGGCATGAGTTTTTGAACAATGAGATTCGGTATCATGTCAACAGTGACATTACGTCACAATTTCTAGCCTCCCTGCTTGACCTCAAAGAACCAAGGGCCGAAATTTTGTTGCTCCTGAGGAAGATTTTTAAAGTAGTATATTTGGGGGATGACATTGAAATTGTTGCTCATGTACTTTCAGGAGTGGGGATCCCTTGGGCAGGTGAAGTCCACAAGCTTCTAGAACCTGGCTAGAATGTGGTCCTGCAACCATTTTTACAGAGCTTGACTACTGGGCAATTGCAGCACCATAGGAAATGCGCAAGAATTGGGTTGAATTTTCTTCAAAAATGGTTTTTCCTAGATGAAGTGGAAGATGGCAACAACTGGCTACAAAAATTTGCAACCATGGTCAATTTTGGTAGTTTCTACAATGAATAGTACAGTACTTCTAGAGTCTAGGGTTTTCCCCCGATTTTGTAAATTTGTAAATTTCAAGAAATATCAATGAAATTTCTCAAGTTTTAGTTCCATATAAAATTGTATTTCATTGTTTTAACTTCTTATGCTTACTTATGCAACATTGCAATATTTTGCATTTTTTAATTTTCTATTGAATTGTTTATAAAAGCCTATGTGAATATATATTATTAGTAAACTAATGGAATCACCTAGTTCCATATTAGTTCTATAATCTAAAAATTTCATTGATATACCAATGTTTGCAAAAAGTTTATTAATTTGCATATCAAATATTGGTTAAAATAAATACAAAAATTTACTAATTTTAACTTCAATTAAAATAAATTCTAATTAGGTACAAAATAATTTAAATATTTTATTAGAATATATATAATTATACAAATATACATTTAAAATAGTTTACTGAATTATTTAATTTTAATTTTTAATAACCAAGTTAGTGAAGAAGGTTCTAACCAATCCTTCTCTAGATTTAAAATTGTATAATTTATAGATTATTGCATATCAAAATGTTATTAGAATCACCTAGCTTAGGATTAACCCAATATACTCTTTTTCTTGAATTATTAATTTTTTTAATAATATAATTATTTCTTATTCAATTTACAAATTGTGATATTGAAATCTATGTAAAAGAAAATTTACATCAAAAAGTATGCGAGAATCTAGCCGAAAATAAATGAACATGGAGGTAGCCTCCGAGAAAAGGGGTCTTATAACACTAAATAAAAAGAACCAATTATCATTCAACTAAATAGTATAGATAATATATGAGAATAATAAATTTATATAAAAACTTTAGAAATATTTGATAAAAAGAAAAATAGTTCATTTTCATTGGTTGGTTGATTCTAAACTAATTCACTTATTGTGCAAACTAAATGCAATAGTACTAGCCTACCGGCAAGTACAATAATATACTAGCTATACTCATAATTTAATGGGAGTGGGACCCACGACCCACGGGGCCACCACACCATTCACTGGTGCCATTGGATGTTTATAGATCAATGACCGAAGTTGAGTTTCGAGATGAAAGGAAAAAGAAATTTTGTCATTTCAAATGCATCCTGGAAACATGACACGTGTCACTAAACACCTCAGTCGACCAACAAATAACAATGTAGTTTCAATTTGGTGATGACGTGACATGGACACGTCTGACTCATGATGTGAGTCATCCTGATACCTGACTACCTTAGTTAATGGGAGTGGGACCCACGACCCACAGGGCCACCACACCATTCACCGATGCCATTGGATGTTAATAGATCAACGACCAAAGTTGAGTTTTGGGATGAAAAGGAAAAATAAACCCTGTCATTTCAAACACATTCCAAAAACATGACACATGTCACTGCTCAATTAACACATTGACATAATCACATTCCACTTGCAGTTAACAGTGACATTATGAATGACATTAATACATTATGATGGGTTAGGTAACACTAGTGGTCCACGATTCCACTCACATTTATATTAAAAGTGTACTGTGTGACAAGTGTATCGACTATAGACTATAGAGTACAGATTGTACAATTTTGGCGCGTTAAGTTTCTTTAATTTTGCAGTTATATGTTGTCTGCAGATTTAGAAATTAGAAAGGGGTTACAAATTAAAATTTACAAAGTTACAGTGCAACAAAGTTATAGATTCTTAATTTCTGGGTTGAGGATTGTGGTCCAAGGAAAGCAACAAACTACAGTCTCTAGACTCTCAGCTCTCTGTAAAAATCAAAACTAAGGGCAATGTGAACGTGAGCAGGTAAGTGTAACTACTAAAATCCTGAAAAATTACGTCCCACATTTTAAATTTTACAACTTTACTGTTTGTATTATATAAAAAAAAATTTAGTCTATAAGGTTTTAATTTTGAATCACCCCTGTAGGCTTGTAGCTGTGTTTAAATATTTACCACGATGGGAAAAACAAATACCAAGAATAACATGGGCAAAATAATAGAATTCCACAATATGCTTAAAACACCAGGTTTTAGTGATTTATTCCATGATATACATGATCCTGTTATTCATGGAAATAAGGGTATAATGGAGATAAGATTTGCACTTGAAAACAAGTGGAACGATCCAAATAAGGCTTCAAAATTTTGTTCATTTAACCCTAGTGTAAATGCAACTGCAAATAAAATTGCACCGTGGCTAGCTAGGTCAGCACACATGGCATTACCTCAAGTATTCCCTTGCCCAGAAATTGTTATGCTCTACACCGAAAATTATAATGAAAATAGAAAAGAAATTGTGAATAAAATTACTCAGGAGGAAATTTTGTCCATAATTGAGAGTGAATTTGCTAGTCTGTTGAACCTAGGGTTTCAATAACAACAGTCAAACATACATATTGACCTGGGAAAGCTGGCAGATGATTATGAAAAATTAGATGCAGAATAGAGAGATTCTTATATCAAAGGAATAACAAGCGGTTGTAGGCTAAGTCCAAATCACATGCCTCCTTATGATTTTGAATTTTTTGTGCCATGGGCACAGGACAGTATTTCCTTGCTAGCATTTTTTTTGGGATTGGATAGTAACAAACAAGTGGATGCCAGCATTCTTGAAATGCTTTATCATATTCATTTTTAAAAAGAACTAGTAAGATATCATTTTATTGAGCACATTGTTAGTTGCATGCAAGATAAACTGCTAATGATTCAAAGAGGTTCAAAGAAGACATTTAGATTCACAACCTACTTGTGCTATCTTCTCCTAGCAAAGCATCGTGCATTATTTGAGGCAAACAAGCTTTGTAGTCAGACTAAAGGCCAAAATCCAATATATGAGTGGACACCTCAGATAAGGATGATTGATAACAGAAGGAACTACAACAATTTTTTAGACTTCTTTTTGGCACCAATGTACCATAAAATTATAGGCACTCCAATGCCTAGATTGCCTATTACTTGTAGAAATTGCATTCAACTCGGAAGTGAACTACAATTGGCTGACTGGTACTTAATGGAAGAGTACATTGTGTTAAGGTTTTATGGTTCATGGGTAGAACCCTACAAACTTTCAATACATGTAACAAAGAGGGTATTTGCATTGGAATATGTATGACAAATGGAGAGCACAGATGTACTCTTTCATGGTCAGCAAAAGAAAATGATATTTCCCTCCTTGTCATTCTCCTTTGGAGGGTTAACATTTGAGAGAAGAGGATTCAAAGTGGCAGAAGCCTTTTTTTCAATTTTTCAATTTGATGGTGGCAGTCACTGGCAGTATGATCCACTGAACATAATTGGAGCAAGGCTTAAGGGCATTGAGACTTCTGAAAGCAAATATCAACATGAAAGTATGCCTTTGATTGAAAATTTTAAAAACATGGACTCCTGGGAGGAGGTCAAAAAATAGATGGAGAAATGTGCTGCTGAAAATAATATGTCAATACAGGAATTGTCATCACAAATAATGGCATTGCACAGACAAAAAGGAAAAGTGCAGGGCATGACATCATCCAATTTCTACAAGAAAGCTGATAAACCATCTATCAAACCTATTCCAAAAGAGCTAATGAATGATTGTATAGATGTTGAATGGAGTCAAAGAAAAATTTCTCAATTTTGGAAAATGAGGAAGAATCTCAGTGAGTCAAAGACCTCTTTAGATCGTGATGAGGCTGAAGAGGATAGAATATTTGACAAATTGTGGAATAAGGAGCATCCAACTAAAGCACATCAAAGTGATACTGATGATGATTATGATGACCAGGATTCTTTGAATCCCTCATCCAGTACACAAATTTAGAGAGGAGTTGATGCATCCACCAAACTTCTATATAGCAAAGGGGTAGAAATTGTAGAAAAAATGGGCTACCAATGTTTTGGTGGTGTGGGTCCCAGTGGAGAAGGGGTTTGGTTAACACCTCAACCACCAATTGTAGCACCAAAACATGGTCAAAAACTAGGCCTTGGGCATGGAGATCAATCATCAACTCAGTCAATTCCATCCACATTGGATTCATCTCAGTTAATTAAATTTTTTCCTACTTCATTTACAGTTCCACTTCCAAGCACTCAGATTCAATCCGAATCAACTGTCACTCCCACAGCTGTAGATATCATGGGTACAACTACAACTAGTGGTCCAAAAAGGACATTGTATATAGATGAAAAAAAAATTGGTCACGGAGATCAAGAAGGTGTAAAGAAGTAGAAGGTTATGAAAAGTATTAGTAGTACTACTAGTACAACAACGCCAATGGTGACTGTGAGTCCAAAAATTTCCCATCCTTCAGGACAAAACCCTCAGAACAGTCCACAAACCCCACTAATGGGTCTAGGTGTTGTTTATCCTCATGGTATTGGTGGAATCTCATACATCATAGCAAGTGCTACTGCTATTTCACGATTCAAACATTCAATTGTCTCACAAAATCCTGATTTTTGTTACAATGAATTTGTAACTAACTATGAAAAATCAAAAAACAAGAATAGACAAAATAGTAAGACAATGAAGATGGAAGCAATTGATGGAGCTTGTGATGCAGAACCTACAACCAATAGGCTATTTCCCACATATGACCTAGATAAAGATATGATGGAATTCATGGTTGTTATGCCCCCAGCTAGAGATAACAATCCACCAGAGAGTTAGTTAGATCCATCTGAATTTAAAGTTAGCACCCTGCAAATGGATTTATCCAAAATAAAAAATGTGGACAAGATAAATGTGTCCAAAATGACCAACCAAGTGGTCTATAGTTCAGTGATGAAGTTGGAGAGAGAGAAAGGAAAGCTTCAGGTCACAATAGATAAGTTAAAGGCAGACCTGGAAAATGTAAAGGCAAGTGAGAAAGCAGCAGTAAACAAATACAAAGAATTAGAGAAAAGGATAAAAAATTCATCCTCTGGCTCTAAAGAAGCAATTGAACAGCAAGAACAAATGGACGTAGAACTGAAAACTCTGAGGGAAAATTTGGAAAAAAATGGGAAAAAAACTCCAGGATGAAAAAGAATCTTCAACAAAGTTATACAAAAACTTGGAGAATGCTGCAAATGTAAACAATAAGTTAAATAAAGAATTGGAAAATGAGAGGGTAAAAACAAAAGAGTGGGAAGAGAAAGCAAAAGGGTGGGAAAATAAAGTAGAGCAAATAAGAAAACATAGTGAACACCAGTACTCAGAAATGAAAGAAGACCTAAAGAAGGCAAATGATACTACTAAAAAATATGAAAATGGTTTGAATGACCATGTAAATAATACAGCAAAGCAAATAAAAAATTACTTCTGGGGGCACATAAAGACTTCTACTGATAGGTTCTATGATTGGTTCAAACTCTACGAAGCTCTTACAGATGTTTTTGGGAAGCTGAAAGATCAACTTGAGGAGAACAAAAGTTTTGGTCAGAGACAGAAAACTGCAAAGAGGATTATGGAAGAAATCAATAGCATTGCTGACAGGCATTTGGCAAGCAAGGGAATTCAGGACTACATTGGTTCAATAATAAAGGTGACCTCTGTATTTCATAAATGTCAAAAACTAACAGAAGTAGAAGAAGTTCTTGCTTTATTTGGGCCAAAGCTCACCAAGATGAACAATAAAACAGCAAAATTGATATCTCTTGGTTTATCGAGTCCTAGACCTGATTTCTCAACAACGGGTTTCGTTGGAAGAGAATTTTACAAAAAAAAGTTGGAGGACCAAATAACCTCTGATTTAGGCAACCTTCCTCAGGACAAAACTCATGAAGGCATTGCAAAGTGCATCAAAACATTCACAAATTTGCATGCACTAGTGGAACGAACATTGCTTGAAACTTGCTCTACCAAGTATGGAATGCTAACGAGAATGTAGGTCATTTACCATAACATCAAAAAAATTTCCCTTCCAACCGAAGAAGAATGGAGCATACTACAGAAACTTATAGTCCGTATGTGAAAGTACTTTTAGTTTCAATCATCTCTATATCTTTACTATATATGAATATCTTTCATATTATCCTACACACTACAGTCTAGACTCTAGAATTGAGTTTAAAGTAACAAGTTTGAACTTTGTTTTTTGAATAGGATCAATGTTGCAGTCTTGTAGATGCTATTGCCTATGCTAAAATTGCTAATTTACCAAATCGGCTTGTCAAATGCAGAAATGTACAACTAAAGTTGTAGAGATGTTTTAGACTTGTAGATGTCTTACTGATTTAGATTTTGAGACTTCACATTAGGCAAATCAACCTGAAGCTATTGTTGCTCCCTTTTTTCTATAAAAGGGAATTCAGGGTCATTGGCTTACAAGAATTGTACCATATTAGCTGAATATTAGAAATGAAAACCATTAATAATTATTAATTGTGGAATTGAATCTGTGATTCTATCTAATTTTGATGTTTTCCAATTCAATGTATGTTTAATAAATGAATAAAATAGAAAAAAAAAATTCATTCAGGAATTTCAAATTCAAATATGAATGATCATTGATGACATGATATAAACTACGCTCTACAGTAATAATACTCTTTGTTCTCAAATTTTAATGATGAAACATAATACATTCTAATTTCTTGCTTTTCTAAAATGAACATTGAATGATAGGATATCATATAGTAGTTAATAAGTTCAAAAAATACCTATTGGTTGCCATTGATAATTTAGCATAAATTTCCTAAATTTTCCAATTCATCTCTATATCGTCTTCATCATCCAATTCTGGTAGTCTAGTTGCTTCATTGTTCTCTTCATTTTTGTTTGTGTCTTCTTCAACTTCAAGTTCACTCTGACCTCTACTTCTATGACTCGGACTCCCAATCCCATGGCCAGTGCCACTGCCAACTATACTTGTCCCACTTGGAGTCACTGTAGGAGATTGGTTAATGGTGTTTCCCAGTCACACCCTTCTTCTTTTGCATCTTTTCTTCTAGATTTCCATTGCTTTTTGAAAAGGAAAAGTATTGACATTATACCTAGATGTGTATACCCTCAAGCATGATTCCAAATTCTTGTCTAGCTTTTTTCTTAGCTTTTATTTTAGGAAGCCCAAAGCACTGAAAACTCTCTCATCCTCCACTAAACCCAATATCATGGTTTGACATAGATCAGCAAGCTTGAAGTACTCTGAAATTTATTCACACAACAATGTGCTCTATTTTAGTTATGTCCAAAGCTTTGTTGTCGAGCCCTCTTCATGTGGGTTACGCATTAATTGATATTGATGCTTCATGGTCCTTGCAAAGGTGTCTGATTGTTGTCTAAGAAGACCCTCATCTAATATTTCGTTGATAGTCACTCCATTGAATTCTATAGATTTGCAAAATTCCTTTATCAAAATCAACAGCCTTCTACGATAATCTTCCTTATTGTTGAAGGACCAATATTGAGGAAACACAATTGCCATGGCCTCAAGTAGTTGATCATATGGGAATCATGATATTATTTCAGAGGAAACTCTATAGGTTATGTCCCTTGTAGTAGATGCTATAGACTCGACGATCTTGGTAAAATCTTCCCTTGTAACTCTTGTAGCTCACTTCTTTGGGGCACTGTAGTACATTGGTATCTAAAATCCCCTTACACAAACACATAAATCTCCATTTTCAATGATCTTTAAATAATTATTAGGATCATCCAAATCTGTTAGTTTTTGCCAGTGATTAAATCTATCATTGGATAAATTTAGGTCAGTATGATAGAGACTATCGAGGGTTCGGCATGACATTTTACATAACTAAGCATATTCTGCAATATACATGGCTCTTTGCTAGGCTTTTTTCATAATTAACCTCATTTCTTCTAGCATGGGAATAAGAGATGCCAAATTCAAAAGTGTCTCTATATTGCTTAACCTCCGAAGTAGGTCACCACATCTCTAATTTTCTACATTGTCCTGATTTTCGTACATTAGTCCAATCAAAGATTGATATTCGAAAAATACTCGATGCACTGGTCCATCCAAAGAGATCCATCTGGTATCAACATCTTTTAGAAGCTTGTTTCCATCAGTAATTCCATCAGCAAAGTGTTGAAATTCCCTAAAATGCTTGGGACTTCGACAGAAATATGCATACAACTGTCTTACTAAATCTTCAACCTTGTTTACTGAAGGAAACTTCTTCACAACTCTAAAAGCAAGATTCATCCTATGGGCCATACAATGAATGGCAACAACATATGGTGAACAAGAAGCCTACATCTTTGTGCAAAGACCATTCCTTTGACCTTGCATTACTGAAGCTCCATCCGCTCCAACACAAACCAACTTCTTCTCTATTGTCAATTCATCCATAACTCCATATTCAATTAAATTGCTCTTTACTAACTAAAATAAAGTTTCTGTTATCGCATTGTTTCTCAATTTAGCAACAGATAGTAGATGTGGTTGTCAAACATTATTCTGTACAGTATAAACACGCATGCATACCCATGACATATTATCTATTGTCGTAACTTCATCTAAGGACAATGCAATAAAGCTTGACTCTTTTATTTTTCTTTGTACATCCTCTATATCAACCTGTGCAATACAACTTGCCCATTCCCATCCACTATTTATTGACCAATGACTGATAGGATAGTTAGGAACTTATAAAAAGTGTAAAAAACCACTCATTTCTGGATAGTCTATCATTGGATGCCCTCTGCTCAAAATATAGAAAACATTACTTAATTGAACAGCTTTTCCGCGTTCTTCTACTTCACTTGCTTTTGCAAAAATAGCATTAATAGAAGCTTGAAATTCACTAGGCTTCATCTGAAATTTTTGAAACATATAATATTCTTCAGCATTCCTTTTATGTTGGCATTGCTCCTTTTTTTTTATATCTTACCACTTTTATTTCCTTACCATCTACAGTTGAGGTTTCGTAAATCTTACCAACATGTTTCTCTATGGTTTCTAGTTTAAGCTGCAACCACGTTTCCTTTTTATACTTCCAACTACAAATTGCACATTTTCATTCTACTGGTGGCTCACCTACAATTAGGTTGTCCATGGGCTCAATGAATGGATACTTTGCTGCCCAATCAAATTTAAATCTCCTGGCCATCTCCCACTAACGATCATTTTTTCTTTCAATTTTCCTCTCCCTTTAGTGTCACTGTTACTGTTAGTTGCACCATCATCATCACCAAAGTCAATTGATTCATCCTGGTACTGGTTATTTACTGGATATTCTTCTTCAAGGTTATCTTCATTAGAGATATCAGGTTCTGCAACTCTGTCACCAGATTTATTAGGCTCCCCAATTTTTTGAATGGACTCCTGTGTAGGTTGAGATTGTACATGCTCCTTTGATGATGTACCTTCCTTACTTTGACCAATACTATTATGTCTACCCCTACCAAAGTATGAAGATATATTTTTTCATTTCGTTGGCCTCTCTTGGACATCTCCACCTTCATTATTCCTACTCCTCTTCCTATTTAAATTTGATTGTGACATCTCCATCAAATTAAGGCTGTAATAAATACTATGGACTCGTAGTCATAGTCGTTCCAGTCCTCTATTGATTGCAATACTATGAAGAAGGCTCCTTTCGACATGTTTCAATAATGAAACTCATGTCTTAAATAGACAACTACAAATAAACTATTTTCATTTTGGCGAATGGGTTGACCGTTACATATGATAAGAACTAGTATTTGGCGAAGCCCATGTAATTTCAAGTAATCGAGTGGGCGAATAGGGCAAGAATTTGGGACCCCATTGTGTATGATGCATGGAAAATTGGGTCCTAGGACAAATAAAAATTTCACATAGGAAAATGGGAATTCGGTGAATGATGATCGTCGAAAAAGACACTCAATTAATTCTGTGGCGAATAAGAGTAAACATTAAAGAGAAATATGGGTGAAGAACCCGACTACCAAAATGAAATTACGTAATAATAGTGGCGAACATTTCAACCACTATATGAGTATTTTATAAAATCTGGGTGAACTGGTCAACTAGTATATGGTGTTTTTTTTCACCAATTTCTATAGCTCGATCGGGACATATTCGCCATTTGGCGACAAATCGCCACTTAGAAAATCCCTGAAGATGATTAGAACATAAAATTTGATCATGAAAATGTTTATGTGAATTATTCAATATGAAGTTTTCCATGCACCTAAACACATGCATTTTATATGATTTTTTTTAATGGACTACTGTTGTTTGAGTTTAGTGTGTAGGCAATTGAACCATGTAATTTAATCAGGGAAAAAGGGTACAAACTTACTTGGACACAATTTAGCCAAGGAAAATCTTTATAAGATTTAAAAGCCTCATTGTGATATATTTATGTAGTAAATGTAAGCTTGCATGTGTGTGTTAAATTTAATCTCATTGTCATGCCCATATTTTCTTACCCAGAATAAAACATAGATTCTTTTTAAAGGAATGCATAATTTAGATAACTATTTTCTACTACAAATTTTAGATCTGCACTATAAGGAAACAAAAATTTGATTAACTAATTTATTTCAACTCAAAAGAGCATTAGATTTAGATTTCCATTTTAAAGTCTTTCAAATACAAATCTTAATAAGATACAGAACTACCTTCTTCTTCTTTTTCTCTTGTTTTCATATATTCAAATGGGAAACCTTTCATACATCACAAATGTAAGATTGCAAACTTCCCTTTTGCATAGAGTCATATACACAAGCTTAAAAAAATAACAAGACTTAGCTTTTATAAGTTTCATTTACATTTCTTTGCAAGATACAATAAAGAAAATTACAAATATTCAAACAATGCTCATTTTCCACCCTACCAATTAATGGCATCATGAGGCCTCTAGTGCCCTAGCCATACCCCCGAACAAGAACTCACTGCATCTAAGGATCATAGATGTTATCATATGAGTGAGTTCCTAATACAAGAAAAAAAAATTTAACTACACTTGTTACACATTTCAAACTTACATGAAACCAACTCAAAGAAAAATACTACAAAAGAAAAGGGATAGAAAGACTCATCTCTCTCTCAAGTTCCCCCTTGATCTTCTTCTCCTCATACTAGTTCTACCATCCTCTCCCCCCTTCTCCATTCTCCTATTCTACATATAACTTCCCTTTTCATCTCCAACAATGGTGAATGGTCAATCCTCCAAAATCTCCCTTCCTCTTCTTCCAAAACCGTCCCTCCTTTAATGAAGGCACATGGCTTTCTTATCAATGTGTCATAACCCATTGTCTCCCACTATTCATTTTCGTCACATTTGAAGTGGGGCCCTTTTGAGGTGTCATAATGTAAGTTTTAACCATGATTTGACCCTCAACTAACCCCAACCCTAGGTAGTATAAGTGGGTTAGGTTATTTTAACCCAAAATGCACTCTAGGGTCCATTTTAATGCCTCTAAAGTCCAACTTTAGTTCATATCCAATTTTATAAAAAGTTTGCATTGAGGTCGACTTTGATTGTTGTACAAGAGTTGGCATAGTTTTCTCGAAGGTCTTCATAATCATCCAATTAGGCCTTCATAATCATCCGCTGCACAAATTCAAATTTAACATCAGTAACTCAAACATATAAATATAAGACTATAAACATTAATACATATACTTGAATTAACCATAGATCAACCCATTAGATCAATATCATATTCTAACATCATTTATTCAAAATCATTTACATATGAAATTCATTTACAAATAAGTATCATTCTTTCTACTTTAACTACTCTAATTACAATTTTTTTAAGAATAATAACCACCTTAATAATTCATGGCATATGTATCAAAACACCTTACACCTTACACATACATTAATCAAATTCATCAAGCATAAGTATTTACTCTCACTAATTATAGGATTCAAATCATAACATCTCTTAGAATAACATAACAAGTATCACCAGTATTGATTGTGTTATCTATACTCTATTAATTTCCGTATTTCTTTATTTAGAATTAAATGATACATAATTTACTTCAAAACAATAATCACATAACCCAAACTTGATTTCCATTTTCACAGTCACCTTATGTAGAATGTATTTGCTACAACACAATATTTATTCAATTCAATTGGCCATAATTTCAATTGTTAAAACTATCTAATTATCATGATGAGATAAGATGAACAATATAAGGTATTTATCCATAAGGTAACTCACATTAGCTAATCAAGATGTTAACATAAATTAGACAACCCATCGTAGTGTGAATTTGTTCTAATGCTACTAGTCTCATAAGCTATCATATCATATGTAAAGAGGTCCAACCATTTCTATTTGTAATCAATATCAATTGTATGAATAAAATCTATAGTTTATAATAAGTTGAGTCTAACTTTTCACATTGATTAAATAAGAAAGATTCTACTATACAATGTATCACATACACATTAGCACCTAATATTCAGATGGTTACAAATGATAAGTCAATCTTATTTAAACAATACTAATTATAGCAAGTCACATAAGGATTCTCCCTAATCATGTTATTGCATAAGCCATATAATGTTATCTAATGACAAAATTAATATTTACTTATAATCAAATTATATTGTAGACAAATTAATGATCCTTCTAGTCCTTACTTGGTCAAGACCTTACACTCATAGATACACTTGGGACATGTCATGGTGATGTATAATGTGTTTTAAATGTGTCACTTAGCACTTGTAATTGTTATGTGTTGATGACATGTCACCTAGAATTTTGGTCACGGTTACACTTAACCTTAAATTAAATGCCTTTCAAAAGATTAAATAAATCCACTTGGCCAAAGGATAAGATGGGTCACCATCAAGGGAAACTCGAATTAAAACTTGACAAGGATTTTAAAGGGTCAATACATGGTCCCAAAGTGCCATTTTTGTGAAAATAAGCTACCCATATGTTACCATAACATGTTAGAGGCCTAAATTTGACCATTTTATTTCTTAGCTAGCCTAGGGGACCCCTTAACCAATGCATTCTTCCACCAATTTGACAATTGAGTTTTCCCATCATCTCATCCCCATCTTCCCTCTTAGTCAAAAGTAACAAATTTGGTAGGGACAAAGTTGTAAGAGATATTGGCTTAATGTTTTTGCCAAAAATAGATAGTGAGAGTCTTTTTAGTGGACTTGGACAAACTAGTGGGATGTTCATCCACTCTCTAAGTTTAGAGACAACTAGGGTCTAGAAGGAGAAAGACTAAGGAAAGGGAGCTCTTCATCAATTGTCATTGCCTTTAGCTTGGATCAAGGTTAGTATCCTTGCCATGGCCTTTATTGAATTTTCTTAATGGTGTTGAATACTTCTTCATATAGTGGTGCAACATGTTATGTGTGTGGTGTTGAGTGGATTATTATATGTATTGTTGTGATGGATTTCTCTTGATGTTTTTTTCTTATTTCTATTGTATGAATGTAATGGGTGTGAAGGATTCACTTACCCTTAGGAGAGAAGAGATACTTTAGGTGAAAGGGGTTAGTTGGGCTCAACATTGAAGTTGAGAGATATTCCTCTTAGAGAGGGTTTTGTTGTTCATGAAGTATGGGAGCCATTGAAGCCATATGCCTTTTTTGTTGTTATTGGAGGAATAAGCATATTGATGCGATGAGGAGGATGTATTTTGATATCGTTGAAGAGGCATTATGCAATTGCAAATGTATATGTGTATATGGATATGGCAGTCTCTACTTTGGAGAGCCCACCTTCACCTATTATTTTATGATTCTAATGGTGAATCATTGTGTTAAACCTTGGAGGGATTGTATATGTATTTTGATGTTATGTTGTTTGCATGGTTAGCTGATTGAATGTAACCCGTTTGAGCCTTGTTTCCCCAACTCAATGGGTGGCCCCTTTGGAGACCTGGGATGGGAGGTGAGCCTCCATGGTTCTTGTGTAAAAATTTTTATAGGTTTTGTGCTCATTGGATCCATGAAGAAATTAGGGTCTCTCCCTTGCATATACAAATCAAACCATATGTAAAAATGTAATGTATTTGAAAGGATCAATCTTCCTCGATGTCATTTTGTATCTTTCTTTGATGACAAGACCTCATTGTGGTTTTATGTAGCATATGGTAGAGGGGGAGTTACTCTTCAATGTATAATATTGTGATTATGAAATTGTGAGAATAATGAAGAATTTGGAACATGGATCATATAGGTATTTGCATTTCTGAGAGTTCATGTATGTATATAGTTTGCATTAGTAAAATTTTTTCATCATTATAGTTGTAAATGAAAGAAAATAAAGAGGCTCATGTAAAGGAATGGTTTTTTCTTTGATGTCCATGTAGATGAAGAATTGATTCCCATGTTGGTTTACGAATCAAAACAATAGGTATATTTTCATAGATTATTTATGTGAAAGAGGTTCATTGTAATAGATATTTCTTTTGAAACTTAAGAGGTGTATATGTACTCAATGCATTTATTAATTATATGTATTGAATAAACTATAATTCAAAATATTGATTATATCTCATGTAATTGTTTAAAAAAGAATGAAATTGATAACAAGTAGGAAAATTTTAAGAGAAAACATGGTGTAGATGCATAGTTGACTCTTTGGATTTTGTATAGGGATGGAGAAAATAGTCCTGGGTCTATTATAGACCAATAAAATATTCGAGAGAATATTCTCATCATCTACTCTCTCAACCAAGAAAAGACATAATATTAAGGAAAAAAGAAACCCATACTACATTTTCAAATAATAATAATAGATCTATAAAAGATTCTAACAACACATGATTATACTTAGTCACCATCTTAAAATATATTATTATTATAATATAAGCCATTGGGTGCTCCTAAGCACATGAAAGGACCAAATCAATATAATATGTATAAAAGGTATTGTTACCATCAAAGGTTACTTCTTAGTAAAGGATCAACCACATTTTTTATTAGGGGGAAGGACTTTACTTTCAGTTAAAATATGCAGAAGTGGTCCTTAATTGATAACTACTCCCCATTGATGCAGGGAGTTTGAAGAGTCGTAACTTTTGACTCGAATTTGGGTGTTCTTAGAATTTTTTGGGTTTTTTTTAAAATCTATAGTTGAGGTGGATTCCAACTTAGCTAGCTCCATTGGGGCCATTTCAACTATTTTTTTGAGAGCTAGAAATTCCATCTTGACCTTCGGATTTCAGTTTTCAAATATCCTAGGCGTTTTTTTTATTTTCTGCTTTGTAATAACTTTGAAATTTCTTTCTAAATTTTGAAGATTAGTTGGAAATTATCCTTTCTAGATTAAAGGGTAGATTTAGGAAACTTAATATTTTCTTTCTAAGGTTTTTTAGAAGTTACCAAAAATGGCATATTTTTCCTATGGTCAAAATTTGCCAATTTTGGAAATTTCCTTTTTTGTAGTAGTAATTGTTATTTATTGGAGTTAGAGATCCATGTAGAAGAAGTTTTTGGGAGGAATGAAGAACTTAAAGTTTGAATATGTATTTGTGTTGTTTATGAATTTACTAATTTTTGTGTCTTGAGATTGGCCTTCTACATCACCCATACCCCATTGTACTTGTAGGCATGACATATGGGTGGCAACAAAACCTTTCCTTATTCCTTGCACAAACCTACCACTTTCTCCTCATTGTCATACCATGAGATCACCACATAGTGATATGTTGGAAGGGATGAATCAAGCACGCGATTGGCATGGGGCATAGCACTAGAGATAGCTCATGGGCTTTAGCACTAAAATGTTTAGGAAAGGCCACATGGGAATGGGGATAGGAGTATAAAGGGGATAAAGGTAACGGATGTTAATTAGGGGTATTAGTTAGTAAGAAATGGGAGGGGTTAGTAATTAGGATAGTGAGTAAAAGTGGATAGGATTAATTGTTATAAAAAATATATAATTTTATATATATGCGACTTGTCATGGATAGGACCTTTTATGATATAGTAATATGGCATGAGTTTCTATTATTGATTTTGGTATGAATCTTTAAAGTGATACAAATAGAGGTTAGTAATGACTAGTAAATTAATAAATAAGCATGGTTGGTTAATAATGTGATAATAATAGTTTAGGTTAGTATATAGTAATAGATTAGAAATAGATATTGCATAATATTATATGAATTGTGAATTGTTTTAGAATGTGTATATATTGCATTATGTTATGATATATATTGGGTTTAAAGAAGTAGGTTATAGACATATAGCATATATTTGATATATGAGCACCTAACCTTTATATAAACAATTTACTTAACTCAACACATTAATATAGGTAACATTTTTGAGGTTGTATAGGTCATTTAATGTATCTTTAATCCATATTATGCATCATTTATAAACAAGGATATAGGGTAGAGACTTAACTATTAAAATAAAATGAAATAAAATATTTTAATGATATATGTTATTAAGGACTAAAGGGAGAATTTTCTGGTAGGTACATTACTAGTGGTGATATAATAGACATGACTATGGTAATGTAAACATAGAAATGAGTAGTAAGAGTCCTTACTAAATGTAATTGATAAGAGATAGAAAAGTTAGTAATGAGATCAATTAAATAGTGAGTCATGGGAATGGATGATTATCCTTTTGGTTTATGTTCCACAATGTTCAAGTTTGAATATCATAATGAACCCTTCTTTTCCATACCATGAATTAGCTAAAAATAAAGTGTTTGATGATCTAACTATGATCCATAATCTTATTACATAATAGATGCACATTTACATCTTCAATAATTGTGCCCTTTATCATAACCCTTCCCTAGATGTAAAGTTCTAGTTCATACTAAGTGTACATCATGGCATGACAACTCATAAACCCTAATATATACTATCATCAAGAGTGTACAAGAGTTAATTATCCCATCATCTAATCTTGATGTTGCATTGGTAAAACTACTCCCCTAATTTTTTATGACAATTAGAGATGAACCGTCTATCTACCTAGCAAGGACCACTTTGGTTAGGAAATAGAAAGTATGTAATAACCATAGTAACCCAATGGACATGACTATTATGTATCATTTAATCTTGGCCAATCACCAACATATTTGATAATGTATCATCCTTGTGAGACATACTTAATCAAGTAATCAAACAAACAAAACAAAACAAACATTATTGGCTGTGTTTTTTACCTAGATATGTTGGGCATAACAATTTGCAATGGGTTTGGTTGATTTACACTGTTAAAAAAAATAAAGATTACTTGACTTTTTATATTTCATGAAAAACATTGGTGAACATTTTATTGATTAGAATTTCACAAAATTTTAAGTATTCATAAAACTCCATGCCTTCAAATCTCATTACTATTTTTAGTTGATGCAATGCAAAGTAGGAGAATCCCCAAAGGTGATGTCTTAACCCCTAGCAAATAACCACACAATAAAAATGCAAGATTTGATACAAAATCACAACTCTTTATTCATAAAATAATCATTACATGCAATGTGTTAGGTTGTAAGTCCTTCTCAGTTATGGCCAAATACAATAGCAATTACAATAATAGTTTTGCAAGATTCCCCAAGATTCAATCCAAACCCAATCTAGTCTAGATTCACACTCTGGTAGAAACCTCCAAAGAAAATCTAAACTTGTACTTGCAAGCCCACCAAGCAATCTCCTTGTTTCTAAACTACAACCACTAGCTCTCCTCACAAACTTACAACTCCACCACAATCCTACTATAAACTTCTTCACATTTGGTGCTCTATCCATAGACTTAGGAAAACTCAATCATGTACTTCCTCCTTCTCTCCAAGCTTCTACTAAGAAGAGATCATACTTTGAAGCTTGATTAAAAATTCTCATATGCCTTTCTTAAATAGGCACTTACCACCCAAGATGTTACAAATACAACCAATGTGGGATAAAAGGTAAATGTAACTACCTTACAACAAATATTTAATTCTCACCCAAATATAACTAAGCACCACCATGTGGCCCAACAACTATTAAATGCATGATTTAAGGAAATGTCCACAAAATTCTATAATTCCACCTACACACCTAAATAAATGGAATGACAACCATTTTTATTTTTATTTTTATTTATGCCACCTAGGCACTTCAAAAATAGAAATTCCTCTTTTTCACCTTTTTTTAATAAATTTTTTTCTCTAATTTTCATCACATTCTCTGTCCTCCATTTTTTTCTGATGCAAGATGCTCCTACATCAAACTCCCTAGGTAGATTAAAAAAAGTGTGTCCTACACTTTGATGCCAAAAGAAAGATCTACAACCATCTTCATCTTCACCAAATATTTCCACTCCATCAAGGACAAGAAAACCAACATGCAAATCATCCACGTCTACATCACTCTATCAAACACTAGAATCACAACCATCCAATCAACATGCTCACTGTCAAGAATAAATTGAACATAATTCTTCATTAATATACCCACATCCACATCAAAAACTAGTTAATCTACACTAGCAACAAAAACTCCCATATTAGTAGCAGTATGTAGCACCTCAACAACATATGCCAAGATTATAACACTAGTGGTCTCATTTCTCACAACAAGATGCTCTATAGTATATGAGTCACCACCAATCGCAACCAGACCATCCATGACCAAATGCTCTGCAATCTCCATGTCAGACTCAACCAACTAATCATGAAAACCAATCTCCATCCCAATATTAACAAGGTTATGAATATCCTCAGCAATAGTCTCTAGTTTCTTTGCAAGCTCTATATCAAGCTCCCCAAATTGATCAACAAAACCAAACTCATCCACCTTGACCTTGTGATGCCATCTATCTCTTGAATTTTTTTTCTAAATGGCTAGACAACTTTCTTCTAGATTGGTAGACTCCAATTCCAATAGTATAGAACTTCCTTCTTTGGTTCCTCAATGCTTTTAGAAAAAGCAACATCCACCCAAGCCATTGTCTCATTAATCCTCCTCTCCACTATATCACAGAGATTCACAATCATCCCATGGTCCAATCCTCTCTGAGCCATCTTCCAAGATCTTCACAAACCCTTTGTAATAAATAACTAACAAATCAATCTTCCCAAAAAATATCAACCTTCCATCTTCACAACCATAGATCCATCTACATTTCCTCCCAAGATCCTAGTGCAAACTACCTCAACTTCAACAATTTGTCTATATGCTCAAGAATAACCTTTGCTTTGATACCACTTGATGTAGTGCAAGGTAGGAGAATCCCTAAAGGAGATGTCCTAGCCCCTATCAAATAACCACATAGTGAAAACACAATAACAATGCAAGATCTAATACCAAATCATAACTCTTTATTCATAAGATAACTATTACGTGCAATATTTCAGGTTGGAAGGCCTTCCTAGTTATGGCCAAATACAATAGCAATTACAATAATAGTTTTACAAGATTTCTTAAGATCCAATCCAAACCCAAGCTAGTCTAGATCCACACTATGGTAGAAATCTCCAAGGAAAATCTAAACTTGTGCTGACAAGCCCACCAATCAATCTCCTTGTTTCTAAATCATAGCCACTAGTTCTCCTCACAAACTTGCAACTCCACCACAATCCTATTGTAAACTACCTCACATTTGGCACTCTATCCATAGACTCGGGAAAACTTGATCCTCTACTTCCTCCTCTCCAAGCTTCTACTAAGAAGAGATCACACCTTGAAGCTTGATTACATATGCTCATATTCCTTTCATAAATAGGCACTTACCACCCAAAATGTTACAAACATAACCAATGTGAGATAAAAGATAAATCTAGCTACCTTACAAAAAATATTTAATTCCCACCCAAATACAACTAAGCACCACCATATGGCCAACAACTATTAAATGCATAATTTAAGGAAATATACACAAACTTCTAGAATTCTACCTACACACCTTGATAAATGGAATGAAAACCATTTTTATTTACTTTTCTATTTATGCCACCTATGCACCTCAAAAATAAAAATTCCTCTTTTTCACCTTTTTTTAAATTTCTATAATTTTCATCAATGTTTATTTCCTCTGCATCATTATTTTTATGAAATGAAGAGCTCCACTAACTCTTTTATACATTTAAAAGTACTCCAAAATTCCATACCAACATAGAACAAGTTCTAACTTGAATTTGACTGTGTAGTGTCAATAGCTTTAAGAAACTTGAACAAAGATATTGTTGGACTAACCGCCAATATTCCCCTTTGGGATTCATGACATGGCTTAACTTCCTCCTATGTTCTATAATTCTAGTGGTTGTATTAGGCATTGACAGGCTGATCTTTTGGTGCAACAATAACTCTAGCTTGTGAAAGTGGTATAAGAGCTTGGTCACTGGTTTGAATCTTGTCGAGTAACATTGAGAGGGGAATTTTTGGACTAACTGCCAATATTTCCCTTTAGGATTCATGACATGGATTAACCACATCCTATGTTCTATAAGTCTAATGGTTGTATTGGGCATTGACAGGTTGATCTTTTGGTGCAATAGTAACTCTAGCTTGTAATAGATATCATGATTTTATCTACCATATCTAAAATCAACTTCACATTTTGTTGTTACTCTAGCTCTATCACTGTAAGATAGCATACATTCTCTCTAGCCCTGTGTTGTTCTACAATCATATATGGATTGGATTCTCATGGATTGGGTATTAAGAATTCAAAGTAACACCTGAAGATAAATATCCAAACTAATCACATACCAAGTTGATGTTGGTGATTAGTCAAGATATTTATCTTAAGGTGTGTTCTTTTAAAGCTTCTATATTTATTGAATTTTTTCCCAATCTTGGTCAAAACCTAACAAAACTTGGTCAAAATTTTTACCAGATGTAGTCAAACTTTTGAGCAACCATAGTTGAACTTTCAACCAACTCATGGACAAGGGCACTATCCTTGATTTAGCATCCTAGTCAGATGGGCAAGCCTTTTTAGCCACCCATGATTTAATTTTTGATGACCATAATGGTCATATGTTGGCACCAATTTTGATGAGTTCATCCATTGAAAGTTTGACTAGAACAATGATTCATGAAAATTTTGATGAGAAAACCAACAAGGCCATTGATGGATCACTTGACCAATTTTGTTAGAAAATTAAACCAATTACTCATTGAAAAAATATCCCATTTCTACTAGTGAAACAAGAAATAAAGAAAAACAATGTGCTCAATGTTTTGGTTTAAATTTGTGATCGTAGGTTTCAAGTACCTAAAATTATATCAGATACCCAATATTAGATTGGTTATTCGATATGGGATTGGATACCTAATATTGGATAAAATACCTAAAAAGGGTTAGTATCACCTTTTTTCTTTGGTATCAACATACATAGTAAAAATTCAAAGAAAAATTTTAAGTTCTTTTAGACATTCTAAAAATCCATTTTTTTAATATTGCCACGTTTTTGCACACCATGATCTTGCACATACCCAACTAGTTCAAGACAAAGAAGTAAAAATGGAGTATATAAACACTAAGGAGAAAATAACTAACATTTTCACTAAGGCTTTACCTAAGGATACGAATGAGTATCTAAGAGATAAATTAGGGATGATTCTCCTAGCTAAGGATACTTAAGCTAAGATGGATCTCTGCATCAAATGTGTTGATCAACATATCTTACAAGTTGATGTAAAAAGTCATATTTTAAGAGTTTCCTAAATTAGTAAAGGAAGAAGAAAAAATGTTATATTAGTCACAAGAACATATGAAAGATGAATAATTCATTGCTGACATGAATATATCTACATGGTGAAGATGTATGTAAAAAATGATGTCTCTAGCATTGTTGTCAAAGAGGGAGAATATGATAGTTACCATGGAGTAATGAGAGAGAGAGAGAGAGAGAGAGAGAGAGATAGGGAGAGAGAGAGAGAGAGAGAGTATGTCCATTACCATATGAATGTGGACTTATTTAGTAAGGATATATTTGAAAGAGAAAGAGTATGTTGTTTCTAATAGAAACTAGGAAATTAGATTGATTTTATGATCTTACATGATAGAGAGAGGTAATATGAGCTGCATGGATGAGAATTAGAATGAAAATAAAAAAGAGAGAGATTGTTTATTAGACATAGAGATGAGAATAAGAATGTAACTAATGATATTAATCAAGATCTGATACTAAATACATAGTGATATTCTCTAAGGAGTACATTTTTTGGATTGTATGGTAACAAGAAGGGTTGCCATCAATGTCAAAGAGGGAATTTGTTGGAAACTACAATTGAGACAATTTTTGTGTTGTTATTGATATCAAACCTTATTGGTAAGATAAATTTATCTAATTTTTGTGTCATATCAAGATGAGTGATGAAGAGGACTTGAGAAGAAAGACATAACACTAGTAAATTTGCACCTATTTTTTGATGAGGGATAGTCGATATTTTGACTGCCAATGGTCAAAAAAATTCATAGCAATAATTTCCTCAATTTTCTAATTTTTTTTATATATATTAAGATAATTTACATATGGATTTCTTCTAAAAAGAAAAAATTATAACTTATTCAATCTCCTTTTGAGAAATCATACTAGACACAACAATTGGAAGACCAAGAGTCACAACATAGAATCCACTTCTTACAAATGAGATGAATACAACTAATAGAAGAGCAAGAGTCCCAACTTAGAATTCCATAAAGATGTCCCTCTTAGGATTTGAACTAGTGTTTCCACAATGAGAACTCATTGCTTCAACCAAATAAGCTAAACCCCTTGGACAATTTCATCAAAATTTTGATGAAATATGGGGCCCTCTATATATTTATAGATAGCCCCATTGAAAATGAGCCCAATCATTTTCATGAGGAAATGTTAGACCATTACTATAAAATAGTGTATTTGAATAGCCCAAAGGTGTAGACATAGGGAAGGAAAAGATGTCTCATGATGAGAGTGAGATCAAAAACTATGATTGAGATCAACAGTTGGACCTTGTAATATGATCAACAGTTGATGGATTGACAATAGTTTGAGTACTTGATGTTTAAGGAGTTGAGTTTTGAATAGTGAAATTAGTAAGGCTAGATGTTGTGAGAAGTTAAATCTTAGAAATAGCTAAGAACTTATCCTTTTTTAAACATTGTGTGTAATTCCCACCTCTAACCAACCAAACTATAATTAAAGAGGTGCATCACTTCACATCCTTGCAAGATATAATATGGGATTCAAACTCTTTTGAAGGTGGGATCAGCCAACTATTTTTTATATTATTATCAAGCCTCTCAACTTGTCATACCATAGATATCTTACTTGCATTTTGATACTCAAGATTTGATATGTTAACATATATTCAAGATTTAAATGGATAGTGATTTATATTATCTATTTGATTTTGGTATTTATAGTTGTGATTTTCACCTATAATATGTATTAAGAACCAAATTTTTATATGGGATGATCTAACAAATATGGATCCAATATTACACCATGTTAAGATAGAAAATGGATTATGATATGACTCAAAATATTAATTCGATCATGTTGATTTAAGATTAAATGTGATATGCAAATTTTGATAATTGTAATGTTTTGAATGCTTTATTTGAAATGATTAAGAAAGGAAAGTTAATTGAATTGTGTTAATATGCATTATACTAGCAATGCTCTAGTTTAGTGTGCAAGAAGTGGAAGCATAGAATTTTATTAGGGAAACAAGGTCCAAACACATGTGAACCCAAATTAGCCAAGGCAAATCTTTGAAGATTCAAAATCCTCATTGTGATATGTCTTATTTTGTAAATATAAGCTTGCGTGTGCATGGTAAATTTAATACCATAAATGCATTAGGGACATGTCATGGTGATGTGTAATGTGTTTTAATGGGTCACTTGAAACTTGTAGTAGTTGTGTGTTATTAACATGTCACCTAGGGTTTTGGTCATGATAGCATTTAACCTTTAAACTATTTTCCTTTCAAAAGATTAAGCAAACCCACATGAAAAGGGATAGGATGAGTCACCATCAAAGGAAATTTCAAATTCAAGCTAGAAAAATATTTTAGAGGGTCTTTATGTGGTCCCAAAGTACCTTTTTTGTGAGAATAAGTCACTCATATATTAGCATAAGATGTTAGCGGCCTAAATTTGTCCATTTTAGTACTTAACTAGCCTAGGGGCCCCATTAACCAATGCATTCTTCCATTGATTAGAAAATTGAATTATCCCATGAGTTCTCCCCCATATTTCTACTAAGCTAAAAATTAAAAACCTTGTAGGTACAAGGTTGTAAGATATAGTGGCTTGATGTTTTGTCCAAAATAGATAGTGGGAGACCCTTTTTAGGGAGACTTGGACAAACTAGTGGTCTTTTCACCCACTCTCTAAGTTTAGAGACAATTAGGTTTTTGGAAAGGATACGAAGGAGAAGGGAGCTCTTCATCAACTATCATTTCCTTTAGCTTGGACCAAGGTTGGTGCTCAATCCATGATCATCTTTTGCATTTACATAATGATAATGCAAGCATGTGTTGTTATTTTGAATTCATCTATTATGTTTTGATGGTGTGATTGTAATTATGTTACATGTATTTTCTTGCATTTCCTTCTTTGGTTCTTTGTTTATTTTTGGGTATTTTGAATTGCTAATATGTGTGAAGGCTTCACTTACACTTGGGAGGCAAGAGTAGCCTTGGGTGAAGGGGTTAGTTGGGTTCAAGATTGTAGCTGATAAAATTTACTTCATATTGAGGAGTTGTTTCTGTCTTTCATGGAGTGTGGGCTCCATTGAAGCCATATGTCTTTGTATTTGGAAGGTATAAAGGATTGGGTAAGGAGGAGGATGTATTATGATAGCCTTGAAGTGGAAAAAATGCAATTGTAGTTTGATATTTATATTATGGATATGGCATTCTCTACTTTGAAGAGTCCATCTTCACCCAATGTATTCATGATTCCAATGGTGGATCAATGTGCAAGCCATGCGAGGGATTATTTTCTATTGTGTTGTGTGGTTGTATGTATTAGCATATGTTTTGTATATCTCATTTGGGCTTTGTTTCCCCAACTCATTGGGTGGCCTCTTTGGAGACCTAGGATGGGAGGTGAGCCTCCATGTTTCATGGTTCTGTGTTTTTTTTGTATGTTCGTGAGAATGGACCCTATGAAGAAGTTAGGGTTTTTCCCTTGACATTGTTGAAGAATTAAGTGTTGGGAAGAAATCATCCTTTTTCATTTTATCTTCTTATGGGTTATGATAGAAAAATCCCAACTTTTATGTTCTCTGAAATGTGAGATTAATTACCCCATGTTGTATAGCATTGTGTATGTGTAAAATGAGAATGATGTTATGCATGTAGTTAGCATTGTAAGAGAAAGATTGTATTTTTTTGTTGCATAGGAAGGAAAGAAATAGTTCATGTAAAGAAATATCCAATGTTTTGGAAACTCATGTTCAAGTTAGGTGATCAAGCACTTTTACATATGAAGATTTATGCATTCAATTTATAGCTAAACCTTTGGAAGTTCTCATGTAAGACAATCATTGTAATAACTATTCATTGTAGACTTGAGTGATTTCATTGTAAGGCTCTCTATTATGTTTTCATTGCAAAGGAAATAAAAGTTATTGTATTATAGTAGTTCTTATGTATGCATAGAAAATGATTCATTATGTTTTCAATAGGAAGCAATTCCATATATGATTCTATTCATCCTTTAGAAACATTTGAATTTGATCATGTACATTAGAGTGTTAAAATTTGAGTTATATAGTACCAATTAATCTCTAGACTATATAGATGCAAGAATCACATCAATTTATCACCAAAAAAATCATCTTACTATCATAGTTTTAATGGCAGAAAATAACTCCACATATGACATAGTCTAAAATCCATACAAGAAAATATGTTTTAGATGCACTTTTACTCTCTAGAATTTGTATGAAGAGAAGAAATTAATCCCATCTCCTATTACAAACCATTAAAATATACAAGATAATATCCCCTAGAATCTTGTGAATAAGGAAGATATAAGTGTTAATAAAAAATAAAAAATAAAAACTATATATCTAAAGAGGAAGCTATCTCTTAATGAACCTGTGATGTAGACTTGGCAGGTAAGTCACATAAAAATAAATAAATGAATATATATATATATATATATATATATATATATTATAACAATAAAAATTATGTCACATGCCCCACCCATTGAAAAAACCCTATTAAAATAGGTGCAAGAGATGATAAAGTATGAATCCTAGCCTTATTTTATGGGGTAACCACCGCACCTTATCCACCCTCATCATGGCATGTCAGGCCGCCAAGGACTAAGTGCATGGGACCCCACCTTTCTAGCATAACAAGGGGTCACATGAACTTGGGAATGGGTGCATTTGGTTGTGAAAAGGGTGGGCACACCTCCCATGAAATCTCTCCCTCTCACATGCAAAAGGAATAGAAATTTCACATGGTAAGGGAAAGGGTCAAGAATTTAGTGTTTTGAATTTATTTTTTAATTAGTCTTGGGAAGTGGTGAGGTAAGAAGTAATGAGGAATTATGATATGTAGTAATTAAATTAGTAGTTAGGAAATTTAAATTTCTTAGTTAGTAATAAAGATTTATACTATGGTTAAAAGTGTTAGAAATATTGGGTGGGATGTTGGTTAGTGGGGTAAGTATAGATTAGTTAGTAATTAAATTATTTGTTAAGTAGGTAATGATTTTTAGTTAGTATATAAATTTATTTAATTTTTAGTATTAGAAATTATCAAATTTTAATATTAATAAATTTTAATTAGTTGATAGTTGATAATGTATTGCAGTAGTCCCAAGAATTTGAAATAATTAGTATAGGATTTCAATAATATAGTTGGTAGTGCATAGTTAAGTTAGTATGGTTAGAGCTTTAATTAAATGTTGAGATGTACAAATTCATTATATATATATATATATATATATATATATATATATATATATATATATATACATATATACATATATACATACATATATACATATATACATACATATATACATATATACATACATATCTATATACATATATACACACATATATATATACATATATATATATGTATGTATATATATATATATATGTATATATATATATATATATGTATATATATATATATATATATGTATATATATATATATATATGTATGTATATATATATATATGTATGTATATATGTATATATGTATGTATATATATATATATATATGTATATATATGTATATATATGTATATATATGTATATATATGTATATATATGTATATATATGTATATGTATATGTGTATATATCTATATATATATATATATATATATATATATATATATATATATATATATATATATGTATATATATATATATATATGTATATATATATATGTATATGTGTGTGTGTGTGTGTGTGTGTGTGTGTGATAAGAGAGATATATTGCAAGTTAATCAAAATAGCAAAGACAAATATGCATATCTACACATTCCCTATTTTTTTATAAATACTTGGTGCTTTGTAACTATCCATGCAACATATTTTGCAAGTTAGGATGTGGTATTAAAATTAATATCTCATAATAATTAGGTTATTATTTGAATTCATATAGATCTCCCTTGAATTTTGGAGACTAGAGTTCTGAATGGAATGTATCCTCCTAAATTGATGTCAACTAAAATTTATATATCCCCAACTATATCATTGGATACTATCACTCTACCCATGATACCAAAGACCCAGTTGAAATTTTAATGCTTCCTAAATGATGTTAAGTATTTCCTTCAACTGATCAAATATGTATTACTCTAATGTAATTAGTTGTATCTCTAGAAACACATGAGTTGAGGTATTTTAAACACCTTATAGTTAAATAGAATATTCATAGCATGCATAGATATATATGTGTTTTTCTATAGTTCACCTTTCAAAAAAATTTGTTGGTTGTGTTTCTACCTTGTAAAATTTTGGCATGACATTTTGGTATTAGAGTGTAGTTTCAACACTAGAGCCTAACCCATTATGTTTAACTTACAAAAAAAAAATTCCAACTTGTGTGTAGGATGCCTTTTGTTACCCATAATGTTCATTGAAGGGCTAGAGTCTCTAGGGATGCACAAGTGGTATCAAGTGGGGTAAGACACGAAATTGGTGGACCCCCACCCCAACAGCCTCAAAACTCTAATCATCTTTTCATAGTCATTTAGAACCTTATTAGAGTAGTTCAAGAGAGGTTGCCACCTATGATTCCATAGCCTAGACAACAAGGAATAGGGGGATATAGAGTAGATAAAGGGAAAGAAGTAGAAGAACCCCACCTAGAGATGTAGAGGGATAAGGTGATCATGAGGAGGCCTTAGTTCATCAGGTTGAACCACTATTGGTTATAGAGCCACCAACAATGGTGAGAGAACCTAGAGATATAGGGAATGATATTATGGAATTATTTCAAATCAAACCACCTCTTTTCACTAGAACCATAGATGATAAATAGGTGGAGACATGGTTACAGAGCTTGGAGAGGTGCTTTGGTTTGCGACCTTATGGGAGCAATTTGAAGTCACAACTTTTTATACACCTATTATGAGATAATGCTTCCAATTAGTGGAAATAGGAAGATATCATAAGTGGAGTGAGGGTAGATGCTCTTGCTTGGGAGGTACTTGTGGCTAGATTTAGAGATAGGTATCTTTGGAGAATTTCAAATAGAGTCAGATTGAGGAGTTTCATGATCTCTAATAGAGGGGCCTTACTATGGCATAGTATGACAACAAATACCTAGAGCTCCTTCCTTATGTCAAGTACATGAAGGATAAGAAGTTGCTAATCTATTGATTCACCAAGGGTCTTAATCTTCAAAATACAATATGCCTAGATACCTAGAACCCTCAAAGAGGTAGTTGGGACAACATTAGTTGTAGAATATCTTTGTAACAAATAGGAAACTGAAGATCAATCTCACAAACAAAAATTTTCCTAACATTCAGGACAACATAAACCCTCATGAAAGGGTAATTAGATTCACTTAGTGGCATTCTCTAAGGCCCCACATGCACAATGAAAGTCCCAATAGGATAATAGGTAGAAGTCATCGCAGGGGTATCAGGGCTCTAAGTCCAAGCAATGGCAGTCTCAAGGTTTTAGGAAAGATCGTATGCCACATGATCCATATACACAACTAAGTAGGAATCAAGAGTTCTCTAGAGGTGGTTATGGTAGATGCAAAAGGACAAGGGGTCAATAGAAGTCTAGTCCACAAGATGTTTAGATTCAAACTTGTGGACCATGTTATACATGTGGTGGTATGGGCCACATAGCTAGAGAGTGCCCACAGGGACCAATAACCAATAATCAACAAGGAGACACTTTAGAGCCTATAGTAGGAGACATGGGTAGGTCCCATAGAGTATTTGTAGTAGTTGATAACCACCAAGCTAAGCATCATGCCATAGTTATTGAGGCCTCAGGTATAATTAGAAGTATTAAATTTTCTATATTGTTTGATTTTGGAGCCACCAATTCTTTTGTATCCCCTTTTGTAGTGGAGCATTTAGGGCTAGTGAAAGCTAGATAGGATGATAATTGGGAATTTGAATTTTCCTCTAGAGCTAGGGTGATAGTTTGTTCCTTTATTCATGATTTTCATACTCAAATTAGAGACATGATCATGATCTTAGATCTATCTATTACTCCCCTAGGATCTTACGATGTTGTCCTTGGCACAGTTTGACTATGTGCCTATAATGTTGAGATGGACTAAGAAAAATGAAAGTTGAGTGTTTAGATGATCATGGTACTCCTACAAAAATTTCAAGGATAGAAAGGCTAGTGTCTCTTTGTATGATTTCTTCCATGAAGCTTAAGTGGTGTCTATGAAGGGGATGTAATTTGTTTGTAGTATCTATCCATAATAAGGAGGAAGAAGACAAGATAGAACCTTCACTAGATGATTATCCAATATTACATGAATTTTAGGTTGTTTTTCCACAAAGCTTCTCGGTATGCCAACACCTAGGGTAGTTGACTTCCACATAGATCTTGTGCTATGAGTTGAACCTATTTCTTGATCTCCATATAGGATGGCTACACATGAACTTAATGAACTTACGATTTAGTTAGAGGAATTCTTGGAGAAAGGACATATCCATCCTAATGTATCACCTTGGGGTGCACCAATGATCTTTGTAAAGAAGAAGGATGGTTCACTCAGATTGTGTATTGATTACAACAATTAAATAAGGTAACTATCAAGAATTGATACCCACTCCCTAGAATTGATGAACTATTTGATCATCTATAGGGTGCCTAAGTATTTCCTAAGATAGACTTGAAGTCTAGGTATCATTAGTTGTGGATTGTCAAGAGTGATATTCATAAGACTACATTTCATACATGGTATGGCCACTATGAGTTCATAGTGGTACTATTTGGCCTCACAAATACCCTAGTTATATTTATGAAACTCATGAATGGGGTGTTCCATACATTTTTGGATAATTTTTTAGTAGTATTCCTTGATGATATATTGATATATTCTCATGATGAGAAGGAATTCAAAGAGCACTTGAGACAGGTGCTACAATGCTTAAGGGAGAATAAACTATATGGTAGCTTGTTGAAGTGTTCCTTCTTCGTAAAGGAAGGGAATTATTTAGGTCATTTGATATTAGGAGATGGGATCTTAGTGGACCCATCCAAGATCTAGGCCATCATGGATTGGCTAGCATTGACTAATGTCACTAAGGTTAGAAGTTTCATGGGATTGGTAGGGTATTATAAGTGGTTCATGGTAGGAGTTTCTAGGATAGCCCATCCCAACTCATCCCTTCAAAGGAAAGACAAGAAGTTTGAATGCATAGAGAAGTATAAGAAGGCCTTCCTAGTGTAGACACCTAAAAATCTTTAAAAAATAAAGTATTTTTATTTTCTGAAAAATTCTTGATGACATCATCATTTATTAATTAATTAATTATTTACCTTATTTATTTATTTTTATGCCATTAAATCCATTTATCTTAATTAAAAATATTTAATTAAGTAATCCCTCCCAAAAATGTTTAAATCTTATTTAAACATTATTTCCTTATTTATTAATTATTTAATTAATAAATTGACCAAAAAACCCTAAATAAATATTAAAAAATTATTTTTTGCCCAAAACTTGGCCAATTTCCTTAAGACCACTAACCTCTTCCAAAATCTTCTAATCCTCCTTTAATTTTGATTAAAGGCTAATCCCATCATTTCCTACCCCTAATCCCAACTCAAAATATTTAATTAAGATTAAATATTAATCCTCATGTTTATTAAAAAAGTTTTAATAAATATCTCCTCAACCCAAACCCTTGAAATAAATAAAACTTTATTTATTTCCTAAAAATCTAATTTATCCTCATCCTAAGAAGTTCTAGACTCTTCTAGAAAGTCTTCATCCTCATCCTAGGAAGTTTTAGACTGTTCTAGAAAGTCTTTATCCTCATCCAAAGTCTAGACTCTTCTAGAAGATGTCTTTAAAACTAATCCTAATCCCCTCCTAACCTTGTCACATTCCCTAAACATGAGTTAAAACTTCCTAACCCAAGCCAAAGTTAAAAAATATCTCCTCCTTCACCCACCCTCATTAAATGTCATCCACTTGCCTATCCCTAAGCTAATCCTAATCCATCCTCTAATCATTTGCACAATCCTAAGCAAGCTTAAAACCCTCCTAATCAAGCCCAAGTCGAAATTGCTCTCATCTCCTTCAAAATATCTCAACCATAAAACTTTATGAAGCCCACTAGGCCATAAATGACTCTTCCAAGCCCTTTTATTTCTCTTACAAGCCATTATGAGGGTCTTTATGAAGATTTTATCCCTTGAGCCTCCTTTTTTGACTCATCCTTCCCCTTTCCTCCATCCTCTCACCTTGTGACATGTGTCACTCCCTGATTGGTTGTAAGGAAGCACAATCCATGTGCTCTCCTCTCATGCAATCTGAGCCCTCCATGAGCTTTTTCCCATCCTTGCATCTTAGCCCTCAATCCCTCAAGCCTCTTGCCTATAAATTGGATCCTTCCCCTTTGAAAAATAACACAATCCATGAAGTAAAGTCATAATGCCATTTTAAGAAGCCATTTTACATCAAAACCATACACTCACACCCAAATTCCAACTCCATTTGAAGCCCTTTTTGAAGCATAAGCTTGAGCATACATCCTATCTATTTAGACAAAGCCACTCAACAAGAGAGCTTCTCATTGAGAGAGTCCATTAATGGCTCATATTCTCAATTGAGAGTTCATCTTAGTCTATCTTGAAGTTTATGAATTTTGTTTAGTTTGTAGAAGCTTTATTTAAATTTGGTTTCTATTAGCATACTAACATTGCTCATATACATTTTGGCACGCCCGGTGGGACCCTGCATGGGTCATCTTCATTAGCTTTTTTAGTCAAGTTTTGTATGTCATTTGCTAATTTTGGCTAATTTTGCTTGTTTTTGTAGGTCCACATGAGCATGAAGAAGACAAAGGAACTCATAGTCTATCTCATAGTGTTTGCAAATTTTTCAAGCTTATAGGTGGACAAAGCACTTGAAATTCTTCTTCCTCTTCTTGTCCATATTCTTCTTATTCCATCTACTTCTTCTTCTTCTTCTTCTTGTGGGAGATCTTGGCCATTTTTTTTTAAGGAAGAAAAATCATACACACTTCTTTTTAGTGCTTAAAATGAACCCCCAAATCATACTTAAATCCATTAAAAAATTCAAAAAATTCAAAAAAGAAAAAATCTTTTAACAAGTGAAACTAAACCAATCCAATCATTTGCATCCTTGCAACATCAAGGTTTTAGATGCATTCATGCAAAGTTAGGAACACTTCATTTTTGGGAATTTAAAAAGAACTTCAAGTTTCCATTTCAAAAGGTTCAAAATCAACACTAAGTGCACACTAAAATCTAAATCAAACTCAAAGCATCAATCAAGGATAAAATGAACCTCATTTGCAAATATTTTAAAGTTCTTTTAAAAATCTCATGAAAACTAAGAGTCCTAAATGGTTGCCAAAAATTATCCTAAAAGCTTTGTTATTTGTTCCAAACAAATGTCTTGTTGCAAAATCTTGAATGTTTCTTAGGTTTTTCATGCATCAAAACAATCTAGGAATATCATTTTTGGGCTTAAAATATGCAAACTAGAACACAAAATCTTGAATGAAGACCAAAGTCCAAAGATTCATTTTCACTTTTGAGTCCAAAACAATCTTGAATGATCTAAGGTTAAAACAAAGCACTTCAAAGTTCTTAAAACAACACACAAAATCTCAATCTTGAATGCTCAAAGGAAAAAACTTGAATTTTTAATCACTTGTTGCATGTTGCTAAAATCACTCTTGAATGCCATGGATTAAAATCAAGTTTGTTTTTTTTATGAATGCATGATTAAAACAACAAATCCAATCTTGAATGCCTAACAATCAATGAACATTGCATGGTTTGGATGCATTTTCAATGACGCTTGCATTTCTTATGTTGACGATCTCTCGACTTTTATTATGCTGATGATGCTATCAAATTGGAATGAACATTGTATGCCATAATCACAAGTGTCTTCAATCATAGCTTACAAAATCTAAATCATCAATTGGAATAAACGTGTGTCTTTTAAAGCCCAAGATCATGTATGTGGTCTTGTTTTACACTTTTTAGGAGGCCTGCTTGGGGATTTCATCACCCCTTGGGATGACCTCAACTTCAGCGTTCCAACGGAGTATAAAAATTGGGAGGTGAATCCAAAGACACCTCTCTTGGAATCAAGATTTTGTCACTTGGGCTAATCCTCAAGGAACTTTATACCCTTGAGAAGTGAAAGAGGAGAAGTTGGTTACCACTCCTCTCGGTTGTGTGACATCTTTTTGGTTTCATCTACAAATCTGGGCCTCACGTACCTTGCGTATATCGAGGACTCCCTAGCTATAACAAATTTCATCCTTGTAGAAAGCTTCCTAGAATGTTGGTGTGTTTGATGTGCTTGCTCCAAAATTTTGTCTACTTGTTTGTTCATAGCTTTTGAATGAATGTTTGCCAACTTTGGTCAAAATCCCAGAAAAGCAAAAATCTCCCAGCTCAAGGCATACTTAGAGTAGTCATTGCCTCATCAGAAAATCATCCAAGCTCCCCTACTGCAACCGAATCTATCTAGTTCCTTGCTTTAGAACAATCCCAAATCCAAAGTCTCTCCAAATCATCCCCCCCAGCCAGCTAGCAACCCAATCCAAAATCACACCCAAGCCTTTAGAGAGTTGTTGTCATTCTGCTAGAATTTGCTATCCAATCAATCCGACCAATCCACTAGCCTCACCAAGGTTATCCCTTTGACAGAGCTTTGTTTAGGGTAATCTAGATTTTTCACTTTATCCCTCATCACCTTGAGCTAAGGTTGGGATCCACAAGTGGTAAATCTCGTGTCATGCCCATAGGATCATTGGTCTATCCTTAAGTTGACACAATCTCCACCAATCCAGCGCATAGGAAAGCAAAACTCTCACTTTTTGATAGCATGCCCTTGAAGTCTTCCATCCACAGGAAAGCAAAAAACTCCAGCCAATCCTCGTTAGGTTTGTCATACAGCTTTGACTCTCCCTAGGAAATCCTTCATCAGCCAATCCAAAATCTGCGCTTAATCCAAATCCAACCATGAGCTTCTGTGTTCATCCATATGTAAGACCCCATCCCCATCTGACTCATCATCAAAACATGAAATCCCAAACCTATCATGATGTGTTCGGTCATATTGTCCTTGCTCCCACCACCTCCTATTCCAATGATGATGAAAATCTTGCTGACTATAACAGGTATATTGAAAGCCTTAGAGGCCTTCCACCAACCATCCCCCAAAATCCAAGAGTTATTCCAAACTATCTAGTCATGCCATCTGATATCCCAGCTTCTCCTCCATCACCCAATCAAAAAGATTCCAATCTTCCTCCCCCATCACACTGGCTATTCCTGTCAATCCACCTCCACCTCTGACACATGAGTCTCCAAGGAATATCCTAGAGGAAATACAAGAAAAGCCGCCTCCAATAGTCGATAAGCCATGTCATCTAATCCAACCATGTGAAGTAGTTAGTGATGAAGCTTCCCCATCTATAATATCACCTCCATATACCCTAGCTACCATCCCCATACCATCCATTAAATTGCTTAAAATCCTTCCACTTCCCACAAGCGTCAAAATCCCACCACCCATCGAATCGCTCCAAATCCCATCCACATCTCCTCCTCCAAGCATTATCCAAATCCCATATAATGAATCTCATGCATCCACTCCCATCCATTCCTATCAAGATCTTGTCCAAAAGCATGTTGAAATATCCTCAGACAGAACAGCAGATCCCGCCATCCCACTTATTCCCCTACATGATCAAATTTTACCATCCCCTCCATATCTAAATCCTACCATCTTACTTACTCCATCTCAAGATCCCTTTCCCTTAGCCCACCCAACTCAAGATCCTATCCTCCCATCTCCTCTACTTCATGATCATACATCTCCCATAATCCATGATGATAGATCCATTGAAAAAGAATTAATTATCATATCCGAAGCTCCAACTCCTTCAGCTAGTAATGGACTCACATCTTGTGTTCCAAATAATGAACATCATATTGAAAAAAGAAATGAAAATGTATTTCTAGATTTTGGTATCCTCGTTATTCCTGCATGGTCCCAAGTCCTTCCATCTCCACCCCAAAGTTCCCATCCATCTTATTTCACATCTATTTTGGGCCCTCATCCTACTCCTTATCTCCAACCCTCCATTTTGGGTCCATATATCCCTTATCTAAATCCCACACCCTTTCCATCCATTTTGGGTCCTTACATACCTAATATGAATCCTTTATCCCCTCCATCTATTTTGGGACCTCCACCTTCCCCATTTCCATCTATTTTGGGCCCATATCCTTCCTTCCCTCCATCCATTTTGGGAAATTATATCCATCCATATCCTATGTTCCAATCTATCCTTCCATCCCCTCAAATCCACTAGCTAGATCATCAAAGGCACTCACCCTTGAATCTCTTCCAACCTTTAAACCCTATCACGCCATCAATTATCCCTCCATCTCCTCCATGCTCTTGTTCCCATCCCATGGCTAATAGAAGCATATTGGATGCCAAAATACAAAAGCATAAATTCAAAAATCCACAAAAATCCAAGTCTCAACATGTCCCTTCTAAAATACATGTTCAAAACAAGAAGCATTTAATCCCAATCAAAGAAAAAGTCAAGAGGCCACAAAAGCCCAAGCTAAAAAAGTCAAAAATCATCTGGATACCCAAGATGCTCATAAAAGAAATGCATCTCAAAGAAAAATCTCACTTGGCATCCATTCATGCTACTCAAAAAGCCTCATCCATCCATCCTTCATCCAAATCCCCATATAAGCATCCTTCATCCCCCCAATCCACTTTTAATCCATATGCTTCTTATCCTAAATTTCCCATCCTCCATCTTCCAACTCTACTTTTAGTCCTTATCTTTCTCTTCCTCCATTTTCTCCTCAACCTTGCTCAAAACCATCTTTCCCACTACTTTATCACCTCTCAAGGTGTGTGCCAATGATGATCTTTCAATTTTTCTCATCCATTTACCTACAAGCCTTATGTCTTCGCATCCATTATCTATCAAACTCCCACCCACCATTCCACTTGTTCAATCCAATCCTTTTTCATCCATCCTACCAACATCTATGAGCCAAAAATAGCTGAAGAAAGCCAAAATCATTCCAGCTAAGTCCAAAATCAAAAATTCAAAAGAAAAAAAGTAAAGAAAAATAAAGCGTCCACTAGTGAAAACTTGGCAATTCAAGCGCCTTAGACAAGTACCATGATGAAAACTTGGCAAACAAGCGTCATGCGTAATCTCGCCATCCCCAGCTTAGCCTATCACCCTCATGCTTTCGGTCATCTCTTGACATCCAACTCCATCTTCCAATCTATCCACCTTTCCTCCACCCTCCATCTTCCATCTCACACCATCCACTTATCTCCTACAGCTTCAACCAACCATCCCTGCTATCATCCATCTCCCTAGCCCCTTCAGCTTTTTCCATCCTACCTTCAATCCTATCACAACCATCATAAGACCTCCTTCTGCATGTTATCTTCTGATTGGGGGCACTATATTCCTTGGAGATCTTGTCTTGTCCATCCTCCCTTGTCATTGGTATCTAGCTCTAGAATATCCTCATGCAAACCCAATGTCATCTCTTTATATCCATCATAATCCTAGCTATCTACCATCCTATCCAGCCATCTCATCTTGCTCCTCTAGCTATCCTTGTTGACAAAATCTCTCACCATCATTGGATGCATCCTGCCAAATCCTATCTTTCACTATCACCCCACCCTTAGCTTTCGTATCTTGCACAACATCGAACCATCCCGCTATCTTGTCATCTTGAGCTTTTGCCTGCTTGTAACTATCTTGGTCAGCTTCAGCTTGTAAATATCTTGGTCTGTCAGCTTGTACATCCTCTTTAGCTTAGTACCATTATATCTATCTAGCTTTTCAATCAGTTCCTCCTTGATCAGCATCTTGCACACATCGCACATCTTGGTTAGCTATTCCAATGCATCCTTTAGCTAGATCTCCTATCACCAAAGTGTTATCATTCTTAGTTCAGCTTGCCAGACGCATCACTCATCCAGATCCACCAGCTTAGGTGCTCTCTGATAGATCCTTGTAGGATATAGCTTTCCTCATGTCTGATCTTGGTCCGTTAGTACCTCATCCTACCCATCTCGTTGGCAAATGTTTCTCTTTTGGATTTTCACTTTCTTTTGATTTGGAATCTTCCCTTTTGGGTCTTGAAGTATCTTTTCCAAACAATCTTTTTATTCCCTCCTCAAAGTTGCCATGATCTTCCATATCATGGTATACTGCAAATGGGGCAATTTGGGTGTAAGGTCTTGATCAAGTCTTTTGTTTGTTTTTCTTTTCTGCTTGTGGGTTACCCAGTGTCGGTTCCACTCTGATTCTTTTGAGATTCATGTGTGATGCTGGGGAAATCCTTGCATGTTTTTTTTGAGTCAATCTGTCAGTCCTCTGGATAGTTGGTGAAAAAGTGTTGATTTTCTTGGTAACCTTGGCAATTAACCAATAGTCCTATAGAAAATCTAGTGCTCAACTACATGGTGGTACTTCTCTTTGAAGTATCCCCCCGCTCAAAAAGCTTCAATGGTTTTCCTTTATCTCCATTATCCCCCATCCATATCCAACATCTGTCTCTCCTACCCCAGCTTATGCATCAGTATCTCTTTGAATCACTCCTCACCTTTAGCTTTAGGGATCCACAATCCTAGTCTTAGGGATCCACCAATCCAAATCAATCCACCAAGCCTCATCTTTCGAGATCCACAATCCTAGTCCTAGGGATCTTCGAAACCCATCTTTCGTCAATCTGACTCTTTGAAATCCTATTGCATCAGCTTTATAAATCCCCTCATCCATCTCCCTATCCTAGATTCCTTTTTATAGCACTCCGCTCCTTCATCCTCCACCTTCCCTAAAGTCTTAAGCTTGCTTCCTCTTGTGCATCTGATTCTCCTTTATCATTCTCCCATAGTGAGAGTTTGAGCTAATTCAGCCCCTTCTCTTTGCCAATCTGAGTTTCCTTGCTCATCCAAGATTCTTTTACTTTTCAAGAAGCCATCAAGCCTCGCTTTCTCTCCTCGCCGCCTTCTTGAGGGGGCATCTCACAGTCCATTCTCTCCTCTTCTGCTCTAGCCTTGGGCATCTTATTTTCTTATCTTTGATGCCCTGCCACTTGCGGCATCACATCAAAGAGGGGCAAAATGTAGACACCTAAAAATCTTTAGAAAATAAAGTATTTTTATTTTCTAAAAAATTCCTGATGACATCATCATTTATTAATTAATTAATTATTTAATTTATTTATTTATTTTTATGCCATTAAATCCCTTTATCTTAATTAAAAATATTTAATTAAGGAATCCCTCCCAAAAATGTTTAAATCTTATTTAAATATTATTTCCTTATTTATTAATTATTTAATTAATAAATTGACCAAAAAACCCTAAATAAATAAATAAATAATTTTTTGCCCAAAACTTGGCCAATTTCCTTAAGACCACTAACCTCTTCCAAAATCTTCTAATCCTCCTTTAATTTTGATTAAAGGCTAATCTCATCATTTCCTACCCCTAATCCCAACTCAAAATATTTAATTAAGATTAAATATTAATCCTCATGTTTATTAAAAAAATTTTAATAAATATCTCTTCAACCCAAACCCTTGAAATAAATAAAACTTTATTTATTTCCTAAAAATCTAATTTATCCTCATCCTAAGAAGTTCTAGACTCTTCTAGAAAGTCTTCATCCTCATCCTAGGAAGTTTTAGACTGTTCTAGAAAGTCTTTATCCTCATCCAAAGTCTAGAATCTTCTAGAAGATGTCTTTAAAACTAATCCTAATCCCCTCCTAACCTTGTCACATTCCCTAAACATGAGTTAAAACTTCCTAACCCAAGCCAAAGTTAACAAATATCTCCTCCTTCACCCACCCTCATTAAATGCCATCCACTTGCCTATCCCTAAGCTAATCCTAAACCATCCTAATCCATCCTCTAATCATTTTCACAATCCTAAGCAAGCTTAAAACCCTCCTAATCAAGCCCAAGTCGAAATTGCTCTCATCTCCCTCAAAATATCTCAACCATAAAACTTTATGAAGCCCACTAGGCCATAAATGACTCTTCCAAGCCCTTTTATTGCTCTTACAAGCCATTATGAGGGTCTTTATGAAGATTTTATCCCTTGAGCCTCCTTTGTTGACTCATCCTTCCCCTTTCCTCCATCCTCTCACATTTTGACATGTGTCACTCCCTGATTGGCTGTAAGGAAGCACAATCCATGTGCTCTCCTCTCATGCAATCTGAGCCCTCCATGAGCTTTTTCCCATCCTTGCATCTTAGCCCTCAATCCCTCAAGCCTCTTGCCTATAAATTGGATCCTTCCCCTTTGCAAAATAACACAATCCATGAAGTAAAGTCATAATGCCATTTTAAGAAGCCATTTTACATCAAAACCATACACTTACACCCAAATTCCAACTCCATTTGAAGCCCTTTTTGAAGCATAAGCTTGAGAATACATCCTATCTATTTAGACAAAGCCACTCAACAAGAGAGCTTCTAATTGAGAGAGTCCATTAATGGCTCATATTCTCAATTGAGAGTTCATCTTAGTCTATCTTGAAGTTTATGAATTTTTTTTAGTTTGTAGAAGCTTTATTTAAATTTGGTTTCTATTAGCATGCTAACATTGCTCATATACACCTAGACCTCAAGAGGGAAGTCACTAGTGAACCAATCCTAGCAGTAACCAACCCTTCATCAGGTTTTTTAGTATGCATAGATGCCTCATTAGATGGGATTGGAGCCTTTCTCATGTAGAATGGTTGATTTATAGTTTATAAGTCTAGGAAAATTAAGACTTGCAATCTCAATTATCCTACCCATGATTTAGAGCTTGCAATAGTGGTTCATGCCTTGGAAAGATGACATCACTTTCTCCTAGGTTATCACTTTGAGGTTCATTCAAATCACCAAAATTTGTAGTATATTTTCACACAATCGAATCTTAATTCCTGACAAAGGAGATGAATAGAGTTTTTATATGAATATGATTTTGATGTACATTACATTAAGGGAAAGGAGAATGTAGTTGTGGATGTCCTAAGTAAGAGGCATCATGAGATATCTTCTATGATTACTGAGATAGATTTAAGAGAGCGCATACTACACCACATACCCAAAGATGTATTTTATGCAGAAGTCTGTGAATTTATCCACTCTAAGAGACCCCTAGATGAGAAATTTTTTTATTTCACATTAGGTCCATATGGATTACTACACTTGGAAGCTCACAAAGCACCTTGTGTAGTACATCTATGTGTTAAGAAGGTTCATGGTTATTTGAAATGGTTATATCATTGGCCAAGAATGAGAATGAAGATTTCCAACATCATAGTTAAATGCCTAGAGTATTAGAGAGTTAAGGTAGAGCATGGACATCCAGGTGGACTCTTGCAGTGACATGAGATACCTAAGTGGAAGTGAGACACTATCTCCATGGATTTCATTAGTGGTACTCCAATATCTTCTTATCGTCATGATGCCATCATGGTGACAATTGACACCTTGACCAAAGTTACTCACTTTTCACTCATTCACACTACCTTTACAACACCCATAATTGCATAGGTGTTCTTGCAAGATATTTTCAAACTCCATGGTGTTCCTTGTAAGATAATCTTAGATAGAGATTCTTTATTTAAATTATCATTTAGGAGGGAATTACAAACATAATCAGGTACTAAGATCAAATTTAGCCCATCATATCATCCTCAAATATATGCACAAACAAAGAGAGTTAACCAGATCCTAGAGGATATGTTAAAAATGTATGTGATGGACCACTAGTCTAAGTGGGAATAATACCTACATCTTGCAGAATTTTCCTATAAAAATGAGCATCATACTTCAATAGGCATGCCACACTATCAATCCTTTTATGGTAGGACTTATAGAACACCCCTAAGTTGAGATAGGATTGAGGACAGGGTATCTATTGGGCCATAGTTAGTCAAGGATATGGATCAATGGGTGATTCTAATTAGACAACATCTTAGAGAGGGCAAGATAAATAGAAGAAGTGTGAAAATTTGAAGAGGGTGGATGGAGTACATGGTTGATGATAAATTCTTCTTAAGGGTGCAACCACATAAGAGCCCAATTCATTTTGGAAAAGGCTCTAAGTGAGCACCTCACTTTTTGGGTCCTTTTGAGATTTTGGAGTGGATGGGACCAGTTGCTTATTGTTTAGCCCTACCACCTATACTATCATGCATCCATGATGTATTTCATGTATCTATATTAAGAAAAAATATTTATGATGAGTCTCACATCATAGATTTGGATGCCTTGTAGGTGGAGTTAGATGAATAGAGAGTGTTCAAGCTTATTCACATTTTAGTTTGATGGACCCTCACACTTCAAGGTAGAGAATTGGACTAGGTTAGAGTCTAGCAGTATTGTTATGATGAGGTCATGGCTTTATGGGAGGATGTAGCACAGATGAAATCTCAATACCCATACCTTTTTCATGAACTCCAAGAGGAGGTTGATGCCTAGGGGGAGGATGTGAGGCATCACCTTGACCCATCATAACATGGATATCTTACTTATATTTTGATACTCATGATTTGAAACTTTGACATATATTCAAGATTTAGATGAATAGTAACTTATATTATCTATTTGATTTTAGTATTTACAATACTGATGTTCAACTATGATATGTATTAAGAACCAAATTTTCATATCAGATGGTCTAGCAAGTGTGGATGCAACATTACACCATCTTAAAATAGAAAATATATTATGATGTGATTCAAAATGTTAATCTGATCATGTTGATTTAAGATTAAATGTGATATGTGAATTTTGATATTTTACTATTTTGAATGCTTTATTTGAAATGATTAAGGAAAGTTAATTGAATTTTGTTAATGTGGATTATGCAACATTGGAATTTGTTGTGTGCACTTATAATATGTATTTTAGGTGACTTCTCTTTGGACTATTGATGCTCAAATTTAGTGTGCAAGAAGTAGAACCATGATAATTTATCGAGGAAACAAGGTCCAAACTCATGTGGAAATAGTTTAGCCAAGGCGAATCTTTGGAAGATTCAAAACCCTCATTGTGATCTGTTCTATTTTGTAAAAGTAAGCTTCCATGTGTTTGGTAAATTTAATCTTATAAATGCATTAGCAACATGTCATCATGATGTATAATGTTTTTTAATGTGTCACTTAACACTAGTAGTTGTTGTGTATTAATGACATGTCACCTAGGGTATAGGTCATGATAACATTTAACCTTTAAAATATTTTCCTTTCAAAAGAGTAAACAAACCCAAGTTGAAACGGATAGGATGAGTCACCATCAAAGGGAAATTCGAAATTAAGCTTGAAAAATATTTCAGAGGGTCTTTATGTTGTTCCAAAGTATCTTTTCTATGAAACTAAGCCACCCATATGTTATCATAACATGTTAGGGGCCTAAATTTGACCATTTTAGTGCTTAGCTAGCATAGGCGGCCCCTTAACCAATGCATTCTTCCAACAATCCGAAAATTGAGTTGTCTTACAAGTTCTCCCCCATGTTTCTTCTAAGTCAAAAATAGTGAACTTGGTAGGGACAAGGCTGTAAGAGATAGTGGCTTGATGTTTTTTCCAAAATAGATTGTGGGAGAGCCTTTTTAGGGAGACTTGGACAAACTAGTGGGGTGTTCACCCACTCTCTAAGTTTAGAGGCAACTAAGGTTTTGGAAAGGAGGCTAAGGATAAGGGAGTTCTACATCAACTATCATTTCCTTTAGCTTGAACCAAGGTTGGTGCTCAATACATGACCATATTTTACATTTGTATAATGATGTTGCAAGCATGTATTATTATTGTGAATTCATGTATTGTGTTGTGATGTTGTGATTGTAATTGTATTACACATATTTTCTTGGATTTCCTTCTTTGATTGTTTGTTTTTTTCATGGGTATGTTTAATTGTTAATGGGTGTAAAGGATTCACTCATCCTTGGGAGGGAAAAGTAGGCTTGAGTGAAGGGGTTAGTTGGGCTCAACATTATAGTGGAGAAAACTTACCTCATGGTGAAGAGTTGTTTCTTTCTTTCATGGAGTATGGGCTCCATTGAAGCCATATGCCTTTTTATTTTGGAGGTATAAGGGAATTTATAAGGAGGAGGATATATTATGATAGCCTTGAATAAGAAAAATAACAATTACAGTTTGATATCTATATTATAGATATGGCATTCTCCTCTTTGAAGAGTCCACCTTTAACCAATGTATTAATGATTCCAATGGCGAATCAATGCACAAGCTAGGTGAGGTATTGTTATGTATTCTATTTTTTGGTTGTATGTATTAGTAGATTTTTGTGTATATCCCATTTGGGCTTTGTTTCCCAACCTCGGTGGGTGGCCTCTTTGGAGGCCTAGGATGTGAGCTGAGCCTCCATGGTTCTTGGTTTTGTATTGTTTTTTGCAGGTTTGTGAGAATGGACCCTATGAACAAGTTAGGGTTTTTCCCTTGACATTGTTGAAGAATCAAGTTTTGTGAAGAAATCATCCTTTTTCATGTCATTCTATTATGAGTTATGATGGAAAAATCCCCACTTTTATGGTCTCTAAAATGTGAGAGGAACTACTCCCCATTGTATACCATTGTATATGTGTGAAATGAGATTGATGTTATGCATGTAGTTGGCATTGTAAGAGAAGGATTGTATTTTTCTTTTGTTGCATACGAAAAAAAGAAATAGTTCATGTAAAGAAATATCCAATGTTGTGGAAATTCATCTTGAAGTTAGGTGATCAAGCTCTTGTACAAATGAAGATTTATGCATTCAATTTATAACTAAACCTTTAGAAGTTCTCATGTGTGATAATCATTGTAATAACTATTCATTGTAGACTTGAGTGATTTCATTGTAAGGATCTCTGTTATGTATTTTAATGCAAAGGAAATAAAATTTCTTGTATTGTAGTAGTTATTATGTATGCGTAGAATATGAATCATTATGATTTCAATAAGAAGAAATTGCATATATGATTCTATTTATCCTTTAGAAAAAATTTAATTTGATCATGTACATTAGAGTGTTAAACTTTGAGTTATCTATTACCAATAAATCTCTAGACTATATAGATGCAAGAAATCACATCAACTCATCACCAAACAAATCATCTTAATATCATAGTTGTAATGGGAGAAAATAACTCCACATATGACATTGTCTAAAATCCATAAGAGAAAATATGTTGTAGATGCACTTTTACTCTATGGAATTTGTATAGAGAGAGTATATTAATCCTATTTTCTATTACACACCATTAAAATATACAAGAGAATATCCCCTAGAATCTTGTGTATAGGGAACATATATTAATCCTATTTTCTATTACACACCATTAAAATATACAAGAGAATATCCCCTAGAATCTTGTGTATAGGGAACATATATATATATATATCATGTTACATGCTCCACCCATAGAAGAAACCTTATTAAAATATTTGTAGGAGATGATAACATTCGAATCATAGCCTATGCTATGAGGCAACCACTACACCTTATCCACTCTCATCATAGCATGTCACACCACCAAGGACTAAGTGCATGGGACACCACCTTGCCAACATACCAAGGGGTCACATGACCTTGGGAATGGGGCACATTTGGTCTATGAAAAGTATTGGAACATCTCCCATGAAATCCCTTCCTCTCATGTGAAAAATAGAGTAGAAAATTCTCATGGTAAGAGGAAGGGTTAGGAACTTAGTGTTTTGAAGTGTTTTTTTTTTATTAGTCTCAGGAAGTGGTAAGGTAGGAAGGAGGGGGGAATTATGATGTGTAGTAATTAAATTATTAGTTAGGAAATTTAAATTTCTTAGTTAGTAATAGAGATTTATACTATGATTAAAAGTTTTAGAAATATTGAGTGGGTAGTTGGTTACTGGGGTAAGTATAGTTTAGTTAATAATTAAATTAGTTGTTTTTGGTTAAGGAAAATATTTTTTAATGGGATCCTAAAACCCTACAATGGAAAAATAAAAAACCTAGATAAAGCACTTAAAGTATCACCAACATAAAAGCTACGAAAAGAAAAAACAACCTCCCACAACAAAACAAGAAAAACATAAAAAAGAGGGAAGCAAATAAAAAAATAATAGGAAAAGCCCAAAAGGCCAAGAAAAAGGCTCAAGCAATATCTTTGAGGATATTTGTAGCCCAAATCTCTAGCTCAATCATTCTTTCAACCACCTCTTTTGGGTTTGAAAGATCTTTCTTAGGTTTCTAGATGTCCTTTTTATTTGTGCTACATCTAGTTCTTTTTCTCAAACCATCCTCTGGAGTCTTATCCTTCCCACTATTGAGAGATTGGTCATCCTCCTCACTATCCCTATATTTTTTAAGTTTTTTTATGAGCACCTTTATGTTTTCATTTGATTCTCTTAGAATGTTATAGCTTTTCTCAGTAATTCACTATAGAGTGCCCTCCATAGTTTGAACTCTACTCTTCACTTCCTCCACTTTATTATCCTCCTCTATTTTCCTATTTTGCATGTTGTAATTATCCCTTTCCAATCTACCCACTCTATATTTGATGTCCTAGATTTTATGGAAAGTCCATTTTAGTGGTTTGATAACTATCTATAGCACTATTTTTAGCATTATTAAGCACATCCATTTGAGGTTTTTTCTTTGTGGTGCCACTCAAAATAATAAGGGCACGGTCATTCAGCTCCTCCATTTGAATATGTCCCTCCTTATTCTCCTTAGAAAAATTTTTGATCATCTCTCTCCTGAGTCCCATCCTCATAGTAATATTATCAAAATCTCTCCAAACTACTTTCCTCAAATTCCCACTCCTTCTTTACCCCACTCCCTTGCTTCTCATCTTCCTCATCACTATCCTTCCCCTCCTCCTTCCTATCCTCCTTAATTTCTATATATCTCTCTTTTTTACCTTCTATTAGGCTTGTCCTCAAAATCATCATCTTTGTTAGCAGGCATCTCAATAGTGATGTTCCTCTTTCCACCCATCCTCTCCTTAGATTCCTCCACTCTGGGATTGTCTTCATCCCTAGTAGCATTGTCTCCCTCCATGTCCATGTCCTTCACCCTCTCATTGTATTCTCTATCAGAAGAAATCTCAACACCATATTAATAGTTAAATTAGTTGTTAAGTAGGTAATGATTTTAGTTAGGATATAAAATTAGTTAATTTTTAGTATTAGAAATTATCAAATTTTAATATCAATCAATGTTATTTTGTTGATAGTTGATAACATATTGTGGTAGTCCCAGGAATTTGAAATAATTAGTATAGGATTTCAATAATACAATTAGTAGTGCATAGCTAGGTTAGTATGGTTAGAGTTTTAATTAAATGATAAAATGTAATTGAGTTCATTTTAAAATACACACACACACACACACACACACACACACAGATAGAGAGATTTTCCAAGAGGGGATGGCAATGGTAAAGTAATTAATTATGATCCCTATATAAATAATAGGAGATATGTATTGCAAATTAATCAAAATAACAAAGATAAATATGCATATCTACACTTTCCCTATTTCCAAGTTGATGAACCTATTTGTTGATAAAGACTTGGTGCTTTGTAAATATCCATGCAACATTTATTTACAAGTTAGGATGTGATATTAAAAGTAATATCTCATAATAATTAGGTTATTACTTGAATTTTCACAAATGTTAGCTTTGTGAATTCTTATAGATCTCCCTTGAATTTTGGAGACTAGAGTTTTGAATGGAATTTATCCTCCTAAATTGGAACGAACTAAAAATTATATACCCCCAACTATATCACAAGATACTATCACTCTACCCATGATACCTAAGACATGGTTGAAATGTTAATGCTTCCTAAATGATGTTAAGTATTTCCTTCAACTTAATGATCAAATATGTATTACCCTAATGTACTTAACTTTATCTCTAGAAACATATGAGTTGATATATTTTAAACACCTTATGATTTGATAGAGTATTTGTAACATACATAGATATATATGTGTTTTTCTATAGTTCACCTTTCAAAAATTTAAAAAAAATTGTTGGTTGTATTTTTGCCTTGTAAAATTTGGGCATGACAATTACAATATCATATTTTAGAGATTACTACAATTAGAGAAGCCTTTATAACATTCTATCCAATTAGAATAAGAAGGAAGAGATCATCGATGACATCCATCATTCAGCACTAGACATGTAACAAAATAACATTATGCAAGAATCTTAAAAAAAATTGTCATCGATAATTTTCTTCTAGATTCAGACCATAAATAGATTTAGTCCTTACCTAGAATTACCTATAAATGATAAAGACATGCTTTATTTACCCTAAAACCTCAATTTATCATTCAATTATATTTCTCAATACCCTATAACCAAATACAATGAAATCAAGATCAATTAGCATTACAAAAGATGTTGAAAATTTTCAAGATATGTTCTAGTTTTGTTGCATTGGTGAGTGTATTACATGCATATTAAAATCAATAGTGTTATAACAAAAACTTTAAGAATATGGTTGCAATTAGAAGATATCAATTTTAGTGAATGAAGGCATTACACATTTCAACAAAGAAAACAAAATATTACTTTTAATAACATCAAATTGTAGAATGTAGCACTAGTCAAAATAAGGAACTCTATGATAGATGTACAATGTAAATAGTGAAGAATCATTGTCTGTAGCTACTAAATCATTTATATATCTTTATCATCTCTCCCTCCCATCCAAAATATGATTCAACCACTCTAAATTGAGAACGGATGTGTAACAATGTTCCATATGCATGGACAATGGGTGGAGCTGAAAAATGCACTGCATTTACATTAATGACGTATATCAAAAAAGAAAAAATGTTGCATTTTTTAGTTCTATCTAATGTCCTATGCATATAAATTGAGATTTTATATTGGACTAGGGCATCCTTCAAAATTTCTTGAAACCAAAAGATTGACACAGTTAACATCTAATACTATCTCAATTGATTTGGTCCACTCAAGCATAATATTTTAATTTCTCTTTGAAACATAAATAGTAAAGGATATCCAACATATTAATTGCTAATTTATCTTTAATATTTTCACTAATAGGATCAACTCATAGATAGAAAACAAAGTGTCTAATGAAGATGCAATGAAGAGTTTAAGTTTTGCTTCAATTACATTAGATAGCTATGAAATAAAAATAGAAGACAAACAAATTATCAATATTAATTGCAAGATTTTGAACAAGGTATGTAAAGTCATCATAGATTTTGGCTGCATTCAACATCATAGATTTAACAATGTATGAAGTATCCATTCCATCAATATCACAAATAGATTTAAACATCTCCCAAATCACTGCCAAGTTGCCAAAGCAAAAGGATCAACCCCTTGAAGCTAAAAAGATTCTTAGTTGAAGGAATAGGAATAAAATAAGATACAAGACATACATGGATTACCATATCAAGTGGAATGACAAACCTAATAATGAGGCTACATGGATCCCTAAAACTAACTTTAAGAAGAGAGGAATTAATCCTCAACTACTTACCCTTGTTGTCCTGTGACAATTGCTTTCTTCACAATGGAGAATTTTGTAGGAGCACAAAGTTTTGGCTTGCAAGACTCAATTTTGGATCATAGATATGGAATAAAGGTTTCTGAGTTAAGAAACTCATCATCGCCAATGTCAAGATTAAAGCAATAGTTGTTTAAGAGATCTTATTGGAAAAGAATACCTTCCCATTAGAAGCTTCAATAATGACCCAACTATTGAGATACCTAAAGAAAACCCAACATATGGAAGAAAATAGTTGGCCTAAGTTAGTCAAAGAGGAAAGACTAGATAGGAGAAAGAGCTCATGGATGAAACAAAACAAAAAGAGGATTAAAAAAGAGATGTTAGCATTCAAGAGTGTCCAATTATCAATAAAGAAATAAAAAAAATTGTACAAATTAATATGTCAAAGAATTTAATGTCATGAATGACCATTAGGAAAAACCATTTATAGGAGAAAATATTAAATGATAAGAAATAGTAGATACCAAAAGAAAAGTGGAAAAATGGCATGTATCTATTCTACAATATGAAAGTGGTTGATACCAAACAACATTACAATCTAGTTATGTGGATACTTCAAAGGCGGGCAACTCAAACTATCTATTTGAAGAAAATAAATTAGTTAGAATTATAAACCTAATGCTCAAAATCTACAGTTGGATAGAAATTTAAATAAGAAGTTGCAACTCATCTAAATCTTTTTAAATCCTATCCAAAGGTGTGTACTAATTTACAAGTTCCATAAGTTTCTTTAGCCTCATAAATGTTATTAAAGTTTTACATTTAATTTCATGTCAAGCTTATTAGAGAGTAGGATATTATAAGAGGATACTTCTACTAAAATCATCATATCTCATATGGAAAGAACAAAGCCTTGCTTAAAATTTGTTCATCTTCTTGATTGCTTGATTACGTCTAGTCATCATAAAACTAAAAATAGAAGAGTTTCTTAGATATTTGTTCACCATCTTGGTTTTTTGGTTATTTCTAGCCACAAAGCTACTCACATCCAAAATGGAGAAGTTGTCAAAAAAGAGAATGCCCAAGTTCAAGTATAATTTCCAATTCTTTCCAATTAAAATCTTGATGGTTAAGTTCATCAAGGAAGATTAAAATGATATGTCATTAAAAAATAGTCAAAATGGGAGCTTTGGAATAGGTAATGAATATCTATCCTATACAATGTAGGGGTGTTCCCTCATATATTGTACTTGGAAATGTCTTGTATGTAAGATTCCCAACAAGGTATATAAATTCATCATATATTTTGGTTACATGCAATGTGGTAGATTTAACAATGTATAAAAGGCCCATTCCATCCATGTCACAAGTAGATTTAGTTCTCTCTCAAATTACTACCAAGTTGCCAAAGTAAAGGATAAACCCCTTGAAGCTAAAAAGATTCTTAGTTCAAAGATTGGGAAACAAACAAGATACACAACATATATGGATTACCTTAGCAATTGGGAGTACATACCTAATAATGAGGCTACTTGGATCCATAAAATTGACTTCAAGAAGAGAGGAATCAATCCTCAACTACTTACCTCTACTGTCCCATTACAATTGCTTTCTTTGTGGGGGAGAATGGTGCAAGAGAATGCCATTTTTGGCTTGAAGACTCAGTTTTGGGTCATAGATATGGAATAATGGTTTCTCAAGAACCCAAGTGTGTATTTTTACCTAAATTTTTGGTTTATATTTCATCATCCAATTGCATTCATTTTCTTTATCAAACTCTCAAAGAGCTTCCGAGACAGTCAAAGGTGATCAAAAAACCACAATATGATCACAAGAATGAATAAAGGTGGAGTGAGATGTAATAAGGTTTGGAACACCATAATACATGCATTTGTTCCTCTATTGGTGTCAAGGAAGCCAAAAGTTGTCATACAATTGTCAACTTTGCAAAATTTGCAAAAATTGAAAAGCTGCAATATTGCAACTTTGTGCAACTTTGGAAAATAGGTAGGATGTTTGAAATCATAGTTAGCTTTCACCTTTATTAAGTTTCTAATAATCTTTGAATTATATGAAATACTTTTCAAAGGAAGTTGTATGGGTTGGAGACAAGAATTTTCTCAAACTGAATACCAAACCAAGTTTTTGATAGTAAAAATGTTGTATTCACCTTTTATTCATGTGTTTTTGCGACTAAATGGGAAAATTTATTATAAATAAAAGTTAGTTATTTTTGTTAACATTGTTTTTTTATAGTTCTTATTTTCCCTTCATTGAGTTTATTATATATTCCATTCAATTTTCTAAGTGCTACCATTTTTCCTTGTAACTAGCCAGTTTTTACAAAATACAGTCTAACCCTTATTACCATGGTTGAAATCTCATGAAACCTTGGATAAAGGAGGTAGACTCAATTTAATCTAAAATGCAAAAGGTTTAACTTAGTGACAATCATTTTTTCAATTTTTCCAGCAAGCCCTAAGCAAGTTGATGGTCAATCTGGCTAGAGATGAATGAAGAAATGTGCCTGCCAAATGTATAGAAAGAAAGATAATTGCATGGTTTCTTTTGCAAATGAAAGAGAATTGAAAGGAGTTCCTTACATAGCAAGGAGATGGTTCCACTAGTCCATTAAAAGGTGTTAAAAATTCAATTGGATGAGTATAGCCAAGAGGATATGAATGTGAATCATTATGGAAATGTAGCAATAATAACTAATAGTGTAGACATTTGATGAAACTATAGTGGAAATTAATATGGAATCTATAAAAATGAAAATCATAGGCATGTATACATTAACATAGAAAATATCAATCATTAGTGACTGATGAAGTTCTCCAGCTACTCGATGATGGGACCATATATTGGTATTTAGTTTTGATAGGTTTAGTTTGAACTTCACTTGGTTTCAAGAATCCTATCATATTCTCTACTTAATAAGGACAACCACATGAAGGTGGAAGCTCATTTGGCCTCTGTCTCCCCCCTCTATAGTCACACTAAATTCCCCATTAACATATAAGTATAATTTTTTCATTTGTTCATTTAAGAACTATATTATTGAATCATTATAATCACATAACATTCATGTTAATGTTGTTGACATTTCAATCATGTTTTTTATTAGTGACACACACTTATTCAGATTGTAAGTATCTAACAAGCATATCATATATTTAACAATGTTAACCAAGAATTTTAGACTCCACCAAGTTTTATAGTTGCTACCAAGTCCAAGAGACAATATTCAATTTACACTGAGCAGTTACTACCAAGTTGGTGATCAACAGTGTAAATTGAGCTTCGTAAGGTTTACCAAGTTCCTCAGTGCAAACTAAGTTGTGTAGTGCTTACCAAGTTTGTAGTTGATGTGATGTGAGTCTAGTGTTAATTGTGCCACTTAGTGTTAACCAAGTTACTCAGTTTATACTAAGCTCATAGCGATACTATTTATTGAGCTATGTAGTTAGAACTAAGTGACTCAGTTTATATGTTGAGTTTCATAGTATTCACCAAATCACTAGTGCAGAATAAGTTCAAGACTACTTGGAAGTGATTAGTATGGACTGAGCTTCTACATCTACCAAGTGCATGATGATGTCAAGAATTGACAATGGATGTCGAGTATTTGAACCTCACAAAGCTAGTCTTTAAAACCTAAGTGCTTGTAGTTGGGCCAACTCAATGTATTTTTTGTAAACTAGTATTGTGGCTGACTTTGTAATTTGTAATTGGAATAGTATATATGTAATCTATTGTATCACATCTAATTTATGGTATGGAAATAATATAATAAGTAGAGGAGATCAAAAGAGTGAATTAAAAATGTTACAATAGTATAAGGAGCGGCAAAGATTTATCTATCATAGCAAGGTGATTACTACATTCAAATAAATCTCATTCAACAAACCAAGTTGCAAATAAAATATCAATGACTATTTCATCCTAATAAGTGGATTAGTCAAATCCTTTCATAAGGTAGACTTAACAGTCTTATGTAAATCTCTTTACCAAGTGCTTACTTCATTATGTGTTTGTAAATCTTTTTGCAAGGTGGACCTAGCAGTCCTTATTGCTCCTAACAAGGCATATCATTAGAAGTGATCATTGTAAGCCTTAATAGGCCAACTTTATACTACAATACTAAAGCTTTTGGGTATCATCCCCACCCCATTCTTACTTTCTATTTGGAATTTTTTCGGGTCACCAAATTGTGTGTCAAAAGTGTTACAAATGCTTTAATTTTTTTAGTTTCTCATGCATGTAATTGGATCAAAATACTCATGAAGGATTAAGTTTTATTAGTTACTGATTCAACCCTCCCCTCTTAGTAACTTAGCCTATCATAATATTTCCAACAATTGGTATCAGAGCTTTGTGGTTCTCAAGAAATAAGTTTAACAGCTTGAGCAAAGATTAGAAGCTATGGAGGTATTCAAACTTGATGACACTATTGACAATGAGAAGCTAGATTTGGAATTGGCTATTGGTCAACTCAAGAAAGAAAAGGAGCAACTCTCTCAATTCCTAAAAAGAAGAAAAGATATTTCAATCCAGATGAATGATCAACTCTACATTGAAGAAAGAATTGAAGACATGCATTTAGAAAGTAATTTAGATAAAGCTAATAATTCAATCAAGGAACTATTGGAAAAGAATAGCTCATTTCAAGAAGAAGTAAGAAAACTAAGAAGAGAGCAAGAAATTTAGTCAGTTACATTATGTGAATTCATGGAAGAGAAAAACAAGATAAATGAAGAGATAGAAGGAAAGAACAATGAAATTCAACACATATCCCTTTAGCAAGAAGACTTCATTGATTAGCTCACTAGTACAAATGAAGAAATCATGAATCTAAGATCAAAGAATGAAAGCTTGTAGAATGATCTAAACACTGAAAACAAAACCAATGAGAGGATGATAAAATCTCAAGCAGACATGAACAAATGAAATGATCAAAGTCATTATAGATAAAAAGGAAAAGTAGGAATTGGATATACAGAAGAAGGTGAATCATCCAAGCAAGGAGCTCAAAAAAAATCAAAGAGCTACTTGTAGTTATTGTGGTAAGATATAGGTCATACATCAAACAGATGTTGGAGCAAGGGGAAAGATAAATTCAATGGAAAATTCTATGATAGCAATCAACATGGACATAGGGCTAATGAATGTAAGGATAAAACTAGATTTGAAGGTAGATGTTGCAAATGTAAGAAGCATGGGCACAAATATTCTAAATGCAAAACTAAGATATTGAACCCAGCAGAACAGATTGTAAAAGTTATATTTGGTTTGGACTATAGCACTTGGTGTAGATATCATTACTATGGAGAATTTGGATACATTGGAATAAATTGTGTGAAGCATCACATACATGAGGACATGAGATACTACCAAAAGAAGTTTCACTTGTATAGAACTTGGTCATCTTTCCAAGAAGTGTATCAATACTGGAAGAATTGAAGATGAAAAGAAGGCAAAAATTGATAACATTAGAAAGAAGATGAGACAGCAATGGGTTCCAAAATCTTCTGAGAAATGATGAACATGTCACTCAAGAATTGGGTGACTCTAGCATTTCTACTTTATCTCTCAAAGGAAAACTAGAACTAGGATTTTGAAAAAGACATCTCACATTAGTTCTAGCTGACAGAATGAAAGATCCATATCAACATACAAGATGCAAAAGGATCAATGAATAAAAGATGTCAGTCATTATCAAGTGAGGTTGGGTTACAAGTGTTGCCGAGCAAGGTCGGGAGTAACTAAGTTTTATGTGATTACCAAGTCATGGATGACTCTACTGAGCATTCAATGCAAGAGAAGTGGATGACATAATATTGTTTCAGTGAACAATCATACCAAACATTTATGGAAAAATTTGATAAAAAAGAGTGAAATCCAAGTCATTTCTCACTGTGATATTTTGAGAGCTATCTGTGAAGAGAAAATTTTAGAGCATTCAAGTGATTTGAATGAATCATTATTCAACAATTTATGTTCTCGCAAACCCTACTGAGTGAAGATGGCATCCACTAGTAGAAAATCAAAGAAAGGATTAGATATGTTAGTTCAAGGCATGGAATGGAAGGTGCTAGATTTTAAGTTGAGTCTTGTCATTGTAGAAACCCTAGATTCAAGTGGAGCTTAGTTGCAAATTCTACCAAAGTTACTATTAATCAATGATATCCATTTGCATTTTAAGTATGCTATTCAAGACATTTTAACATTGGAGATGGATGAATCATTGAAAGAGTTATGTGTTGATGGTGTATTGAAACCAAAACATCAACATCTTTAAGAAAAAGGTTTAACTCACATTCCACATATGCCACAAGATTTTAAAATCAAATGGATAAGATTTATCCTCATTCATGTGCACAATAATTAGTTGTCATTGGAACAACCAGTTTTGATAACCAAAAAAAATCATTGGTCTTCCTATGTTGGCAAAAGTGAAAATGACCAAAATCCCAGGCCAAGTTGAACTAGAGAAGAAACCCTCTACCGAGTGGGATGGAAGGGGAATGAAGATCAGCTATGTCACAAACATGGAATTAAAGTTTGAAATACATGTCATCACTCACAAGATTTATAGTTTGAGAAGACTTAACAATGAGTCATGTGAAGCAATGGATGTAGCATACAAAGTGGTCAAAAATAACTTGTCACTTGACCTTGCTGAGTTGTTGTTGTTGAACCAGTTTAATAAGAACATGGAGAGTATAAGAACTTTGAAGAATAATCCTTCTAATTTTGGTTCACTTTTGACTTGTCTATTTTTCTATGTACAAATTTTTTTCCCATCTAAAGGTATAGTAGTATGGAGGAAGGATGTACCTATTCTTTATCAAATTAATCAGTATACAGCTAAAATGAGAGAGAACTATGTAAGTATTATGGACAATTACTTTGATGCATTCAAAAAGAAGATGAATAATAGATTTAGGATACCACAGAAACTAGTTGATGATTACAAAGATGATTTTTTTTTTAAGGTTGATAGTGACAAAGTATATATTCAAGCAATTAGACCAAGAATAGTATGGGTAAAACCTCTTGGTTATGAGGTAAACATAGATGAATCCAAGGACATAATTGAGGAACTAATTAATGAGCATGTTGACCCTAAAGTTGCATGCTTTGGCACCCATGATGAGGCAAAGACTAGAATTAAACTTGAAATCAAACTCCCTTAGGCAGTCAACAAAAAGAAGAAGAGAATTTCCAAATTGAAAACCAATTCCACTCTTTTGTTGACTGAAGGAAAAGGAGATGATGTTAATGATGAAGAAGTAGAAGATGAAGAGAAATTAGAGGAAGAAGAGCCAATAAAGAAGAAAGGTAAGGTAATTATTACCAAGCCTTGCAAACCATCTACTATTGTGTTTAAAAGAAGATCATCTAGGAAGAAAGTGGACAAAGAAGGAGGAGATGTAATCTTTAAAAGGCCTCCAACCACCTTTCAGGAAAGGGTGAAAGATATATAGTCAGGATCAAGCATACCAAATTTCAAAGCACTAAAGTATGAGACTAGAATTGTAAAGGAGAAAAATAAAATAGAAGCTATTTTAATGTCTATCATGGGTAAGTGGAAGTATTCACCAGAACACCTTGCTCAGTAGCTTCTGAGTGATCTAATGGAAAAGATCAAGCCAAGATGGGAGAATGCAATGAAAATTGCCAAAGATATATATGAACAAACCCTAGGGCAACTCATGCCAAGTTTTAATGACAAGGAGGTAAAGGAATATCTAAAGAAGAATGAAAAAAAACTCACTTTGAGATTCAACACTTGTCTTATATTGTTGAATGACATTGAGCATGTAGTGAAGAATGCTACAAACACATGGAAGAATATTGATGTTCTTCACAAGTAGAGTATTTTGTTGTCAATGTTAGTGACAAGGATGAAGATGATGATGAACATGAAAAAGATGAGCAAATTAATGATGAAGAAGTTACACATTTTGACAATATAGATGATATGTCATGCTTGACCACTACTTTGGTTAATTTCATATTAAGACTTTAATATTATAAGTATTTATTTAATGTTACATTTTGTTATCTGTTGAAGTTGGTTGAGGATGTCCAAGGGACGTGTATTGTGGTTGAGCTTTTTATTAGAAGTTAGCATGATAAATGTTTAACAAAACAATATAGATACATTTAAATAAAACATGTTGTGTGCCTTTGGATTTTAGCAAATTTGAGTGATGTATGATTAAAAGGATTGATTTAATATATATTATTGAGGATAACATATTCATTTTTTATTTTACGTTCATAGTTGTATATCCTTGTAACAGAGAGTTTATTTATTTCATTAGGAAAATACATTGTTTTAACTAGTTTTGATTTTATAACATTAAATCTTTTGAATATATTTATAAAAATTATTTACCTTAAGTATGCTTGCTTATGTTATTGAGGATTTGGATACCCTAACAATATTAATTTACACTATGGTGTATTGAGAGCAAATATGAAGCCCACAGCTTTTATAATACTTTCAAGTTGATTATCATGTAAGCAAAACTTTGGCAAATATGTGTTAAGGATTTATATCCCTGATCTCTATGGTTTCACATGCTCTTGTAATAAAGAGTTCTGCATTGTTTTGATCATGTCATATAATGTAGCAGAAGAAGAGGAAGTCGTGTGCACAACTCTGTGTTGTTGTAGATGCATTCATTATTTTATTTTTATTTTTTTGTTGAACTTTTATAACACTTAAGGTTTTAGTCAGCCAGTACAGCTGGTAAGGGGTTTTGTTTGTTGATATGGCAAGGAAATTTATCCATTTTTTTCTCTTTTTTGTTGCACATATGTAAGTTAATGCCAAGATATCGACATCATGAAGGGGTTTTGTTTGAAGGAGTTACGAGCATATGAGACTGAGCAAGATCGGGTTTCTCACCAAAAGTTTTGGTTGATATTGTTTGAATCATCTGCATTACTCCATTCTGAGGATGTATTTGAGTTGGTTGTGCTGGCAGCGTGGTATTTTTTTTGGATTCGTAGCCTTGACAGCGAACCTGTAGCAGAGTTCTATCAGTCTATTGTGATTTTGTAGGGGGCTTTTCTTTTCCCTAATCTATTCTAATTTTGTATGGGTTATTTTGAAATTTGTAAATAATGCTATTGTTGAAAATGATAAAAGTCGACACCCAAGCGTGGGTGTATGCAAGGTTCAGCATGATGATGCTAAGTTTTGCATATATCCATACTTGAGTGTGGGTATAGTGTTTTCACTTTGATAACATTGAACGCATTTGGGGTTTTGTTTTATAATGTGGAATTTGTATCAATATATTAGGATCCATATTTATCGAGCCGATCTCTTTGAGAATCATGCCTCTATTATTAGTAATACTATTGTGCTATCAAAGTATTGCATTTGGTTTTTGGGCATAGATGAAACAAAGTAAATAAGCTTGGGTTTGAACGTTCTATTAGTCGGGTTGTAAATAAGTTATGTTCACAGTCAATTACCCTGATGAATATATGAACCAGGGCAGGGTATGTTAATAAACAAGTTTTGGGAAAACTTTGGTTTGAATAATAAGTTAAAAATTAAATAGTCTTCTCATATTCACTAGTAGATTCATTTTATTGTATAAAGGAAAATATATTTGGCTTTTCATCCAACAAGTCGCAGGTAATCTTTGTGTAGTAGCTTTGTTGCAAAATTAAACTTGCATTGTAATAAACAGTTACGCATGGATCTTAAACAAGGTTGAATCAACATTATATCAGTATAGTTTGACACACTTATTGAACTACTAAAAATTTTCTTATAGAATAGCCGACACCCTGTTTGAAATACAATTTGGTTTGAATTCCTTAACAGTTGCATAGGGTAAGTTAGTATGCTAATCTTGAGTTAGAAATTATATTTGGAAATTTGGAAATAAGTTTATTTGAATATATGGTATCATTGATTATGTTCTTTTTATTTAAAAGCATTAATAGAGCTTATACCAAATGGTAAACTGAATGTTGTAGAAATTTGTTATGATGTATAAATTTAATTTGTTATGAAGTTCTTTTAGACATACCAATGATATATATATTATGCTTTTTGAGATGAAAATTTTATAAATTAGAAGATATTATTCTAAAGAAGTTATTCTATCCATTACTGAAATGAAAAATTATTTTCAAATAAAGGAAGGATTATGATGTATAATGATATAATATTATTTTAAACAGAAGTATCATATTTATTTTGGTTCTGATATCCTGGTCTATTCAATGATAAGTTAAGATGATTATTTCAGTAGGAAGATGTGTTATAGTATTATGATTTCATAAATACCGTTAAGTTGAGTTAGCAGTTTAATGGTAATTACGCCATCTTGGTATTATAAGATGTGTTCCTATTGTTGTAATGATCTAAATTTACCTTTTAAAGATGTCATAATAAGATAGGTTGCAAATGGATGAAAAATGTAGTATCATGTGGTATACTAATTTGATACCTGATGCATGTGCATTCTTAGTAAATCTATTTGATGTGTCTTTTAAAGAAAAGTCATAATGAGCATATATTGAGGTGGCTGAATCTGGTTAATCCTTTTCAGTTATTTAATTTAGTGATAACATTAAAATGAATTGGGTGGGTTAATTTCAAATTATAAGTTAATTGGCCTACCTATGACTTAAACCTATATGGTTAAGTACGGAGAATAAGGCAAGTCTCTATTACGTCGTATGACGAGTATAATAGAGAGTACCACTATGAGAAATCTAAGGGCATACCAAACATGGATGCAAAATCTTGGTACCATAGTGATGACACCTCAATATATATATGAATCATTACAGGATTTTCTTAGTGTGAGTTTAATTTTTGCAATGATAAGTAAATGTTACTTCTTGTATAGTAATTTTTGGAACTGCATTATGTTAAGTAGTTCTGATATTTGCAGTATGTTTATGTTTATGTAAATCTTAACATTTATGCAAGTGGTTGACATTTTTTTTTTTACTTAGTGTGTACTAAGCCCCCCCTTCTTTTGTTGCGTTGCATTTCTGTATGTTTTACAGGTGCTTTGAGTCGATTAACAAGTAGCTAAAGATGACTATTGAAGTTATTCCTTGAATCAGTATTTAATCTACAGTAGGGTCCATATGTTGGACATTAGTGATTAAGAATGATGTTGTACTTCATTATTGTACTAATCTCAAAATGTATTCGCATCATTATATATATATATATATATATATATATATATATATATATATATATATATATATATATATATATATATATATATATATATATATATATATATACATATATATATATTTGATGATATCTACTTGTATTTGTATTATGATGAGTTGTTGTTTTAAAAAAAAAAAATACATTCATTATTCTTGGTCTTTGTTTTCTTATCTTTTGGTTATGTTTAGTGTAGCATTACATGATGAGGAAGAGGAATAGGGATAGGAAGCTACCAAGGAAGAAGTGCACAACACTAAGGAGACTAACCTAGAGAAAATTGCTACACTAGTCATAGCCTCACTTCCTCATTCTTCAAGCCAAATTTTGAAAACATCAAACCTTGAGAAAGCTTCACCAGGATTGATTGTGCCAAATACTATAAGTACATGTACTCAATCAATTTTTGCACCTATCTAGCTCAATACTTCATTGATAGAAGTGTCAAGCATTTCATCTACCAAGTAGCCAACACTTCCCTCTAACTCAATTTTGGTTACTCTAGGTATTTCTACTATTGGTATTTTAACAATAAGTGTATTATCTACTTTTTTAGCAAGTCCTACCATTTCTACAATTGTTTCCATTCCTAGCATGCAAATAATAAGTGCAAAGACAGTTGAGATCAAGTCTCAACCGAGTAAAAAAAAATTGGGTAAAGGAAAAGAGAAGAAAGAAGACATAGATCTTGATGAGGAGATTTTTATTTCTAATTGGGACATCTCAAATCTCAACCCTGATTAGATGCATTTTTTTGGAGAAATTATTTAGAAGAAAGCTAAGTAGTAGAGTCTTAGAGAAGAAAGGAACAAGGAATTTCAGATAATAGAAGATGCAAAGAATATCCTTGCAAAGACACTAAACATAGAGGTTGATACTTCTCAACCAACTTTGAATAAATTAGTAGAGGTAGTCCATAAATTCAATGAAGATTTGAATGGACAAGAGAAATTATTATAGAGAGCTGAGAAGAAATTTGAGAATAAAGTCTTAGAACTTATTGCTTAGCAAATTGCTATTCATCAAGTAGAATTATCTACTATTCTAGGCTCATTAGAGACCTCTTGCAACAATGTGTTTTTCCTATTTGGTAAACTCTGTGATACATCAATTTTCACTAAGGAAATAAGAGATAAACCATTAAAGATTGATGAGGATATGAAGGCAAGTGCACAAAAATTGCAACTTGACTCAAGTTATAGCTTTGCCCACTACACAAAGATCAGATTCTTGACTGCTATGCAGGCAAAATCTCTCAGAGAAGAAGCCAAAATAAGAGCTACATTGATAGACATTCAGAGCATGATTCTCCCACACATGGATGCATTGTAGAAACACATTGCACATGCTAAGACACTCATCCATGACAATAACTTCTCTATTGCAAAGAACATGATAAAACTATCAGCAGAAGTGTAGATTGCATTGCACACATGCAAGGTGTTGCAAGAGAATTGGGACAAGACAATGGCACTAATATTGAAGGTGCATGCAGATTTCTTGTCACATTTTGGCATTACTATATAGTTTAGATAGCATGCATCTTTGGTATTAATGTCAAAAAAGGGGAGAAGATTGTAAGGAAGATGTATATAGAGGAGAAGATATAATATAAGGAGTATACATAAAGGGGGAGAAACTGTATATATCAGATGTGAGAAGATGAAAAGTATACTATATATTATGTATGTAGGAGAATTATCATATAATGCATGTACAGATACTCAAAGATACATCTCTTATAAAAGAAATTTTAAAAAGTCTCAAAAATAGGATACTCTACCAAGTTGGAGACACAAGGTGATGAATAAAAAGTGTATTTCAATGTTTTGAATTTAGTTTTGACAAATAAATGTTTTTTTGTTACTAATGCCAAAGGGGGAGATTGTTGACATTTCATTCATGTTTTTTATTAGTGAAATACACTTATTTAGATTGTAAGTATCTACCGAGCATATTGTACAGTTAACAATGTTAACCAAACATTTCAGACTCCACCAAGTTCTATAGTTACTACCAAGTCCAAGAGACAATATTCAGTTTGCATCGAGCAGTTACTACCAAGTTGGTGATCAACAGTGTAAACTAAGCTTTGTAAGGTTAACTAAGTTCCTCAATGAAAATTGAGTTGTGCAATGCTTACCAAGTTCACAATTGATGTGATGGTAGTCTATCATTAATTGAGCCACTCAGTGTTAACCAAGTGACTCATTTTATACCAAACTCATAGTGATAGTATTTACCAAGCTATGTAGTCAGAACCAAGTGACTCGGTTTATATGCCAAGTTTCACAGTATTTGCAAAGTCACCAGCATAGACTAAGTTCAAGACTGCTTGGATGAGATCATTATGGATTGAGGTTCTATGTCTATCGAGTGCATGATGATGTAGAGCATTGACAATAGATGTCAAGTATCAGAAACTCATCGAGCTAGTCTTTAGAACCCGAGTTCCTACAATTGGGCCGACTCAGTGTATTTTGTGTAAACTTGTATTGTGGATGACTTTGTAATTTTTAACTGGATTAGTATATATGTAATGTATTGTATCACATCCAATGCATGGTATGGAAGTAATGTAATAAGTAGAGAAGAGAAGAAGAGTGAATTAAAAAGGCTACAACAATATAAGGAGCAGTAAAGATTTATGTATCAAAACAAGGTGATTACTACATTCAAAAGAATCTCATTCAACAAACCAAGTTGCAAATCAAAGATCAACTACTATTTCATCCTAATAGGTGGATTAGTCAAATCCTTTCACAAAGTAGACTTAACAGTCTTATGTAAGTCTCTTTACCGAGTGCATATTTCATTATATGTTTGTAAATCCTTTTGCAAGGTGGACCTAGCAGTCCTTATTGCTCCTAATAGGGCAAATCATCAGAAGTGATCATTGTAAGCCTTAACAGGCCCACTTTATATTGCACTACTAAAGCTTGTGGGTATCATCCCCACCCTAGTTTTACTTTCTATTTGGAAGGTTTGGGTCACCAAATTGTGTGTTAGAAGTGTTATTAATGCTTTAATGTTTTTAGTTTCTCATGCATGCAATTAGATTAGAATACTCATGACGGATTAGTTGCTAATTAAGGATTAAGTTTTATTAGTTACTGATTCACCCCTCCCCTCTCAATAACTTATCCTATCATAATATCTCCAACAAACATGATATATAATTAATTAATACATATAAATATCAATCAATAATTTGTGAACACATCAGTCATTATATTCACATAAAATTCGTTAACATGACATATAGTTCATTAATATGTATAAACATTCATCAATAATTCGTGAACATGTCAATTATTATAATCACATAACAATATTCAAAAACATGACATAAAATTCATTAATAAGAAACATTCATAAAAAAAATCATCAGTTCACATTCATCATCAAACAAGGTTTTTAACATTCATTTCTTCTTTTCTTTTATTTTTTTTCTTTTTTGAAGATAAAGAATAATAGGAATGTCATTAATATCTTTTCCATTCTCCTATGGCTATTGTGGCTCTAATCTTATTACATGAGGTTTCCTCTTCTTTTTTCAAGGACAAGGCTGATGCGCCCCTACAATAAGAAATAAAGGGGTTCAATTCTAAGAATTTCATTAATCTAGAGAACATAACATGGATTTTTTTGTACCTGATATTGCTACATAATCTATTATCATATTTTGTTTAGCCCCAACCTCAACATGCTCAACACTAAGATCATGCTCGATTTTAACACAATGATGTTCTGCATAATCCACAATTATCACATAAAGGTAACACCGATTACAATTTAATCTATGTTAAATTTTATTAATAATTAGATAATTAATTTTTAAGAGAAATTAAATATATACCTCTATCGCTATGATGCACATAAGGGCCTTCATCATGTGTAAGATTTGTGCCTTCCTTATCATGAGTAGGACCTATGTCGGGAGTAGAAGGTTGTTGTTGAATATCATGTGCATTGTTTTTTGGCATAAAGTTATTTGCCATTAGTGACAACACTCATCTCATAGTTCAAACCAAGCACTGAAGACATAGTTCAAACCGAGCGTCGAAGATACAGTCCAAACCGAGCGTCGAAGACATAGTTCTAACCAAGTGAAGAAGCACTTAGTGTTAACCAAGTGAAGATGCACTTAGTGTTAACCGAGTGAAGATGCACTTAGTGTTAACTGAGTGAAGATGCACTCAGTATTAACCGAGTGAGGAAGGACTCGGTGATAACCGAGCTCAGGAGGTTAATGAAGAAGTTAGTTTCTACTAAGTGACACTATATCTACTGAGTCACCAATGGTTACCAAGTTCCAGGCAATGTTGTATGACTAGTATGAACCGAGCCCCTACCTCTACCGAGTGCATGATGATGCCGAGTAACGTAGTGGATGTCATGTATCAGAAGGTCATCAAGTCTATCTGAAGAACTCGAGTTTATTTTACTATTTGGTTGACTCAGTTATATTTTGTTTACTTGTGTTTGGCTGACCTTGCATGAATAATTATAGGAATGGTATATATATGTAATGTATTATATCATTCAATAGATAGAAAAGATATAGAATATTGCATAAAAAAGAGGGACATAAGATATGATATAAGTGGAATATATGGAATTATGATAATGCGAATTCATCAGCAGTAAAGAATACTCAGCAAGGTCTACAAGGAGCAGAAATGATTTCATCAATCACAGAAGGTGATCTACAATAAAGAATCCAGTCAAGTTGTAAGTTGATCAGTTGGTTCATCCTAACAGGTGAATCATTCTTGTAAATCCTTTAACAGGGTAGACTTAACCATCTTTATTCAAATCTCCTAACAGAGTGCATACTTGTAAAGTATGTTTGTAAATCCTCTAACAAGGTGGGTCTAGCAATCCTCTGTGCTCCTAACAGGGAAGATCACCAGAAGTGATCATTGTAAGCCTTAACCAGCCAACTTCATATTGCAGTAACGAAGCTTTGTGGGTATCATCCCCATCCTAGTTTTACTTTCTATTTTGGAAGGTTTATGGGTCACCAAATCTCTGTGCATATATGGTTTAAATGTTTAATAGTTCTTTTATGCAGTAGGCTAGATGAGTGAATGTTGTATATGGTTATTCTGAATTGACTTAAAAGTTTTATTGTTACTGATTCACCCCTCCCCTCTTAGTAACCTATTATATCTTGAATATTTCCAACATTGTTATCATTATTCAAAATCAATATCAAATTGATTATTTCACATGTAGTTCTTAATTTTAGTTATTATTCATTAGGCCTATTTACCTGTGTGTGAACCAATGCACCAGAATCTTCTACATCTCTTTGTCCACTAGAATTTGTGTAGTGATAGGTAACCACTACTTTATAGGCTTGCATGAAGCCAATTTATTTGTCCTCTTCTATGGGAACTAGATTAAATTCAATTCCCTACTTTTTTTGTCTAATATTGCCAATATTGAATGTATTTCTTATCTTTAATTTATATTAAAAAAATTGATACAAAATTTTATTTACTTCTACTTACAAGTCATGAGTGATTTTTCATATATCCACTAGAGCCAAGTTGGTGTTGACCAACCTTATCTTTTCTAGATTTTGTAGCCTTTAATGTGACTTGTAAACTATATATGTAAACTTTGAAATATGTTAGATTATATAGATATAAAGATCTTTATTTTGTGGATAATTACATTAATACTACCACATACTTATTTTTGTTGGGTGATGATTTAATTCCTTTATCTATTAGTCTGAACTATTTTGTATTTTCAATAATTTCAATCCACCCCAACTCTGGAACCATAGGAGGATGCTCATACTTTGGGTTGAGCTTTAGAGCCCTTCTATATTGGTCTCTCATAGTTTTTAGATGTTTGCAAGATTTTTTAAGAATTTGGACTATGTTTAAAATATTTTGGCTAAAGAGATCCTCTAGAGATTAATGAGTTTATCTTTTAATTTAAGGCCTTTATCATTCCACCTTTTAACAAAAAAAAAAATTGTTATATAAAAAAAAAAGTTAAATCTTTGTACCTTGAATATATAAGAACAAATGGATGAATAGAAAAATGTAGCAACTAAATATATAAAGCTACATACCTTTTACATAATGTGGGTCCAAATATCTTCAATTTTAAATCATAAAAAGTTTCATAAAAAAGATCATTTCCTAAAAAGTCATCACGGGATCATTAGTTAAAAATGATTTACTAATAAGTAAACTGAAATTACACTCTAAATAATTAAAAGTTTAAAGTACTTGGAAGGTTATGCAATTTTAAGAGAATCATATCTTTCTTGGCCATCAAAAATGATGCCTCAAATGATTCAGTAGAAGTAACACAAGTTGCTCCAAGAAAGGCTGGTAAATTTGCACCAATACTGGTATCCATTCTATCATCATGAGAAGGTGTACCTATCAATCACTACACAAAGTTAATCAATGTTATACTATGATCAATTTTTTTTTTAAATCATTTTTCACAAATGAAAAATGTAGAAAAACAAAGATTTACCATTTCTAGTTTGAGCAGGCATGGATGTCTTCATGCTCCTTGTTGTTGATCTTGCAATTGGCAATCTCAAAGTGTTGTCCATCATCATTAAGGGAGGCATTTGCACGTCATTATGACCTAAAAAATTCTCATGTATACAATGCATTGTCTTTATAAAATATAGATTGCAAAAACATGACAATAGTAATATAAATCACATACCTATAGGACCTACACTAGTACCCTGATCAAGTGGAATAACTCGGTGAGGTCTCCAAAATTGTTGGAACAACACACATATTTTTGTTCATGATCCATAAATTAGTATTAAACATAAATCTTCATTGAACTATTGCCCTAGCTAAAGACTCATTTTTTCTTACTTCCAAAAAACATGCTCTCTAACACAATTCATTTCTTGTCACCTCTTTCTCTTCTATTGGATTTGGATCCATCACTAGTGCAAGAGTTTGTAGATTAATTTTTTTGAGGCTCTTTTTATACATGCTTATAGGGTCACTGGTATATGTAATGTCATCATAACATAATATTGTGGCTACCATATCAAAAACTAATTGCTCTTGTGTAATATGCCCTTTTCCCTTTCCCTAAGCATCAAATTATGGGAAAAACATCAATAAAAAAAATCAAAACAAGTCCAAAACCTTAATAGAAATAACATAATAATATGGAATTTTGTACAGTTACAATTACACAAATTTTAATACAAAAGGTTTACCTACACTAAAGAAGGCGTGGGAGCAACATCCTTGCCTCTTTCATCCAATGGATTGGCCATGTCACCTTATGACATATTTTATATATAAAAACATTAGTATAATGAAAGGAATAGTTGTCTTAGCAAAAAAAACTTATTAATAAAATGTTATATTATTTATAGGAGTTATTAATTAGAGGTAATTAGTTTAAATATTACATATATAGTACTTAAAAATCCCATGATAATAACTTTCTTTGTAACTATGCAATTCAAATTGTAATCTATTAGCAACTCTTCCCCCACACTTATTGATTTTACCACACATACAAAAATATGATTTCCCTCTTGCACCTCAAAAATGCAATTGGATTGCTTATTAGTTGACACAGGACATGTACTATTTATAAAACCTACAATATTCCATGTTTTTTTTGGCCTTCCATCAATGTAGATAGCAAGTCTTTTACTTTGATAAATTTATTTCCATTGTAGATAATTTGTTGATAGTGCATAACTATGCATATTTTTTTAATTGAATTATCCACATCCAATTATTGTAATTTTAATAAAGTCCTACATACTCCATTAATTTAACAACTTTGTTACAACTGACCTTTATTCCATCCATGGAAAATAGGCCCAAACCATATAATGATGATGGAGCTATGCTATATATCCTCTCATCAATTAAAAATTAGTGTTAATTGGAGGAAATTCCTTAGGTAATCATTCCTTTTGAAGGTGTGTGTACCTCAAGGGAACCTTGATGTCTCCCTTTGTCTCATCATCATAAGAATATGAACCCCCTTGAGCAAGGAAAATTTGCAAAATTTTATTGAATTTTCTTCTTAATATTTTGACCTCTAGTTTGTCTCTCCTTCATGACCCTACTACATGCCTAACTATCCTCTTCTATTATTTCATTTCCCTCACCCGAGGAAGACTAATTTGATAGAGACCTATTTGGTGGTACCTATAGCCCATCAAATGAGAGATATAGTTGAAGGAGCGAAATATTTTTCTATAAAATGAGGATAATATTGATGAATTTTTCCTAAAGTTAATGTTGAAGGTGAAAAGAAAGCAAGCATGTAATAAATGTATACCTCTTGATCCATGTAATTGTGTACAATCCTTGTGAAAGGAGTATAGTCTCTTGCATATGTAAATCATTTTGCTTAAGTTAGTTACAAATTACATGATACTTATGCTACAAATTACATAGAGGACAACATGAACAATAGGCATACATCATAATCATTATATACATTTTAATTCTTTACCTCTACAAAAAATATATTATAAGTAATCAACACATAGAATTGAGGATTGTAAAAAATATTTTCACTTAATAAGCACCTAATACATTTCCATTTATCATCTTCTTCCTCCATCTCATCATCATGAACATCATCATTATCACCATCATCATCCAAATCATCACAATGATCATCGTCATTATCATGATTATCACTATGACCATCATAGTCATCGTCCTCATCATCATCATCATCACCACCACCATCACCATAATCACCATCATCATCATTACAACCACCACCACCACCACCACCATCATCACCAACACCACCACCATCATCAATGCCATCAGCATCATCATGAATAACTTTTCTATCATCATCATCATCATCTCCTTCTTCATTTGTGCCATCATCAACATCTACTACATCTTCCACTTCTTTGATATCTTCTTCTTCAATCTCATTATACTTTATCGGTCTTCCACTTGGATCATGTCTAACAAAAAATGACCATCCCAATTTATGTGGAACACCAACGTAAAATACTTGCTCACATTAGCTTGGAATAACATAGGTCTCATTTCCAACTAGCTCAAATGACCATGGACTAATCATTGTAAATCTATTATCATGCTCAAAAATAGTTTTATCAAGATCCTTTTGATTCAGTCATGGCATGTACTATTTGACAATGAATAGAACTAGTTTGAAGGAACTAAAGTCAAACTCAATTATAGCATCCAAAATGCCATAGTATTGGTTTGTAGATTCTTGAGGATGCATGTCATTTCTAGAATAAATATTAGTGACCTCAAAGACTACAGTTATCCCATATTCACAAATTCTCTTAGTTTCATCCACCTCTTTTATGTGAAATTTTCAGCAATTGTAGTACATATCTTTTTCATGCTTGACTTTTTATTTTTCAAACATATAAAAATTATGCATCCATCTATGTGTTGATATCAAATAAATAGGTCATGATAGATTAACTAATATGTACCTTACCACCTCTTAATCCATTTTCTAGATCAATTACCATTAACATTATATTAGAATGTCCATTATGATGACCATCTTTTACCAATAACGAAACACTTTCTCATGTTAATGAGTAACCATTTTGTTGATATTATTCAATCCATGTACTATCATCTAATTAATATTGTTTGTAAAATAAAAATGAAGTGCATCCCACTCACAAGAAATTGTATAAATCAAATATCTCCCCATCGAATATGTTAATGCAATTGCAATCTCAAATGGGATGTACATGAATCTTTGATGTTTACCAATGTATACCATGGTTTGGTATACCATATACCCCTCGACCATGAAACCCTCATGATGTACTCTTTGTCAAACCAAGCCCTTCAAAAATTTCAAGTGCCTCTCAACTATCCACATTGACCTAGTTGGTATAGCTCTACACATCTCCTCAACTAGATGTATGAGGTAGTGTTCTTGGCCATTGAGAAAAGATGAAGGTAGACACTTTTGCATCTCACACAAAAGATGAGGAATTTTTCTCTTCCAAAGCTTTATGTCTTTCTAATAAATTTCTTTAGATGAAAACTAGAATATATTCATCATGCAAAAATGTATTAATGAAACTCTACAAAAAATTATACAATAATTTACAAAAAAGAAGTGCAAGACACAAAAATAATGTCTATACAATAATTCTAATAAATAACACTTCTAACCTGATGTGTTTGCATATATCATATATAGATTTTTTTACACTCATGTTGTCAAAGTTGTGTGGGAGAGATAGAGGTAGAACATACTGCAATAATAATATAATGATCTTTTAAATATATTATAAAATAAAACAATGAAAAATATATGATGTATTACAAATTCATTATAAATAGAGAGGAACATGACTTACCTTGATGAAGGTATACCAATAATGCATTTTTCACACTAAACCATAATCACCTTCCTTTGATCTGAGAATACTTATATTTGTAGTGAATCCCGTGGGAAATTTAGTTTTCTTTATGGCTTCAAATATGGCATCAGTTTGTTGTTGTGTTAATAACCAAGGAATGACACTTGTATTAACCTAGTTTCCATTTCTATTTGATTCAAGGAAAAACTTCAATGAATGGTTGGTTTCATTAATGTGATTACAAATTTTCACCAATTTTTCTTTGTCATGCCTTACATCCAATATTTTCCATATCGTCTCTACTATATTCTTTCAAATATGCATAGCATCAAACAAATACATGATTGGGAGGTGCTCATAGTACGACAACCTACTAAATTTTCTAGAATATCTTTTAAGTCCTTATGGAAGTTTCTCATAAATGCCTTGATGAACTTCACTAACATCAATTACATCATTACAAAACAAAAGATAGTATGTCATGCCCAAAATACAGGGGCAAAAACACATGTAAATTTTTTGTAAATAATTTAAATCCACTATGTTTGATCTGTTTGTTTCCACAAGTCAAAGTAAAGGTATTATGTAAAATAGATATGGGTTCTTCAAATGTCCTAACATTCCATTTAAGTTTATAATCAATGAGTATGAATAGATCGTTAAATTTGAACATTCATTATTAAATTGGTTTCAATATTTGTTTCATTATTACATTAATATTAAAACAATATATTATTTTTCATTTACTTTTCAATAACTCATACGTAAACCAACAATCTATTAAATCTATTGGAAAACATAATTTGCATCTAATATAAAATTATGATAACATTAACCATCATACTGTTGTTTAAGAAAAATATTAATGAACAATATATTAAAATTATTTGATTAACAATTTATAATTTAAGTAAGATAAAATAATAAATCTATCTAGTCTTTAATTACTTTAAACAATTTAAAACAAGTCATAAATCTAACTTAACTTTATAACCTCTACTAATCTAAAAATATTTTTAAATAAAATAACACTAATTTTCAAATTAAACACAATATAATCACTAACATTTAAATAAACTATTTAACTAATCTCTACTACTAACTTTAATTAATACTAATTTAAAATATTTAAAGTATATCTAAACTAAACAAAAATGTATTAAGTACTTAAAATTTAAACTAACTAAAACTAAATACTATTTAAGAACTTAAACTAACTTAATAAAACAAACTAAAAATACAAACATTAATTAAAATCTAACATTTATTACATTTATTTTAAAAACTCAAAATTAAAACTAAATAAAAACTTTACTAATACTAAATCCTAAATTAACAACTAACTACATCCTACTACCTAACCCTATACTCCTAACTCCTAGGCCACACTCTGCCCAAGCCCCTTGGCAGTCCCCAAGGTCCTTACACCTTTATGCAGGTCTTGTCACCCCCCTCCCATGCATGAAAAAGCCTTCCAAGGTTAGGTGCTAAAGAAAATAGTGGTGGAAAAAATTTAAAACAAATTCATTTGCATTGGCTTTAATGCCCACTTTCCTTGTCAAGTCACATGGGTCTATTTGGGGCTGCAAATTTTATGCGGGGTGCATGGGTTATGTCATCATTAATTACACTGACTTTGGTTTAAAACTCCAATATGTCCCTTGTTTCAATACTGATGCCTAGGAATATGCAGGGGTAGTTAAAGACTTAGGAAACAAGGGGGGTAATAAGTGGGTAAAGTTTATTAGGTGAGTCTTAGGATATTTGTTTAGGGATTTTCTTTTCCTCTTTTTTTTGTTTATTTATTTTTTATGATTTAATAGATTTAAACAAATGATTTTCAAACAAAATCTTAAAAGGCATATTCCCTGTTATCTCAAGGGATTAAACTTTTTTTCTCATACAAAATCTAGAGAGTTTTTACTCTTAGGATGCAAAAATTTTCTCAGTGTTGGAATTTTCCTAACTTTTATAATTTGCCAAGAGCAATATTTTTTTGGGGGTCTATATTTTGTTTAAGTTGTTAGATTTTAAATTGAATTTACATAGTAAGGGGAATTTTTTTTTAAAAAATGAATTATAACATAGAGATTTCATATTTTGTTTGAATGATCATGTAAGATTATTTTTCTTCCTAATGATTCATGATAATATAAATGAAGTTTCAATCCAATACGAATTTTTTTTAACATAGTTTGAACCTATAATTGCAAAATTATATTTCATTGTTTTATCAAATTAAACTAAATCAAATGAATATGATTACAAAACATACGAATGCCACAATAAGGTAAACATCATCACATCTGATTTTTAAGTAACATATGCAAAATTGAAATACAAGGATCTCATAAGCAAGAATACTACTCATTTTTTTATTGAACTACCTAATTCAAAGGCTCTACCAGGAAAGAACCAAGAAGAAAACTCGAGATCGTTGCCACTTTAACAATAAGTTTAAATATAACATTTTTACACAGTATATTATCCCAAGGAGAAATCTCCAACATAATTGAAATCCAGCAACAATTCTAAATTCCCTTCTTGGCCCCATAATAGGGAAACTATTACGAGTCTGCAATACATCAGGGTAATCAAGGAGAGAATGAAAATTGACTAGGAGACAACCAATCATAACATGAAGACAAAATCAAACATTCACTCTCATCCCAGTTTGCATAATAAGTTTTACATTGAACTAGACTAGGGAGAAGGTGAATTTTTCCAACAGGAGACATCAAACACAACACCATAACAGGTGCCCTTTCAGGGTTATAAACTCAATAACTTCTATTCTTCCAATTCTTATAATCCAAAACTGAAAACATGGTTGGCCCATAATACCCTACTCTCTTTCCCTCTTCTCGTCCTGAGAAGAGACTCTACATTGTTGGAGTCCAACTAAAGACCTCCTCCCATATATAGCCACTTCTACCCTATCTGAGAGTGAGTAATGCCAATACACCCATACAATCCCTTTGAAATTCAAAGAAAAAATACCAAGAAAAAATTTAAGAAAATAACCCATTTCAATCCCTCCCAAACCTATTCAACAAACACACGAACATACATATGCAAAAAAATGACTAAAGCATGAAATACAGCATGAAAAAAAAGAGCTTGAAGGGTTCTTACCTTCACAATAAAGTTATAGCAATTGAACAATTTGAGATAAGCTTCCCTTCCTTCTCCTTCTCCTTCAATCCTGAATTGCTCTCTAAAACTAGAGGTTGGTTGAGCACCCATACTCTCTCAAATTTTCCTCTAAATAAGATGCTAACTCAACCAACTCCCAAAATTCAATAACTACCCCACTTACCTAAAAGTTCTAGAGTCTTCTAACTCAACTAGTCATAAGGCTAACCTCAAGGTGGAGTTAAAGTTATCCAACTCATGATGAAAACATTCACTTTTCATAATAAAGAAAAAATGAGGCTTTTTGGTGACCATAAAAGTCAACGAAAGGGGCTAGGGGGGTGGAAAATGCCCCCAACCCATACCCATACCCCTTAGGTACTTAGATTTCATGATTTTTGGCCTTTAGGACTAATTAAGGACTTAACAAAAAGCTTGGAAAATTTTAAGACTTTCTAACAACCTTAAAAAATGTAGATTACTCACTAATCCTAATTAGAGTAATTAATCTTGATTACTAACTAATTAGTAAAAAGGTCACTAACCTAGTCCAACTTAGATCTTTAGGTTACTCGGTTAACCCGAACTATCATGTTGAAATGCATATACAATTCACTAGTGTCAAGCGATATTGAAAAATCACTATTACAAAACATTAACACTTAATGATTACAAAAACATACATTCATTCAATCCATGACACAAATAAAATACGAACAAAAAGGTTTACATCATTCGTTAGACTCAACCTTGGTTTCCACAAATGGTACATAGGGTTTAGTTTCATTTCTGATGCAGAAGCATCCAGAGGTATAAGGGCAATCATGTGTCATCCAAAAAAATGTACTTAGACCTAGTTTTTATTTCATGTGTTTGCATTTCTAGATACCCATTTGGGTCAAATAAAGGTTCCAACTCTCACAGTTCCACTATTAGTGTTTTGGGTTAGAGTTTTTAATCACCTTGGGATACATGTAAATGCCAAAAAATAGGAGTATGTAATTGAGCCATCATTTTGGTGAACTAGAAGGTGTAAATTGGTTAGAAGATTGTCATTGTAATTTAGAGCATTCCAGAAAAAGAATCAGGTCAAAAGGCCCCACGGTTTGAAAGTTATCACAGTTTTTCAATTTCTAGAGACATCTTACGAATGCTTCAAAGTTAGGTTAGGGGCATTAAATGACCTTGAATAGGGGAAAAAAAAGGGGGGAAATAAGAAAATCTTGTCCATAAGGCTATAGAGCACTTTGAGAGCTTTTCAAAAATGTAAACGGTTCGTCAATCGGAGCTACGGTTCAAAAGTTATGCCTCTTGAAAGTTCGGTTACTGTTTCTGGATTCTTCTAATTTTGCGCTAACTTCTAATGAAACTTCTAGAGCCTTCTATTTGGTTGGTGGATTCCTACTAGCACTTTCTAGAATGTATTCCTAATCCTTAACCCTCTAGAGTCTATTTAAGAACATTTCTAGCATTGTAAAAGGCAGTTCAGAGTGGAGTTTGAGAAGAGGTACTGAAAGGAGAAATTATCTCCAGATTTATGCTATTATAAGCTCATAAGACATGTTTTGAAGTCTATTTTATCTGTACTTAATGTATTAGCTGATTTACAAAGTTAATAAAATTTCCCTTTCCAATTGTGTCTATTTTGTGCTTGGGTTGTGTCCCCATCAAGTGGTATCAGAGCCTAGTTTTTCTGAGTGTGTAGACAGAGCGCCAACTGTGAGGCAGTTTGTACTAGGACTGTGTGGTTGTGGCTTTGAGTTAAGAAGATGCCTCCATGAAGAGAACATGGTAGAAGGGTCAGAGCTATTAATCCTAAGGAGGTTAGAGACCTCTAAAGGCAAGTTCAAGCATTGTAGGAGGAGCTCCATAGAGGAACAAATGTTGCCGCAAGCAACGAAAGTGAGGATGACAATGAAAAAGAAGAAATTGGACCAAAAGGGGAATTTGACGAGGAAGTTCTAAATTAGGCAGAGGAAAGGCTTTTTAGGGACATTACTAAGTTTGGAAAAAGACCTACAATTGATGTGGGTGTATTTTTAGGAAATTTGAAACCAGATGAGTTGATCGATTGGATCAATGAACTGCAAGAGTACTTTGAGTATGAGGATATCAAGGATCTAGATAGGGTTAAGTTTGCAAAAGCCAAAATGAAAGGACATGCCAAAATCTAGTGGCAAGAGGTTCAATTGGAAATAAATAGAAGAAGAAAGGATAAGATCACAAGGTGGGATTGTATGGTGGACAAATTGAAGAAGCAATTCATTCCTATTGATTATGAGCTTGATTTGTTTAAGAAGATGCATGGGTTAAAGCAAGCAGGAAAATCAGTCCAAAAATATATAGAGGAGTTTTATCAACTCTTGATTAGAGCAGGGCATGTAGAAGAAAATAAGGAGAAGTTTTCTCATTATATCAGTGGGTTGCGACCTAGCATCTAGGAGGAATTAAGTCTGGTAAGAATGACTAGCATTGAAGAGGCATACTATTTTGCCTTACGAGTTGAAGAGAAGCTAAATAAGAGGTTTGAAGGGAGACAAAGAGGGTGTGGTTAAGGAGGAAGGGGTAGTGGTAGGTCATCTAAAGGCTGAAATGAAACTCAAAAGAAAAATGAAGATGTAGGTACTAGCAGGAACCAGAGGAATGAGGGTTTCAACCACTCCCATGATCAAGACTTTGGAAATCAGAGAGGAAGAGGTAGAGGATGTTGACAAGGAAGAGGAGGCTTTCATGGTACCTATTTCTATTGCAATGAAGAAGGTCATCATTCCTTTGAATGCCCTCAAAGACAAGGAAGGATAGATCAGAGAGCTGAGGGTCAAGCTAGGGTTGCTCATGTGGATGAGGATGCACAATCATCACATTCAGAAGATGCAGAAAGAGGAGAGACTTTGGTAAATGAAAGGGTCCTACTAAGTGGTGAGATTGAACCAGGACAAAGGAGGATTTTATTTCATACCAGGTGCAAGTGTGAGGATAAATGTTGCTATGTGATCATTGATGGCGGTAGCACTGACAACTTGGTGTCAGAAGAGATGGTCTCTAAGCTAAAGATCAAGAGGGAGAAACACCCCCAGCCCTATCAGATTGCTTGGGTGAAAGATGATCATAAGGTCCTAGTAAGTGAACAATGTTTAGTAAAGTTCAAAATTGGGAGTTACCATGATGAAGTTCTCTATGATGTTATTCCAATGGATTTTTGCCATCTATTGTTGGGTAGACTGTGGCAGTTTGATAGGCATGTAGTACATGATGGTCATGCAAACACATACTCTCTAACAAAGGATGGAGTTCGCCACAAACTGAAGCCCATGAAAAGGGAAGGTGAAAAGGTATGTAGCAGTGCTAAGATTCATCCTGTTGATGGAAGAAAGTTTTTAGATGGCATGAAACATCAGCGTATGTGCTATGCTTTGATCCCTAGGAAAGATAAAGAAGGTAGTAGTGAAATACCACTTGAAGTTTTAGATTTACTAGGTGAGTTTGGAGGTGTCATCTCTAATAATCTTCCAGAAAGATTTCCACCAGTAAGGCAAATTAGTCATTAGATAGATTCAATTCCAAGAGCTAGTTTTCCTAACAAGGCTGCTCATAGGATGACTCCTATTGAAACTGAGGAGCTAAATAGACAGGTTCATTAGCTATTGAGGAAGGACTTGATTCGAGAGAGCCTAAGTCCATGTGTAGTACTTGTAGTACTAGCACCAAAGAAGGATGGAGAGTGGAGGATGTGTACAAACTCTTGAGCTATAAATAGGATAACCATCAAGTATCAGTTTCCTTTGCCAACAATGGATGATCTTATGGACTATTTGAGTGGACCTCAGTACTTCAAAAAGATAGATCTCAAGAGTGGCTATCATCAGATACAGATATGAGAAGGAGATGAGTGGAAAACAGCCTTCAAGACCAAGGAGGGTCTTTATGAGTGGTTAGTCATGCCCTTTGGATTGACAAATGACCCAAGTACCTTCATGCAGCTTATGAATGAGGTACTTAAGAAGTTCTTAGGAAAATTTGTTATTGTCTATTTGGATGATATTTTAATTTTCAGCAAGACTTTGGAAAAACATTTATTGCATATTCATAGTATCCTTGAAAGGTTAAGAGAAGAGAAACTATTAATTAATCTAAAGAAGTGTATCTTTGCAAAAAGGGAATTAGTCTACTTGGGGTTTTTTATATCACCTCAAGGTCTCAAAATGGATCCAGAGAAGGTAAAATCCATCTTGGAATGGCCTACTCCAAGGTTTGCTACTGAGGTAAGATCATTTCATGGTCTGGTTAGTTTTACAGGAAGTTCATTAAGAATTTTGGTGGCATGTGGCACCCCGGACTGACACAATAAGAGGGGATAGTAAAGAGTTCAAATGGACTATGGCAGCTGCGAGAAGTTTTGAATTGTTGAAGAAGAAGGTGACAAAACAACCTATGTTGGCACTTCTAAATTTTAGAAAGGTGTTCCAGGTGGATTATGATGCTAGTGGCAGTGCTATTGGGGCTATATTAAGCCAAGAAGGTAAGCCTATTGCATATTTTAGTGAAAAATTGAATGATGCAAAAAAGAAGTATTATGTTTATGATCAAGAGTTCTATGCAATAGTTCAAGCCTTAAAGAAATGGAGGCATTATTTGTTGCCAAAGGAATTTTTTTTGTATACTGATCACCAAGCATTATAGTACCTAAATAGCCAAGGTAAATTGAATTAGAGGCATATGAAGTGGGTAGAGTTCTTGCGGAGCTATACATTTGTGTTGAAGCATAGAAGTGGAAAATCTAACAGGGTTGCAGATGCACTAAGTAGGAGACAGTTGTTGCTTGCAGTAATGCAGGTTGAATTAGTTGGGTTTGAAGAACTCAAGAATCTGTACCTTGAGGATCTTGATTTCCCTGAAGCATGGAAAGCTTGTAAAGAGCCTGTTGTTTTAGATAGAACCAAGTGGCTAGACTATTTGATTCAAGATGGTATGTTGTTCAAGGGCAGTCAATTGTGCATTCCAAGAAGTTCCATGAGGTAAAATTTGATTAAGGAGAAACATAGTGGAGGGATGGCAAGACATTTTGGTTGAGATATGACCATTTCCATTTTTAGAGAACATTATTTTTGGCCTCAGATTTCACAGGATGTGAAGAAGTTTGCACAGAGTTGTCAGATTTGTCAAGTGGCCAAGGGATTTAGTCGCAATACTAAACTATATCAGCCATTGCCTATTCCATCAAAGCCATGGGAGGACATAAGTATGGATTTTGTTCTTGGGTTGTTGAGGATACAAAGGGATAATGACTCAATATTTGTGGTGGTTGATAGGTTCTCCAAAATGGCACATTTCATTCCATGCCACAAAACTCATGATGATGTCCATATTGCAGACTTGTTTTTCAGAGAGGTGGTAAGACTACATGGTCTCCCAAGGAGTATAGTTTCTAACAGAGATACCAAATTTGTGGGGTATTTTTGGAGAACATTGTGGAAAAAGTTGAGAACAGACTTGAAATTCAGTTCCACACATCACCCACAGACTGACGGCCAAACAGAAGTGGTAAACAGAAGTCTAGGCAATTGGTTGAGATGTTTAGTTGGGGATAAGCCCAAGGGGTGGGATTTGATTCTACCACAAGTAGAGTTTGCTTACAATAACTCTATAAATAGGAGTACCGATAGATCACCATTCTAAATTGTATATGGAAGTAGCCCAAGGACTACACCAGAATTGAGGAAGATAGAGCAAGCAGAGAGGACAAGTGCTGAAGCTGAAGAATTTGTTGAAAATATCAAGCATCTACATGGGGAGGTTGAGGTACACATTACTAAGATGAACCAACAGTATAAAGCTAGGGCTGATCAAAGGAGAAGACATAAAGAATTCCAAGTAGGGGATCTAGTCATGGTACATATATGAAAAGAAAGATTTTCAGTCGGTACTTACAACAAGCTGAAAATGAAGAAATTTGGCCCCTGCAAAATTTTGAAGAAACATGACTCAAGAAATGCATAAGAGTTCCACTATTACTATTCTGGGTTAGAGTTTTTAATCACCTTGGGATACATGTAAATGCCAAAAAAATAGAAGTATGTAATTGAGCCATCATTTTGGTGAACTAGAAGGTGTAAATTGATCGTAAGATTTTCATTGTAATTTAGAGCATTCCAAAAAAAGAATCAGGTCAAAAGGCCCCACGGTTTGAAAGTTATCACTATTTTTCAATTTTTGAGACATCCTAAGAATGCTTCAAAGTCATGTTAGGGGGCATTAAATGATCTCAAATAGGGCCAAAAAATGGGGGATGAGCAAAGCTCTCCATAGGGTTATAGAGCGCTTCGAGAGCTTTTTGAAAATGTAAACGGTTCGTCAATCGGAGCTACGGTTCAAAGTTATGTAGTGTCTGCCCCTAGTTCACATTTTTGCTAACATTGTTGAACTCTTTTAGAGCTGGTTTTATGTTGATGGTTATTAGCATTTTTTTGAGACTATCAGATATTGTGCTATGGATTCAGTTGATATATGATGAGATTACTTGGTACTTTATATTTCATGGTTGCATGATGATTATTTCAGTGTTTGTAGTTATTAATGATGATTAGATAGATGGTTTATTCTATGTATTTTCTTATGGTTACTTACCCCATACTTGCATGTGTATGGTGTGCGTGTTTGCTATTATGTATGGCGTGTCTGATGTGGTTAAGGAAGGGAGTCGTAGTCACTTGCTAGTCGGAATCTACACAATGCACCACTTCTTGCCATTGCCTGTTTAGTTTAGTATATATTATGCTTGTACATGCATGGTTTTTATGCAGGTTGCAGGTACCGGGTATCGACTTCCCTGAATTGCCAAGATGAGCGTATCCTATCACATCATCTCAATGATAAGAGAGGGGAGATAAATTCTCAAGTCCAAATCCTAACCCTTTGAGCCATTTGTTCTAATTGGAAATTAGGACAAGTATCTGAGTTGAGTACCCTTCGAATACGTCGAATGACGTAATTCATGATATTAACCCTTGGTTTGATTTTGTATGTATTTTGACTATGATGGGTTTTCATATTTTTACCTTAAGAGTCTTTGATGTATTTTCTATTAATTAATCCTAATTAAAAGATTTAATTAATGGTTTAATTTAATGGAAAATTAATATGGTATTTTAATATTTATTTTATTTAATTAATTAGAAAATTAATTAAATAAAATAATTAAATTTGAAAATAAAATAATTAAACTTTAAAAGTTGGAATGTGACAATATTTATTTTAATAATAATATATTTAGTGTTCATTTTCAAATAAATGACTAAATAATATTATTATTA